>CM066983.1:9526198-9887549 GCA_033977485.1 Hydrangea macrophylla | reverse complement strand
TTTTTGAAACATCAAAAGTCTCTCCCCCCCCCCCCCCCCCCCCCCCCCCCCCACTTTTGAGGGGTTCATAACGGAAGTTCAGAATTATACTTTTTCTTTTTTGTTTTTCCTTTTTTTTGAGAATGTTGTTATTTAGGATGACTTGGGGGTCTATACATTCTGTATAAAATTTTTTGGGGTGATGTGTCTTTTGCGTAGTTGGCCGGAGTGTTTTCAATGCTTTGTAATTTTTTTTGGGGGTTTTGATGTATGGTTTTTGTTAAGTCACCAGTTTCTCTAAAAGTTAAGATATTAGGGAATGGGCCCAACAATGTATATCAAGCTTCAACGCCCTCCCTTATGTGCGACCCCGTCTCGCATGTGGATAGGCAAATGGATGAAGCTCCATTATAATGGAGAGAAACACAAACTGCAATATGCAAATCAAAAGGGGTGGAGATTCACCTAAGACCCACAAACAAGGCTCTCATCATGTTGAGTCACAATTTGCTTCACAAGCTTAAGCTGTTAGAGTATAGGTCCAACAATGTGTATCAACATTGTCATATAGTTTTGTCTACCTCGCGTGTACACTGGCTGTCCTGGCTTTCGCTGGACTCCTATTATAAAATGACAAAACAAAAAAAGAAAAGAGAAAAATGGGTGTTTTTGCCCCTTTTCGATAGTATTCAAAATCTTCCGTAAGTAGTATCACGAAGCCAAGGAGTTGGCATCCATGAGAGGCTCTATGTGGAAAGAACAAGACATGAACCTATTTTGACCTTGCCGAATGAAGTTCTATATTTTTTTTGGCTCCAACGTATGTGTATTCTTATAAAAACCATCTTTTACTTCTATTCTGACAGACTGAATGTAGTATAACCTACCATTGATTTGAACCTTGAGCTTTTTTCTTTTTCTTTTTTCAAGTGTGGAAATCCCAAGATGAGTAGTAGTAGGATAATAGGATGGATTCTCATAATAATAGTAGAGTAAATTATATCGAATTGTTTTTGTGAAAATTATCGATTTCAATTTTCGATAACTAGTCGAACTCAATAAGAAATGGGGAGTTAGCACTCGATTTCGCTAGTACCATCCAAGATTTCATTGTTTGATCTCTTTGGTTCTTGATATTTTCGGTGCTCTGTCTCCCTTCTTCTATTTTACCAAGATGGATGGCAAGAAAGCATGAATAGGCCGCCATTTTTGGGAATTGGGCTGATTCTATCCATGTTCTTTCTGTTTGAATTAAGGATGGTTCCCAAGAATCGTTCCTCTTTTAGTTGTTGAATCTTTCTTTTGATTGATCAATATGTGATTTGTTCTCCACATTCGTGACTATAGGAATCCAAATAATCTCTAGATTGCAACAGATCCTTTCAATGGGCTAGAATTCGTTACTTGGACGAAACTAGTGTTGAGTTTCATTAGTTATAAATGTTTTATTTATTTTATGATTAGTATAGGGACTTGTGTGTAATTACTTGCTCTTGTTATTATAAATAAAGAGGTCTCACAGTTGTGAGATTAAGCCTTCAATAATATTGTATTATGAAATTCAACATGGTATCAGAGCCACCCTAAAGTAGGGTTTTGTACCACCACCACCATCAGCCTCCTCCTATCATCATCACCACCACTAATCACCATCCTAACCCTAGCCGCAGCCCTCGAGCCACCAATACACCCAGCTGCAGCAACCCCAGACCACCACACCCAGCCGCAACCCCTATCCACCTCCACCCAACTTGCCGCAGCCCAGGCGAGCCTCCCAGACCTCTCGGCGCAGCCTCTGGCTACCTTTCCCTGGGCCGCAGCCTCCTCTCCCCTGCGCCGCAGCCTCTTCTCAGTCACCATACTATTTTGAGCACACCTTTTTTCTCTTTTGTTAATTTTTCGATCCGTACGCGGATCTATGTCTTTTAATTAGATCGGATCATCTTAGGCTTCCCTTGACCACCATCCCTTGATCATCTGCATCCTTCATCATGTCAAAAGATGATGTGATATCTGAGAAATCTATTGCCGCCTCTTCATGTTCCTCTATGGGCAACGAAAGACAGTCGTACGTTAATGAGAATCTGGGTTCCAAAATCACCACTGCGTTGTTCAATGGTGCTAATTACCTCTCATGGTCCCAGTCGGCAACTTTATGGCTCCGTAGTCGATATAAATTCGGTTATGTGGATGGTTCAATCAAGGCCCCAAGTCGTGATGATCCGATTTATCTCAAGTGGGAAGGTGATAATTCTCTTGTTATGAGTTGGCTAGTTCATTCTATGGAACCCGAACTTGCAGATCCATTCTTATCTATGGGCACGGCCAAAGATATTTGGGATAGCTGAAATATATTCCCGTCAAGGGAATGTTGCCCAAGTGTATGAACTTCGAAGAGCAATTCAGGACGAAGTTCAAGGGGATCGTACTACTCTCCAGTATTTCACCGCTCTAGGCTCTTTTTGGAAGCGACTTGATCATTTAATCACATTTCATCCCTCTAATCCAACAGATGCTGCGGGTTTTTAGAAATACATTGAAGGGGAAAGAATCTTCAAGTTCTTAGCCGGTCTTAGGGCCGAGTTTGATCCAGTTTGTGGCCGTATTTTGGGTATTGTTCCCCTTCCATCTCTCCGAGAAGCTTTTTCTATTGTGCAAGATGAAGAAAGTCGCTGCTCTGTTATGTTACCCTCTTCATCAACAAATAGGTCAGCCTTGGTATCCTCTAATCAACGGGGCGACAAGGCCTTTACTCCTTTGAGAGAACCCCAGTATATGGGACGTGACACCAACAATATTAGACCTTGATGTGATCATTGCAATCATCTCGGACACACTCGCGAGACATGTTGGAAGCTTCATGGGCGTCCTTCCTTTCCCAAGGGACGTGGTGGTGGCTGTCATGGTAGTCGTGGTCCTCCACGAGCTCATATGACTACCGACTCATCTCCTTCTGAGGAGAAAGATACTCTTGCCTCAGCTCCTTCATCGTCTTCTCCAGCAGTGGGGAACATCAGTAGTGCTGATATCGAAACACTCCACCGTATTATGATTCAGTTGAACACTCCATCTGCCTCTACTTCCTTTGCCCAGACAGGTAATTTTGCTAATTTTTCACAAGCCTTACATGCTGATTCTAGTCAACCATGAATTATTGACTCCGGAGCTTCCAATCACATGACCGGTCTTTCCTCTGTATTCTCTTCTTATACCCCAAGTTCTGGTAAAGAGAAAGTTAAAACTGCAGATGGTTCTCTTTCATCCATCTCTAGTAAAGGTGTCATTAAAATTTCTAATTCATTACCTTTATCGTCAGTACTTCATGTTCCTAATTTCTCTACTAATTTTTTATCCATTGCTAGGATTACTCATGATCTTAACTGTAGTGTTACCTTCTTCCCATCTCATTGTGTCTTTCAGGATCTCTCCACGAAGAAGGTGATTGGCAGTGGTAAAGAGGAGAATGGCCTATATTTTCTGTTGCCAGAGGGAGCCACACAGGGAAACTTACCACAAGCAGCTCATCATATACAGAGAGAGACTATTCCTAGGGAAGCTTGGTTATGGCATCAGAGATTAGGCCACCCTTTGTTTTATTTACTTCGTTTTTTATTTCCTTCTCTTGTCAGTAATAAAAGTGTTTCCAACATTTCTTGTGAGGCTTGTGAGTTGGGAAAACACCATCGTGCAATATAATTCTAGTTTTAATAAAAGTACTGTTCCATTTGCTATTATTCACACTGATGTTTGGGGTCCTTCTCCTATTATCACTCTAAATGGCTATAAGTGGTTTGTTACCTTTATTGATGATTGTACTCGCACTACTTGGGTTTATTTGATGAAGGATAAGAATGATGTTTTTTCCATCTTTAAATCCTTTCACAAAATGATATGCACACAATTTAGCACAGTTGTCAAGGTTGTTCGGTCTGACAAAGGGGGGGAATACATCTTTGGTGGTCTCACTCGGTATTTTTCTGAACATGGAATGATCCATCAAACTTCTTGCACTAACACCCCTCAGCAGAATGGTGTTGCAGAGAGAAAAAACAGTCATTTGTTAGAATCAGCCTGGTTCATGCTCTTATCTATGCATCTTCCCAAGTCTTACTGGGGGGAAGCAGTCCTAACTGCATCCTATCTTATCAACCGCCTTCCTTCTCGTGTCCTTGATAAGAAATCTCCAATTGAACTTCTTACTAACTCATCCTCCATTTTTCCCATTCCTCCTAAAGTGTTTGGTTGTGTGTGTTTTGTCCACAGCCATTCTCCTTCTCGTCGGAAGTTAGATCCTCGTTATGTCAAATGTGTCTTTGTTGGTTATTCTCCAACTCAGAAAGGGTACAAGTGTTATCATTCTCCTACTCGTCGGTGGTATGTATCTATGGATGTCACTTTTGATGAAACACTTTCCTACTTTCAGTCCTCTCTTTCTCCTCTTCAGGGGAGATAGACCAGCAAGCAGAGCAGCCTGCTTTCATTGTTCACTTTCCTATATCTAGTGAGGAAGAGGGAGAAAAACAAGAAAAAATAGAGAATGAGGGAGAAAAGAGTGAGCAGAAAAAAGGAGAGGAAGAGGAAAAAAAAGGAGAGACAAAAGGAGAGGAAGAGAGAGAAGGTAAGGAATTGTTAAACGTATACCAAGGATAAGAGGAGACAAATTTTTGGGGCATCAGAAAAAAGGCACATCTCTCCAATCCCGCTTCAATCGCCTTCTAGTGAAGATGATTTAGGTATTTCCTCTCCTTCTATTGCTAATTCTCCAATACCAGTTATTGTTGATCCATCTGATAATGATGATTTAGACATGCCTATTGCCCTGCGAAAGGGAACTAGAGCATGTACTAAACATCCTCTTTCAAATTTTGTTTCATATTCTCATCTCTCTCCATCATATAGGGCATTTGTGTCCCAAATCGATTCTGTGTCTATCCCTAACCATGTTCAGGAAGCTTTGTCTAATCCTAATTGGAAGAAAGCCATGGTTGAAGAGATGAAAGCTCTTCACAAAAATGGGACATGGAAATTAGCAGAGTTACCTCGAGGTAAAAAGACGGTAGGATATAAGTGGGTATTCACTGTAAAACATAATGCGGATGGGACTGTTGAGAGATACAAAGCCAGGCTTGTTGCTAAGGGTTTTACTCAGACATATGGGGTTGATTACCAAGAGACATTTGCCCCGGTTGCAAAAATGAACTCCATCAGGATCCTTCTGTTGCTAGCAGCAAATCTGGAATTGCCCTTGCATCAGTTTGATGTCAAGAATGCTTTTCTACATAATGACTTGGAAGAAGAAGTGTATATGGATATTCCTCCCGGGTTTGAGGACAGTAAGACATAAGGCAAGGTATGTCACCTCCAGAAATCCTTATATGGTCTCAAGCAATCTCCTAGAGCCTGGTTCGATAGATTTTCTCGAGCTATGATAAGATATGGTTTCAGGCAAAGCCAAGGCGATCATACTCTCTTTATCAAGCATTCATCACAAGGGAAATTGACTGCTTTGATAGTCTATGTAGACGTTATAGCTTAGAAGCACGAAGCGGGGGCGGGGGCGGGGGCGGGGGCGGGAGCGGGGAAGCGGAGATACATAGAAGAGTCTGAAGTTCGGGGCGTCTAGGAAGCGTCTATGTTAATTAAATATATATATATATATTCTTTATTATTATGAAAGGGAAAAAAAATCATGTATTTTGTACTTAAGACTATATGTGATACTTTTAAATTAATGATTTCTTTGTGGCTCTTTTGAAAATAATCATAAATTTGGGGTTATATGTAAGTTATGTTGGCTATGTGGTATTATTTGCAAATAAGTAAAGGTAGAAGTAAGGTTATTAAGATTTGTAAGAATATAAGGGATCTTTTCGTAATAAATTAAAATATTAAGTGCTATATAGATTACGTTAGATTTAGGGTTTCTTTTATTCCCTATCATAAAACGATAGGGCATCATCTTCCCTACCAGCCGCAGCCAGAGTCTGCAAGAGAGAGAGAGAGAGAGAGAGAGAGAGAGAGAGAGAGAGAGAGATGAAGAAGAAGAAGAAGAAGAAGAAGGAGAAGAAGAAGAAAGGACAAGACTTACTGAGAGAGATGCATCTGGAGAATCATATGCCATCACTGAGCAGATCGACGAGGACGACGACCAGAATACCAGATAAGTCTTCTCATTTCTTCTTCTTCTCCTTCTTCTTCTTCTTCTCACTCTCTCTCTCTCTCTCTCTCTCTCTCTCTCTCTCTCTCTGTTGTTAGGGTTTAGATTCTTAGAACACTTATCTCTCCCATGGCCGCTTCTAGGCGAGTGGGAACTGCGGATCTCTCGCGAGAGAATCGCGACTCAATCGCGAATCTCAGTAAGGACCGCAGAATCGCGGTTTTTGATGAGATTCATAACCTACATGCACGATTCCTGCTTCTAAGCGTTATAGTTCTCACAGGCGATGACTTAGTTGAGATGGAACAGTTGAAGACCTATCTTGCCAAGGAATTTGAAATTAAGGATCTAGGAAATTTGAAATATTTTCTTGGAATAGAAGTGGCACGCTGCAAGGAAGGGCTGTTTATATCTCAACGTAAGTATGTTCTGGATCACTTAAAGGAGACATGTCTGCTTGGTTGTAAAGCAGTTAATACTCCCATGGATCCAAATATGAAGCTCAGTGATGATCCCAGTGGAGAACCGGTTGAAAAGTGAAGATACCAGCGACTAGTGGGTAAACTTATCTATTTGGCTCATACCAGACCGGATATTGCTTTCGCTGTGAGTGTGGTAAGTCAATTTATGCATGCTTCTAGACAACTCCATCTTGATGCTGTGTTTAGAATTATGAGATATCTTAAGTTAGCCCCAGGGAAAGGACTGGTCTTTGCCAAGAATGGTCATACACTTGTTGAAGCCTACACCGACGCTGATTGGGCAGGTTCAGTTATGGATAGGAGATCAACTACAGGGTATTGCACATTTGTGGGAGGTAATTTGGTCACATGGAGAAGCAAGAAGCAAGCAGTGGTAGCAAGATCCAGTGCAGATGCCGAGTTTAGAGCTATGGCACAAGGTGTATGTGAATTATTATGGATTCAGATAGTTTTGACTGACCTGGGGTTTGGGCCAAAGGACTCTATGAAACTGTACTGTGATAGTAAATCAGCCATTAGCATTGCTCGTAATCCGGTCCAACATGATAGGACAAATCACGTGGAGATTGACAGACATTTTATAAAGGAGAAGTTAAATTGTGGAAGCATTCGTACTCCATTTGTCAAAGTCTGGGGAGCAGCTAGCAGACATTCTTACCAAGAGCCTAGCAAGTTGTTCGTTTCACTTTATCCTTGGCAAGCTGGGAATGAGAGATATCTTCGCACCAGCTTGAGGGGGAGTGTTGAGTTTCATTAGTTATAAATGTTTTATTTATTTTATGATTAGTATAGGGACTAGTGTGTAATTACTTGTTCTCTTGTTATTATAAATAAAGAGGTCTCCGAGTTGTGAGATTAAGCCTTTAATAATATTGTGTTACGAAATTCAACAACTAGATCCTGTGGAATCATTGGATATCTCTCCCCTTCTCTCACACACACAACACACGTCCAGCAGACATCACACACACACACACACACTCACATCCAAACCAAGCCTTGTGTCCCAATCAATTGGGGTCGGCTGTATGAATCCTTTTTCTCCATTCTGCACGATCAAGAGCTATATGCTCATTTAAATTATATATATTCATATCTTGTTGCACTACATATTCCCAAGTCAGTCTAGGTCTGCCTCTCCCTCTAACTATTCCAGGCACTACGATCTTATCACTCTTTCGCACAGGTGCATCTACAGGTCTTCGTTGCACATGGCCGAACCATCTAAGTCTATTCTCCCTTAACTTATCCTCAATATGTGTCGCTCCTACAGTCTCTCGGATGTACTCATTTCTAATTCTATCTTTCCTAGTCTTACCACACATCCATCTTAGCATCCTCATCTCCGCTACACTCACTTTGCTAATGTGTTGTTTCTTAGTTGCCCAACACTCTGTCTCGTAGAGCATAGTTGGCCTAATAGCTGTCCTATAAAATTTTCCTTTCAATTTTGCTGGTATTCTCCGGTCACATAATACTCCAGAAGCACTCCTCCACTTAAGCCAGCCCACTTTAATTCTATGGGTCACGTCATCACCAATCTCTTCGTCTCTACTGATCATTGAACCTAGATAGCGAAAGTGTTCCCTCTTTGGGATCTCCTGATCTTCGATCTTCACTGCTTCGTTGTCTCTACTTCCACTGTTGCTAAAAGTACAATCCATGTATTCTGTTTTCGTCCTACTTATCTTTAGCCCCTTAGTCTCCAGTGCTTCTCTCAAAGCTTCTAGTTTAGTGTTGAGTCCCCTTTTAGTCTCATCAACCAAGACAATATCATCTGCGAACAACATACACCATGGGGCCTCATCTTGAATGTGTCTAGACAATTCATCCATATTAGGGCGAACAAATAAGGGCTCAAGGCCGACCCCTGGTGCAGGCCTACGGTAATTGGGAATTCGCTTGTTTCTCCGGCTAGTGTTCTAATTGTAGTAACCGCTTCATCATACATATCCTTCACCACGTCAATATAACCCTTGGTCACTCCTTTCTTCTCTAGCACCCACCAAATTAAATCTCTAGGTACTCTATCATAAGCTTTCTCTAAATCAGTAAAAACCATATGTAGATCTTTTTTCTTCCACAAATTTGTTTTACTCGTTCGCATAGATACAAGACATCGTATTAATTTATGATGTCTCTGTCACTTTCTCTAGATGAGTCGTTGCTGTGCAACAGTAAGGTTGACCTGTTTAATAGGTCAGGGCCGTCAGGCTTTCACCTGGAGGTTGCACTGTGACGTCACAAGTGATTAGGTCAGGAGGATTACTTTATTAACCACGTGCCATGTATATAGTGCATGTATGACCAGGACATTGACAACATGTGAGATGCCTGCACGTAACTTTGACAAGAAGTCACATAATTCTTGTGGATCATCGTGCATTACCTTGGCGCTTGGGTGGTAATTTTTAACTTAAATATGTTAACTGTATGTGGTGGGTTAGCAGGGATTTATATTTATTCAGCAAACAAGATTGCAAACTTTGGAAGTTCCACCTTTTAACAATGCCACTTTTGGGTTAGTACTGTGATATGGCATTTTTTTTTCCTTCTGAAAGCATATATATATATATATATATTTCGGAAAAATTCTGTAAGTGTATTGTCAGTAACCTGTTGTTTACTCAACTGTGTCAACTAGCCATGCTTATGTGATTCCTTATGGGGATATGACTCGACTTTACTTCTTTCAACAAACTCTCTGTGCAATGTGCTGAAACTGTCATACACTGTTTCCATGTAACAAATTATGGGGCAGGTTGAGTTCCATTTTGACTCTGGTAATATCTCTACGTCAATTACTAGGTTTAGTCAATCTATATTTCCTATTTGCAATTTATGTTGGTTGACATCGTAATTTCGGCTTCCGCTAAAACTGGTAAATAGCAGGGTTATGACTTGGTTTTGTTGGATGTCAACCTTAACCTATTGTCCATGGGCTTCCCTAAAACTGCTTGTTGGTACTGTGGTTACAATCGAAAGAAATGAAACATATGAAATACGTTGTTGGATCATTTTCTTTCAGTTGTTCATTCACATGATTTTAAGGTACAATATATGAAACTCACTAAAATTGAAGACAAATAAAGAGTTCGAGAAAGATATGTGAGGACTTGATATATGGTATTTGAGGCTGATTCTTTGACACCTAAGCTCTACACAAGTAGTTGTCTAACATAGCTCATTTCTTTTGTTTGTGCTCTGCTTATGCTTGTTTCCCTTCTACATGGGGGTCACATTGGATACAGGGTGTGGGAGCTTTATACCCATTGTTTGGTAGTACCTAAAAGCTTAGATTTTGAGGCAAGTTGTCCTCTTACATTATAAGAGTTTTGATTCTTAGAGGTAATCTATTCAAGTCTCACCATTTGTATTATTCCTCCATTCACTATGCTTGTTTGCACTTTTATTTTTGTTTGTTTTTCTTTTCTCCTTGAGAAAGAAATATGGTAATAAATAATAAATTACGGAGAGTTTGGAGTGCGTGATATACATCGTGTCTCTTAACATTGTTGCGAAAACAAAAATAGGATACGCGTTTGATAACTATATCAATGTCAAATCTAGTTTTAAAAAATATTCCTTACCAGAATACATTTTCTACACAAAATTAAAATGGCTTAAACAGTTTATTTGGGATCCAATTTGGGATTTGTTTAAGTATAAGGGTATTTTTGTAATTCTTCATTGATAATATATATACATGTGTTGGCTAACCTGTAGAGGTTAAGCCTTCATTCTCTCTATTTTCTTTCTTTGAACATGGTATCAGATTCACCATGGAGATCCACCAACAAACCCTAAAACAAACCCCAACCGCAGTCTATCCCAGCCCTCCCTGACCTATCACAGACCACCGAGCCCCACCCTAGCCATCGCCGAACCACCCAGCACCACCCTAGCCATCGCAGCACCACCTAGCCCCACCCAGACCTGAGCCGCACCACCCAGCACCACCCTAGCCATCGTAGCACCAACCAGACCCATCGCCACATCTTTGAACTGCTTTCTCTCTATTTCCCAACCCTAATCAAGCCTTGTAGGTGTTGATTCACATTGATCTTACTATCAAGTGCAGTTTTGATTGGTGATTTTCTCTTTTATACTGTCTCGGTCCTTCATGGACCTCATTGGTTAATTTCTAGTATGAGTTCTTCTTAATGTTCTTTTACGAGTGTGTTTGTGTGTTGGTTTAAGACTCCTATTCGTCAGTTGCTATCACTATGGCTGATTCCGGTTCCACAAAGAATGTCAATGATATTATAAGTACGCAAATTACCACGACAAAATTAAATGGGTCCAACTACTTGTTGTGGGCTCAAGCTATGAAAGTTGCTATAGGTGCTCGCAAGAAGTTAAAATGAATTTTATCTGGACCTCCCTTGAAGGATGCTAAAGAGTATGATGATTGGGTTTCTGAAAATTATACTGTTATGTCTTGGTTGTGGAATAGTACGGAACCGTCTATTTCATTAAGTCATGTTTTTGTCTTCGGCCAAGGATATTTGGGAGTCTGTTCACGAGATGTTTTCCATGGATAGCAATGTTTTTCGAGTCTATGAAGTTTATCAGAATTTATTCCTTCTTCAACAGAATGAGAAGTCGATCAATGAGTATTACAGTACATTCAGGGGTTTAATGGATGAGTTAACACAGTACCATCCGGTTACCAATGATGTCGAGGTTATGAAAGAAACAACGTGAGGAATTTTATGTCTCTAAATTCCTTGCTGGGTTACACCCTAACCTTCAGTCTGTTAAGTTACAAATTTTAGCAGGAGATGGTAACATACCTTCATTGAGTAATGTGTATTCTCACATTCTTCGTATGACTACTGAGTCTTCCTCCGTTTCTGAATCCTCTGCAAATGATAATTCTGCTCTTGTCACATATTCAGGCAATCAGGGGGCCTTTCGTGGTCACGGCAACTTTCGTGGTCGCGGCAATTTTCATACTAATAATCGAGGTCGTGGTTTCGGTAATTACCAGTTCGGTTTTAATTGTAATTGAGGATGAGGAGGTCCTCCTTGTCGTGGTCGTGGTCGTGGTATTGGTATTGGTAGAGGACGTGGGAGAACTGACTCTCTTTATTATACCCATTGTGGGGGTGACAATCACACAGTTGTTCGATGCTATGATCTCTATGGTAAGCCCTGGGAGAATCCGTCTAATCCAGCTTTGCTCACTTCTGATAATCCATCTGCGCCTCACCAGGAAGTTAGTGCTTCTATCCCACAGGCCGTTGCATCTTCTAGTGAGTCTATCACTCTGTCTCGGGAGGAGTATAATGCCTTAGTTCAGCAGCAACAACAGCTATCCGTATCTGATTCCGTTGGCTTTGCTCATTCAGGTAACATTGCATGTTTCTCTTCTTCTGCCCCTTCCCCGTGGATTATCGACTCAGGAGCTTTTGTCCATATGACTGGTAAGTCCAATAATTTTCAAAGTTAACTCGTTCACCTACTAAGTCCTCAGTTGTTCTTGCTGACGGTCGGTCTTGTCCCATTGTTGGGAACGGTTCTGTCTCTCCGACCTCTTCTCTTACTTTGTCTTCTGTCAGTTATATTCCTGAATTTCCTTTTAATCTCTTGTCAGTCAGTCAACTTACTAAATCACTTAATTGTTCTGTAACCTTTTACCCTGATTGTTGTGTCTTTCAGGATCTCAGCTCGAAGATGATTGGTGGAGGTCGTGAGCGGAATGGTCTTTACTACCTTGAACAACATCCCTCAACTAATAAACCGGTGGATTTACAAGCACCTGTCTCACCGCACCAATGGCATTGTTGTCTGGGTCATCCATCGTTGCAGTCCTTGAAGCTGGTTTTTCCGTCTTTTAAGTCTGTGTCTATGTTAGACTGTGAGGCTTGTCAGTTAGGCAAGCACCATAGAGTATCTTTTCCTTTACGTCAAAATAATTGTCAGTCCACTCCTTTTGAGTTGGTTCATTCCGACATTTGGGGTCCGTCTAGACATAAGAGTTTATTAGTTTTTTCTTATTTTGTTTCTTTTGTGGATTATTGTTCAAGGATGTCATGGATATTTTTAATGAAAGATCGTTATGAAATTTCTTCAGTTTTCAATTATTTCATAGTGAGATTGTGACTCAATTTGGTTGTGCCATTCGTACTTTACAGTCTGATAATGCTTTATAATATGTTAAAGGACCTCTTCAATCATATTGTGATTCTCATGGGATTATACATCAATCTTCTTGTGGTTATACTCCTCAACGGAATGGAGTTGCTGAACGTAAGAATAGACATCTTCTAGAAGTAGCTAGAACTCTTATGATTCAAATGAAAGTCCCTAAGCAACTTTGGGGGGATGCTGTTCTTACTGCTTGTTATCTTATAAATCGTATGCCCAGTTCTGTTCTTCACAGTGGCATTCCTCATTCTATCTTATATCCTGATAAGAACTTATTTGCTTTGCCTCCTCGAGTGTTTGGTTGTGTTGCATTTACTCATGTTCTTACTCTAGGTCAGGATAAATTAGATCCTCGTCCTACAAAGTGTGTTTTTGTGGGGTATTCCCGTACTCAAAAAGGATACAAGTGTTGGAATCCTCAGAATCGTCGTTATGTGGTTAGTGCTGATGTTACCTTTTTGAAGGTACATCTTTTTTTTCGTCGTCTGGAACCTCTTTAGGTGTTGATGTTCTTACTCCGATTTCATCTGTTCCTCTGCCTATTCCTCCTACTTCTGGGTCGTTGCCATTACAGGTGTACCGTCGCTGTGAAAAGCCACCACGAGTTGAAACTCCTTCTGCTCAACCTTCTACATCATCAACTTCGGGTGAGGTCCCCCCGTCTGTTGATCTGCCTATTGTGCTTCGTAAAGGTACCCGTTCCTGTACTCAGCATCCTATTGATCAAGTTGTTTCTTTTTCTCATTTGTCTTCTACACTTTGCTCCTTTGTCTGTGTTTTATCCTCTGTTTCTGTTCCTAAGTCTCATACTCAGGCATTAACTTCACCGGGATGGAAGAGTGCTATGGACGAAGAGATGTTAGCATTGTCCAACAATGGTACCTGGGAGTTAACTGATCTTCCTTCTGGGAAGCAAGTTGTGGGTTGTCGTTGGGTGTATGTGGTTAAGTATCACCTTGATGGTACTGTCGAACAGTTGAAAGCTCTGTTAGTTGCGAAAGGGTATACCCAAACCTTCGGCATTGATTATTTTGAAACCTTTTCTCCCGTTGCACGACTTAGTTCGGTTCGAGTTCTATTGTCTGTTACAATCTTCATTGCCTCATGGTGAAGCACGTACATTGCAACCTCTACTGCCTCTACTAGTCGTTATGTAATTAGCTAGAAGAGTCTGTGCTTCCTTGGATCTCATATTCTTTTTGGCGGTGAGGCTTTTAGGAGTTGTACTTGTAAGGATGCATCTCATGTTGATTTGATAGCCTTAGGATGTGAAATTGATCAATTGTCCAATATTTAAGTTAGTTTGAAGGCCAAAACCAATCAACCATCATGTTGGTTCTTGTGATCAACTCTAAATTTGTACCTATATAGTGACGTATGTGGCATTCAGTTGACTAGCTCATATATTTATGCTTTATTCATGAACTGGCATGTCTCCTACATCCTTACCTCTCCCGGTTGTCATCGTCATGCAGGCTCTTCTTTATGTTGCAGCGTTTCCCTGTAGAATCCAAAGGTCGACGTAAGAAGCTACAAGAGGTACGTCTTTGTGCAACATTTAACATTGGGTAAATATTACTAACATCCCCGAGGTCTTCCAATATATCACTCTTTACCTTGGTGCTGTCAGAAATGTCAATGATATTTCATGGATGAGGGTATCTATGTGTTGACCTGCCATTTTACCCTTTCGTACAAACAATTATTTTGAATTGACATATAAATTACACTAAATAATTGTTAATTCCCGTTAAATTTAGACTACACTTCAACTTAATGGAGGGCAAAGTTGTCTTAGATGCTCAAAAAATGGGTATTTAATATTTATGTGTTTTCAGTTAGCTAGTTAGGGCACTATCGATAAATGATACAATGAGGTGATATTATCATCTAACATTTGAATATTCGTTGGCTTCATAAGATTCCATTCCCTTACTTCGTTGATGTGGAAGGAGGTTGCTACAACGAACTTTTCATTTTAAGTGGGGTCACTGATATTTTTTTAAAATCCAAGTGTAGGAAGTCATATAGTCGAAAACCTCATTGAAGGTTAGTGATATTTAGCTCCCTAACAATTTTGGTATCATGTACGTTCGAGTTTGTAAATTTTGTTGCTTATCAAAGAATGTCCATAATTGTAACTGTTGTCCTTTTTTTGCCTTCCGCAGGTTGGCTATGTGACCACAATATGTTTCACATGTTTCCTTCTTAGATGCATCATGGTGAGTTTATGTTTTAAGAATTTTGCAATCGCTTTCTGTTGCTTGGTGCAAGTGCTGTGCTTACCACTATGCCTCTGCATACTTGTGCTGAACCTTTAGTTGCAAGGAATAGCTGTTTGACTGACCAATTGGCAGTGATAAGATCATAAGAGACATCATTGTTTATGAAGTAGAGTATCATGAGGCATTTACACCACCTTTTATCTGGGCATGAAGAATATCTAACCTTGTTCCTATTTTCTGTGTTACGTGACAGATGTGCTTTAATGCATTTGATAAAGCCGCAGACCTTGATGTTTTGGATCATCCTATTCTGAACTTTATATATTACCTGGTAAGCTTATAATTATAGCTCTGTATTGATGCTTGTGTTTAGATGCAGCCCGCGGAACTGGTTGCGTACAAAATATTATATGTGATGGAATAAAACCTTGTGGTCCACATGTTACCCAGCCAATTTGAGTTTATTCAGGAGGCTGCTTTTCTCTGTTAACATCATGGACGTGTGGTTTTCCCTTGCCCAGTGTAATTGGTTAAAAGTTTGCCTGCTTTGCTGTTAAAGTTAAAAATTCTGTTGCCAACTTCCATGTATTCTATGTTGAGGATTTTTTGAATGACATTAATATGTTCTTAACAGGGATTGATTAAGTTGACAACATATACTCTTTAACATTGTAGGGTGGTTAACTGTTTTTTGTCAAAAATTGAGACAAAAACAATAATAATCCATGTGAACCATGTCCTTTGGTATTGAACCAAAGATCTACAGAACACCAAAGATCATGTTACTTCGTAACCTGAAATTATTGTATACTTTGATGGGTTGATGGAATGTCATTAATCAAGTTTATGGTGGTACCTTTGTAAGGAGGTTGGTCAAATGTTTTGCGGCTGTTTTTCCCTTCAACTTTCTGGTTTGAGTCGCAACCAGTAGAAGAGTATCTGGTTTCTATGGTGATCCGTGGGGGAAGATAATGTTGCTAGAATATTTAGGGTCCGGACATTCTATATTGTCGCTTTAGGAGGGAAAATGTTACTAGAATATAGTCCCTGGTCCTCTCCTACTGTCATTGAACTGTAAATTGGCTTTGATATAGTTTTACATTCGTTGGTTTTTGTGGATGACTATTTTATTTTATTATTTTCCCCCCCTTTTCTTGACAGTTAGTGGAGATAGTACCTTCTTCTCTCGTCCTTTTCATTTTGAGAAAGTTGCCTCCAAAACGTGGGATCACTCAATATCATCCCATTCGTTGACAAGACTAGGGATGATATGCTCCGGAGAAAGATGGATGAGTTGGCTGTTGGGATATGCTTATAACTACTTTGAAGATAAAGAAGGGAGAAAATCATCATTTTGTGTAAAGTCTCACTCATCATCTGATATGAAATGTCAGTATCTTCGTCTTGTAGAATGTGTATGTTTAAAGATTTGACCCAAAATGGTGAATCTTCCTGCGAATTTAGTGTATTGATCCTCATCTTGTGTTTGGATATTGAATTGGTACTTTCTTTTGGTGCAACTTTATCACAGAAACTTGAAAGGATGATTTTTTTACGGGAGAGATTTTACGAGTGTGATTTTGTTTGTGCGTGTGCTGTGTATTGGAGTAATTGGGACTATTGGGGGATCAATAATGCTAGGCACACACTCCAAACCACACTTCAAACCACACCTTTGCTTTAAATACTTGTATCCTGTGTTGTGTAAGTGGTGCACAGAAAAGTGTGAAAAATTCAAACAGCACAGAGTACATGCATTTAAAGCATATAGTGTGGTTTGGGGTGTGATTTGGGATGTGTGCCTAGCACTTCTCATTGGGGGATATCGATCCTTTCTATATGTTCTCTTGAATCAGATATAACGAGGTACTTGGAAAGTGAGTTGGGATAACATGAAACTCTTTTTTAAAGTTTTGTTCTTTGGGTTAAATACATTGTCTGTTTTCACTTTACCCACATGTGGTTCAAAAATGGACACTTAAACCTCCATTGTGAGGTTAACTTTGGGGTTAATCCCTTATGTGGGGGATAATTCTGTCATTTACATGTGGGTTAATTTTTAACACTTAACCACTTGGGGGCTAATTTTATGGTTAATTGCATATGTGAGTTAATTTTGACACTTGAAACTTTCTTACCTAGGGCTAATTTTAACAATTAATCCCCATGAGGGGTAATGTTGAGTGAAATTTTGGTAGTTTTACTCTAGTTCAAAAACACAAAGGGGTAAAGTGTCCACTTTTGAACCACATGGGGTAAAGTGGAAATGGGCCTAACCACAACCTTTTTTTTTTCCTTTGCCAAAAGTCTCATGTGATGTCACTGGACCTCACAATGACACAAGAGAGATACATATCTTTTAGAAGGTTGTATAAAAGTTGTATTAAAGTTGTCACCAAAGAATTACTCAATCCAAAAATGGCTTCCTTAGCTATTTTCAAGTTATGTGAGGTGTGTTTTTGAGTATAAGATTTATGTATACGCACGTAGTCAGAGACAAATGCATATAAATGAACAGAATCATATTCTTGGAAGATGAAGTGCTGCAAAAAGATACTCATTGAAATTTATAGGTAATAAATATAAAGAAGTTCAAAAAAAAAAAAAAAGTACTTACCTGGGTACTCTTCAATTTGGAAGAACAAGCTTTGATCTGTATAGAGCAGATAGGCAGGAAGATCATTTCACCACCCTCGGCAAATTAACAGATTGGATAAATCATTTCAGATCCTGACTAGATGAAGATGAGATTATAATAGATGAAAATGGATTGTAGAAACTCTGTTTCTTTGACAAGTTCAAGTTGGAATGGCTGGTAATGCAAGCTCGCTCTCTCTCTCTCTCTCTCTCTCTCTCTCTCTCTCTCTCTCTCTCTCTCTCCACCTTGATATCTTCCTTTCGTGCAGGTCTGAATGGTAGGTCTAGCTTTTCTCAACTCAAAAATTTAAGTTTGAATGTTAGGTAATGCTCTCCAGAGTCCATAATATTACTCCAACAGCTCTGTTATTTATTTTAAATATTTGGTCCCCTCAGTCCTAACTTTAGAGGGAAAATTCATCTTCCTTGAAAAACTCGAAGACTAATTATTAGAGCATCTCTAGTGGTGTAATTAAGGCAGCCGAACTTTTAAAAACTTAACCAATTCGTTCTACAAGGAGAAACACTTAAACTTAGTAGAACCTAAGTTTATAGCTCAGCCAAGTTTCACTATACTATAGCGAAACGACATAGGAAAGGCTGACCCAAAATGCAAACGGACTAGAAGGCACCCACTGTGCCGGCCACCCACTAGAAGGCACATTGTGCTGGCAACTTTTTCTACGGCACTGTGTGTGCCGTGCACTTCCTCATGGACCACTTTTTGCCGTTTAATTATCACACGGCTTACGGCACATGGTGGGCCGACCACCAATCTAACGGCAGACTCTGTGCCGTTTTCTTCTCTCGTGGCATTCATAGAGTCATCCCACATTTTACACCACTACAGTGTGCACTACTTCTGTACAACTTAACTTAAGTTTAGTTAAGTTTTTGCACCACCACTACGGATGCTCTTAAAACTATTCTAAGATTGGCTGCCCAAGTCTTTGTTGGCAGTTGACGTATTGGGGGGAATCCTCTGTATCTTTGTAACTAGGGGAGTGTATATATTTAACGTATATTTTTAAATAATGGTATAATCAAACTTTTTTTTTTAAATCTACCGCCCCCACTCCCTTAGATCCACCCATGTTTGTAACCAAAAACTTTCTTTTTACTTGTAAGTGTGGACACCGCTTTTTTGGAAGGTCCATCCTTCTTTCAAAGGGATTTTCGGGGACTAGGATCTCATCATTTTGATTTTAGGAAAAAAAAAAAAGAGTTGTTAATTTTTTTTTATTTTTATTTTTATTTTTTTTATAGAAAAACTAAGAAATCATTTAAAAAGGAACAAATCTTTTGCGTTAAAACCAGAGATTACTAGGTCCGGGAATTATGGAATGAGAGAAGAAGAACTCCGACAAAGACTAAAACACCCTCTCTCATCCTATCTCATGCTGGACCTCTAGTCGCCATCCTTTTATTCAATTCATAAACTCACATGTGTCCCAAATAATACATAGATATAGATATACATGACATAAGTAAATTGAAAGGGGTGTAAGATTGCTAAAAGAGCCGTACAAAACCACATAAGTTCAAGTAGCACATGAGATGACATGCAACAAGGAACAAGAGAGCTCAACGGGATCCAGCTGCAATTCGGAAACGTGCAATGCATATATAAAATAGAAAACCTAAGAAAATGTCTCTAATCACATAAACACACAAGGGAGAACCCTAATCTAAGGTGTCGCACATGGAGGTTGTGAAATTCAATAGAAAATAGTAATGAATAAAAGAGGAATAGTATAGGAAACTCACCTTAGGTACGCTACAAAACAAAGGATTAGTCCACATGGATCAAAATAGATAATCATGAATAAACCAAACTTAATTCACTAAGGTCTCGATGCCCAAGTTCACTCTTATCATGGAAACTAAAACGCACGAAAATTGCAATACCTCAACGGGAAGTCTGAAATAGGCCTTAACCCGGTGATGCTACAATCTCAATGTGGAAGTGACATAGCCTCAACATGACTAAAGATAGCCCTCAACATAAATATAACATGATAGTTGATACATCCAAAATTGGCTCTACTCTATGACCGAGCAGTTCTACTCAGCGACCGGCCCCATCCTGTCCAGTCCAGACGACCCGAGACTTCCCAGCGATGTGGCACGACCTACTTAGAGGAGAAGCTCGACCTATGGATCAGGATAGTATCATTCATTCATCGAATAGTCCAGGACATCAAAAGTGTCCCGAGCGGTAGACCCGGCATCCCGAGGCCCGACCAAACTAGTCGTGATTATAACGCTGGCCCGACCCTTCAGGGATACAGCATGGCTCAGCCCCAGGATGTGATCCAAAATGTTCCAGACAATTTTCTATACAAGTTAGAAGACTAATGGAAAGTGTAAATAATTTCCTAATCCAATTAGGAAACCTCCTTGATTGATGCCAATCAATCCTAAATCAGATTGCATTACTTAATCTGTCTAATTTCCATGTACGAGTAGGTCTCTTGCATCTATAAAAGAGACCACTCACCCCCATAGAAAGGGATCGACTTTTCAGTCTGCATAGCACCCTTATAGCAATCAGAATAATGCTCGGCCGACCTCTGGCAGCTCCAAACTATTGTTGGTTCACCAAATGTCCTGAGAACGTGCTCAGAGACACCCGTGAGCGTAGAATAGGGCCAAACCACATACAAATCCGGTCTCACTGTTTCTCTTTTCTTGATCTGCTTTAATTTATCTTACCCAAAAATTGCATTATCAGCTTAGCGCCGTCTGTGGGAAACGACAGATTTCTCAAAAAAAAAAAAAATCTCTTAGCTGATTGTCATACCTCCAAAGAAGGGTAAGAAGGCTGCGCAGCAGGCTAAACGATACGTTCCGCCGGCCCCGGCGCCGGCCATAACAGTCCTAACACTTGAGCAGATCATAGCAAATTTAGTGCAACATCTGGAGGGCCAGCGCGTGGTCTGGACTCAACAACATGCTTGGAAGAATCTAAACCGTGTTGGAGATGCATGGGAAGTCAACGAAAGACGTGTTGTCTGAGTGGAGAGGCAGGGGCATATGACCCGGGAATTAGTCCACGATTGCTCGGTCAAGAGCCGAAGTGATCCTGGGCACACTTAACTGGAGTAATAGCCGAGCCCAATCCTAGGAGACAGCACACTGCGAGGAAGAAACCTCTTCCACTAACCCGACCTATGTCCCGGATATCGGTTGGGAAAGTGTGGTGGCCCACATCTAGGATTTTGGGAAATAGATTAACGGAATGGCCAAAAAGCTGGCCCCTACTCAGAATCACGCAAACAGTAGGACCAAGTCACCGTTCTCCAGCCAGATCACGAGGTTTGCCATCCCGCGCAAATTAAATAGCCTCGTCTAGATTCTTATAACGGCTCGGGAAGCACGGTTGACCACGTCTAGGCTTATAAGGCTCAGATGGCCCTGGCCACCAACGCTGATGAATTGCATTACTTGGCCTTTCCCAGCATTTTGAAAGGCCCCGCTGCTCAATGGTTTCACTCCCTGAAGCCCCGATCGGTCAAGGATTTTAAGGAGCTCAGGAAACAGTTCATTAGCCAGTTCATAGGCATGCTTGACCGGTCGCAATCTGACACCCAGCTACTCACAATCAGACAGCTAATGGGAGAGTCGTCGAAGGATTACACTGATCAGTTCAACCAACAGAAGCTTCAAGTCCGCTACCTGAATGAGAGTTACCATTATAGCCTTCTGCTCAGGAGTTTAAAACACCAAGTGCGCCATGTCATTTCACAGAAATTGACCGGTAACCGTGGTTGAACTCATCGAGAGGGTTGGAAAATACATTGACACTGAAGAATTTCTAAAGACCAAAGACACTAGGAAAGAAAACAACGAGCCTACAAGAAGTAAGCAGAAGCTAGATTATCCCGAGAAGAATAACATAAAGAAGCCCGGTGGTTCTGGTAGTTCCTTCAATGTCCAGCAGTAGTCTGAGTTTGGTAGCCCGGACCCAACCCCCAGTTTATAGCAGTCTGGGTCTGGCAGCCCCGACTCGACCTCTAGTTCACAACGGTCAGGGTCTAGCAGTCCCGACACGACTTTCAGTTCATACAATCAGGGTCTAGCAATCTCGACCTGGCCCCCAATTTACAGCGGCCAGGAGCCCGAAGATCCGGACCTAACCTTCTGTCCAAAAGTTCAGATGAGTCCAACTACAGTTGTACTTTTGCCCAATCATAGCACGAGGCTCCACGACTTGTCAGAGAGCTCCTGCAAAGACCTTGGCATCACACCCGAGGCATCCAGAAGAACTCGGGATCACACTCGAGGTACCCGAAGACCTCGGGATCACCCCCGAGGCATCAAAAGACCTTGGAACAACTAACGTTCTAGGTCGGCTCCCTACAATAATTGTTTCCGCAGCGCCAATCTTAACCAAAGCTTGGGGAAGAAGACAGAATAAAAACTACAGAAAGTCACACTAAGTATTTATAGGCCTTGGGGTTAATTGAGTAAGACTCTTAGACAACCCGGGTGCCTACAATACTCAGAGGTGCTAACTCCACTTAGGCCCAAAGCGACGATAGAGGTAACTAAAACCTCTTAGGTTGGCCCGCGATAGAGGAGTAAAAAAAGGACCCTAAAGCAAAACACTTTAGGTCAACTCCATCAATATTGTCAAACTCTTCTCCCAACAGTCTTGACGAAGGCTCGTTGGGCAGGAGATAACCATCCTGGGGAGTTAGCATAAAAAGGACCCTGAAGCAACACGCTTTATGTCGGCTTTTCCAACATGGTCAAATTCTTCTACCCACAAACTTGACGAAGGTTTACGGGAAGAAGATAAGCATCCTGGGAGCTAACTCAAGGAAAAGACTCCAAATTAGGCTGAGTCTCAACTCTTAGCCAATTCCCGAGCACTTAAAGACTCCAAACTACGCTAAGTCTCAACTCTTAGCCAGTTCTTGAGAATTTAAAGGACTTAAAAGTTCCAAGATAACTTTTTCGAGCAATCAACATATTTCCAAAATTGACTCAATATAGCATCAAGCCAACCTTGGAAATGGGGGGCAACTGATACACCCAAAATTGTCTTTACTCTATGACCGAGCAGTTCTACTCAACGATCGGCCTCCATCCCGTCTGGTCCAAACGACCCAAGACTTCCCGGCCATGTGGCACGACCTAGTAAGATAAGAAGCCTGAGCTACAGGTCGGGATAGCATCATTCAATCATAAAACAGTCTAGGATAGCAAAAGTGTCCCAAGCGATAAACCCGGTGTCCCGAGGCCCGACCAAACTAGTCAGGATTATAACGTTGGCCTAACCTATTAGGGATACAACATGGCTCAGCCCCATGATTTGATCCAGAATGTTCCAAATAGTTTTCTATACAAGTTAGAAGACTAATGGAAAGTGCAAATTGTTTCCTAACCAATTAGGAAACCCCCTTGGTTGATGCCAATAAATCCTAAATCAGATTGTATTACTTAATCTATATAATTTCCTTGTACGAGTAGGTCTCTTGCATCTATAAAAGAGACCACTCACCCCCATAGAAAGGGATCGACTTTTTAGTCTGCATAGCACCCCTATAGCAATCATAATCATGCTCGGTCGACCACTAGTAGCTCCAAACTGTTGTTGGTTCACCAAAGCTCCCCCCTTTTTTATACTATAGTGAACATGCTCAAACACACATGTGGTCGTAGGTTCCTTCATTAACAGGGCCGAACCACATATAAACCCAGTCTCACTATTTCTCTCTCCTTGATCTGCTTTAATTTATCTTACCTAAAAAATTGCATCATCAATAATCATTCAAAGAAACAACACTAAGCAAATCTAACGATAACATTAGTTTAAGCACCTAGAAATTCCTATTCAAATACCTAGAATACATAAATACTAGCATAAAACTAAGCTAAGCAATTAGATTATGTAATCTCTATTTTAGGAGTTATTAAAATAGGTTTGTATCATGGTATGAGCCTTAAGGCTTTACGAAGTCATTTGAACCCATAATTTAGAAGTTTACCAAAATCAATAAAACAGTCTTAGAATTCCAGAACATATTGACCCACCTCAAAAATTTGAAAAGAGGTGTTTCCATAGTTTGATCTTCCTGATTTTCATACACATGATGTCTCTAGTCTAATTTTAGAATCAAAAGATAAAACAAAGATCAAACAGTTCAAATTACAAGAATTAAGATGGAAGCATAGACTGTTAGGGATATATACTAAAAGTCATGTTTTATACAGTCAATTTATTATTCACTTAATAAAATTAGTTATTCAATTTTAATATGAAACTGTGCAGACAATATTTGCATTATATTATTTATTTAATATTGTGCATGTGTGCCTCTTATTCTACATAGTAGGTGATCTGGTGTGTACAGTTTGACTTATACACGGAAGTTCAGACCATCGGATCTAGTAGAATTTAAGATTTTAGTTTGTAGTCTTAGATGGAATTGGACACACCAACGGTAGGACTGCAACATGAAGGTGTAATAGGTTTGTCTTGACTATCGGAAATGCTATAGTTTCAAGCTAGTACACTTTGTTTATAAAATAGGACTGACTTGGGGTAATTATCTTTACACTGACTTATAAGATAATTAACACTCCATGGTTATTATGAGTGCTTATGCTCTAAATCCTAAGTTAATCTACATGCAAGTACATTTGATATTTTCACTTTGATTCCTAAAAGAGTGAGATCATTAAATGGGTCAATATCTCATTGGATTGGGTGACGATATTAATTGTATGGTGGATATTAATTAATGATGGAATCAACGTATCAATTTTGGGATTGATGATAGCTCCTTGAGGAAGCTTATGAGTTTTGATTATGTCAAACCATATAGGTGGATTTTGTATCCGATTTATCAAATAATTTAAGCAGAGGATCTCAAGGAAATATTTAGAGATTAGTTAAATATGATTGTCAGTAATTATATTTAATTAATGAATATCTATAATCTTAATGTGGGGAGACAATAAGTATTTAATAACATGGAGCACAAAATATATTTTTGAGATAAGGGTAGGAGTGCAATTATAATTCTTTAGTCGTATGAATTATAATTAATGGAAATAGACATCTGATTCAATTCAAATTAGGGTTTCCTAATTCCATAGGAAGCCAATACCTTATTAACTTCTTATGGTCCCTATCGTAGCCTATATATACGCTACCTTGACTCTCCTCTCAGTTATGTTTTTCATATAGAGTATTAAAACTTGAAATAGAAAAGAGGGCGTAGAAAGAGAGAGTAGAAAACAGAAGGGATTTTGAAAGAGTCCACACTCAGTTCGAGATTCTAGTAGCAGAGGAATATGGTAGAAAATTGTGGCAATTATCAAGCCTGTGTTCTCTATTCATCTACTACAACAATTCGATTTTGCAGTTGAAGGTAACCCTAGTTCCGCCCTTGTAGGGTTATTGTAGCTTTTACATAATTTTTTGCAGTACCAATTTATACACGCTGTCAATGGATTCTAGGAACGCAATTTCCTAATAGAGACTACTCAGGATTTTACAATACTAAGCCCACTGATTTGGTTAAATATGGTAAAAATAGTAAATAAATTCAAAATGTTCCCAAAATCTCCAGAATGGAAGCTAATTCATAATAATTCATAGGAAAAATAGTTTGGAAGCCTAAAATTAGGATTTAGATTTTGATCCATTTATTTAAAAGTACTCTAGTGTTCTAAAAATTTGAACAGAGAATTGTACATCCAAAAATATGAAGACCAAACCATGTTTTATATGGAATCAAGTCAAAACAAATATTGCAGTGGTAGGTCTACCTTTATGGGCAGATTTCGAGTGGTCTCATCAAGATTGGATGGATCATGAATCCGTGAAAATTGTTTAATCACAGTCCATTATAGATTCATTGAACCAACTATGAAAATCAACTTAGAATTCACATGCACATCACATTCATTCAAATGGATCCCTAGATCATTCAAAATCATCATGAATACGCCACATATACTCAAATTATACAAAATTCAAGCACATAATAATCAATTCATAGGATTTTACCTCTTGAGAGTCCAAATCATAAACCTCATAGAGGTTTATATTCATGACAACCAAAGGTCTCACTAAATCCTTATGAATAGGGAATTTAATTATGAAAATCAATGAATCTAGATCTATATCCTCATATGAACACATAATTATAGAGAATTAAGATCAAATTCTCAAGGAATTCAAATGAGACATTGAATGTCTCATGCACTCCAAGAGAAGAGTATGAACACAAATTTGAAGACGTGTGAAGTAGATCTAGAGGAATTGGGTGAAAAATAGTTGAAATCACTTGATGATGCCAAAAATTGGTATGAGAGTAAGTACAAGAAGATGGAGACAAAGAAAGTTTGTATGTGGTTTGGCCACATTAACTAGTTGACCTACGTCCACGTGTGCGTCAGAGCGCGTTCACTAACAAATCACTGGCGGCCTTTGGTGAACCAACAAAGAGGGTGGCACTACCAGAAAACCGACCAGGTGTATGCGTATCAGTGATATATATTGCTATTCTGTGAAAATAAGAATGCGATCCCCTCTCATGGGGGTGAGTGGTCTCTTTTATAGGTCCAAGCGACCACCCGTGTAAGGTAAGTGAGCTGATTAGGAAGCCCAACGTAATTATAATTGATTTACACAAATTGTGGGAGTTTCCTAAGTAGATTAGGAAATAACTTGCACTTTCCATTAGTCCTCTTACTGAGATAGGCAACTGTTTGGAACCTTTTAGGGTAAGTCATGTGATATGATCGGGCTTCATCTACTAGTCGACGACCCGGACCGTAATCCCAAGCTGCTAGCCCAGATCGGGCGGTCTCGACCGAGCAACTTGGGATGGTTGAATAGCAAGTGCCCATTCTGGATGACTTGGCATTTCCTTGCTAAGGTGGCAGTTTGACTTTGACCTAATATTTTTGTACATATCAGCTGTCCCCCATTTTCAAAACTAATGCGATGCTTCATCGAATGAGGATTGAAAATTAGAACTGATCTAAAAACCGTACAGGAACGAAGTTGGGACCTTGCTCGGGGTAAGACCAGCCAATAAGTCATTCAGGGTCTGGACTGACCGGTGAAGCCATTGGCCCAGTTTGGCGCCAGCCACGTGTTGGTTGGTGACTGGTCCAGTTAGGATCCAACGAGATCGGTGTAGATGGAACCGAACAGTTGCATCGTAATCGGACCATCACGTCGTGTATTTAATATGCGCACCTTTTGAGGCATCGATTTACATGCCCGAGGTGACAGCTGTTGGACAGTTTAGGCGGGAAGATTTCCTGGCCACTGGATTGATCTGATCTGGACCATTCATGCTTCTTATATAAGGGACACTTGTTCATTCTTTCCATTCCTGTTGTCTAGAGATAGAGATTACCGAGCAGTTTTGAGAGAAAAAAGCTCCCGTCCAAACTCCCCGAGCTCTTTCTGCGCTAAATTTTTGTAAGTCTTCATTTCCCAGCCTTACAATTTCACTGTATTCTCCTTTATCTCTTTTTTTTTGTGATTGATCCTCCCCGATGCTGGAGAATGGGAACCCTTTAGGACTCACGAGGGAGTGGGACCTTTTCTTCCTTAGGTTTTGCTCTTTCATTAGATCGAGTGGTGCGACAAAACTCTTAAACCGGTCGGGTTGTCCAGGTGCGGTTCTGACCGAGTGTTTCCTTACCCTGAAGACCTTGTACACCTTGCCTTTTAAGTTTCTAGTATTGCCCCCTCTGTATCTCAGACTTGGAATCCTAGATCCCTACCTAGGTTGTCAGTTACTCCCTCTTCCAACCGCGGGAGCCTCAGAGATGTGTCATTCGGGTTTCAATTCGTCTTTCCGGTCAAAAGATGAACAGTCGCGATCAGGGACCCTAGGTAGTAGTTTAGATCCACCCTCAGCCACCCCGTCCGACCACCATAGCGAGGGTAGAATTCCTGTCGGGACGCCTGACGAGGGACTGAGCTGGCCTTACATTGAGGTTTTAGACTTAGGGGAGTCAGGAAATAGGGCGTCGACTTTGGACAGCTCTGAGATCCTCTTTTCTAGCATGGGGACCCCAGCATTTTGGATACGCGGGACTTAGCCAGGATTAGGCAGAATTACGGCTATTTTGACGGCTTTTCCCTTACTGTGCTGGATGAAGAGGCGCACGTTCACCGACCAGGATTCACCAAGCTTTACAAGGACACGCTTCTTGCGGCACTCTGCTTACCCCTACATCCTCTTGCCCGAGACTTACTGATCTATTTGGGCACAACTCCTAAGCAACTCGCCTCGAACAAATGAAGATTTCTGATGGGGACCATATCCCTCTGGCCCCGAGTCTTCAGATACGAGCTTACCTTCCACGAATTCCTATGGACCTACCGTCCGTCCCCACTATATAAGGAGTTGGTTTTTTTTTTCTCTGAGTGCTCGACAATGGTGGAAAATCTTAGAGGGTACCCCCAGCAACAACAAGGAGTGGAAGAAGAAGTTCTTCCGGGTATCCACATGCGGGTTCAGCGCGGAGGCCCCATGACTTACCTTAAGGACATCCTGGGTGGGCGAACTAAGAAGTAAGCCATCACTAGTCTGTCTTTGATTATAATCCCTCGCTATTTTAATGTAGGCTAACCTCTTTCTCATTTTTTAGCGGGCTCGGCTGATTCGCCAAACCTCTCAGAGGAGTGTCAGAACCGGATAAGGCTACTCGCTCAAGCTCCGACTAACGTAGTTGACATACTATCTCGGGCGCTAGATCCTGTTGTTACATACCGCCTAGAAAAAGTCCTCACTACTCCAGTCTTCCCTCCCATCACTGTTGGTAAGTTTCAGGTTGCGCGAGTTTTTCTTCATTTTATTGTTGCACGGACTTAGTTTCCACCCTTCTACTGACTTGTGTTCTTTCGTGACTCTTTTTTTTTGCAGAGATGGCACCCAGGGACACAAACACTTTGAAGGAGAAGGAGGCGACATTAGCAGCCTGGGCAGGGCAGAGGAGGAAGAGGCAGGACATTCCCCCCGCTGGCCCCCAACTGAAGTGCCTTCTACGCAGGCCTCACCCGGACCGGGTAGGAACTTCGGTCCCTATGATCAAAGTTGTACCCCCTTTGGTGCACCCTCTGATGAACATACTATCCAGAGTGCCCTTGGCTGAGGTGGCGTAGGATGCCCGGATGAGGATTCGGCAGGTACTGCTCCTGAGCCAGGTCAAAAGATGTGCGGGGCTTGACCCCGAGGCTCTGTCTGGGTGGTTGTACAACATCTCCCATCTGGTAAGTAATTCATCTCCCTTTGCCTCCTTTGTCTGGGCTCGGATGACTGATCAGTGTATTTTTTCCTTTATCAGTCTTGATGTTTGGTAGCGGGAATCGAGACTTTCCTACCCGGGATGGCCGAGAGGTTGGCCAGTACTGAAACTGCTCTGTCCGCAGAGAAGGCAGCTCAGGAAGCTGCTGACTTTGCCCTTACGGTGGAGAAGGAGATAACTAAGGCTCTGGCCTTGGACCTCGGAGCTGCTCAGGCGGATCTTGCCACCGAGCGGGAGACCCAGAGGGTTACTGAGGAAAAAGCCGCTGCTGATGCGAAAGCCGCTCGGGTTAAGGCGGCTGACGAAGAATTTGAAGCCGGCTTCCTCAAGGGCTATGCCGACTTGATAGAGAGGGAAGCTACAGACCATCCCGACTGGGATTTCTCGGCGTACTCCTGGGCCAAGTCTGATTTCTGGAAGGAGTTGTCCCCGGCTGCTGAGGAGGAGGGTGGAGTCACTCTGGCTAATGAGGTCGGGGAGACCGACGAGGTGGTGATTGTGGATAAGCATTAGCCTTTTTGCTTGTTCTCTTTTTTTGTTTATTTTTTTTGGGGGAGGCTGCGACAATTGCCCCCAGGCATTGTAGATATTTGCTTCTTTTGTTAATGAAAAGGCCCTCTGAGGTCGCCTTTTGCACCAACTATTTCGCATTTTTGCACTTTGTATGCCTGTATTTATAAGTGCCTGTGCCCGACCGGTTGTAAGTCTTGTCAAAACCCTGCTTTAGCAAAAGCTTTAAGACTGTGACCAGTGGAGAGCACTTGGTCTTCTAGTGACTTGACGACATCCTATTGACGCGTTTTCTTATCACACCCAAGTGTAGGTGATCGTACAAGTAATAAAGTTCTGGAAGTCCAGGTCGAACCCACAGGGAACGGGAAACAAAGATAGGCAATAACTATTTTGTCACTAAAAAGAAAATAAAAGATGATGGATTTTTGTAGCGTTTTACTTAACTATTAGTTTTTATGTTTTTCCAATAAAACTAATTAAAAGCTATTTTTTTCTAAGTAGTTTACGGTAAAGATTTTAACAGTACAAAATAAATTAACTAAGTGTCACAGCCCGGTCCCACAATAGCGGAACCGGAGCCCGTGGCACGCCATCGAGGCTAAACCAATTCATTAACGTTCCCAAAATTTAGTTTGAAGAACACATGTAGTGGAATAAACAAGTCATTTTGAAAACTATCCGTCCAGTCGACTGATCCTCAGACCCAGTCGACTGATCCTGGTCCAGCAGAAAGTTGGGTTTAAAAACACCATCCAGTCGACTGCTTTCTACACTCAGTCGACTGGGGCTTCAAATTTTCAGTCGACTGATACGGTCCGGTCGACTGAAGTCTGGCCTGAACACAAACGTGGGTGTTATACTAAGATACTAGAAAGAAAAGGAAGAAAAAGAAATAAAAGCTAAATTTTACATTAAATGACTTTATGGATATTATTATACCGAAAGATAGAAATAATATAAATATTTAAGCAAAACTATTAAAAACAAAAAATATAAATTAACTTGAGAGAAATGATTTAAAGGAATTGGGAATATGCAAAACCAAGACTAGATCCCACAACTTTTGTGCATTTGAAAAGGATTTGGCATTTAAGACCGAAGAGTCATTCTTTATTTGAAAATAAACTTTCACTAGTCAGAGTCATATCAAGTGTGTCAGGTTTGATATTATTTGGTTAGAAAATTTATAAGTGTGTGCGAGCGTGCCAGGCAAGCAAATTGCCAATGTGTAAATGTAATGATCCAAACTGCGCCTCACCAAGAAGATTGTGGTGACGTTCGATGCCTTAACAAGGACTTTAATCGTGTAAAAATGTACTTAATTGAAACACTTCAAACTGGTTCTAAGATGCCTACTCCTAATAAAATAGTAAAGAAAGCAATAAAGTAAAAAAAACTACTTTGATTAAATTAAACAAACTACAAACTACAATCTAACCTTGAAGATAACTTCGAAGGTGTTCGCTAACTTCGAAGGTGTTCTACTCCTAAATTTAAGTATCTAGATAACAATACAATAAGTGTATTGAGAGATATATGTTGATGTTGATCGAAGGATCTCCTTTTCGAATGCACAATCCTTCTATTTATAGACGTCGAGGGTCACCAACAAATCTGTTCGAATACTCCCTCCTATTTTCAAACTGATAACTGCTCTGACACCTGTTATATCCTTGAATTGACACCTATTCTTCAGTTTCTTCTTAATGATTAACACGTATCTTCCAGTGGTTAAATATTTGCACAACGTGGATCAGAAATAACTGCTCGCAACAGTTTCAGTATTCATTTGGGTCCACCAATTATTCTGCCACATAAACTCTTACATGTCATCTCTACATTGGTAGGACTAACTTCTTCCTCTCCTTCAGACTCAATATTTTTTGATTGGGAAGGTGAGCTCTCTGCTGGAAGGACCAATTTTCTTTTTGGCTTTAGGGACGGAGGAACAGGAGCTGAAGTTTTAGAAGTCTTTGAAGGGAGTGGAATGTTTGGCTTGACCTTCGAAGCTCTAGTTGTTGGTGAAGAGCCTTCTCTAATTGTCACTCCTGTGTTGTAAAATTCAAAACAAGTATAAATCAGGTTTCTTTTCATCATTTAAGAAGAAGAGAGTTGAATTCGAATTATGATTACCTGGTTGTTTCGAATCGATGTATCTCAAAAGTTGGCACTTGTCCATCTCCACTGACATCAGATTTTCCCACCAACTTGAAAAAGCAAGAGTACAAGTGGTATAAACTGGTAGGGAAGTGAATTCCAAATTGCTGACTTTGTTCTGATAAACTGCCAATGCAGCAGTTATCACTGATTCTGGCACTTTCGAGTGAGTCTTATAAGCCATAAGTATATTGGCTTGACTCTTGATTGGGAAAGGAATTGAATGGGTAAGCCCAAATTGCCTCGAAAACTGATTAGGAAGGTAAAGTTCACCCTCAGATTTAACGATAAAGGTATTCCCAAAGAATGGATCCCTACTAATCAAGAAACTTCCCCATGCAGTTTTTAATTCGAGAGCACTTGTTGCTCTGTCCAAAATTTGACAAAGCCAATGAGGAGAAAGAGGAGATTTGTCTTCAGGACTGTAGAGGATAGCAAATGGTTGGAACAGTTTGTTTGGCCTTATTGCAGGGAGGTCGAAAAAGAAGGAGATGGATTCTTTGAAGGTCTTCTCAACATTTGGTAATAAGGCAAAAAAGATTCCATGAGCAACAGTGTAGGATAAGGATTCTAAGTTATGAATTTCTGGAAAATAAGCATATAGCCATGGTTGTAATATCCAGAAAGGACCACCTTGGGTAAGAATAAAGGGGTCGAAGCACAAATCAGAAAAGGACCTATAGAGAGATCCTAGAACAAAAGGTGCTAAGGCTAACCTTCGACCAGCAGCCAAAGCTCTAGCAATGTTAGAAAATTCGAGGACAACCCTCTGAGAAGAAGTGCAAAATAGATGTTTCGAAAGCCAATATAAGAGGAAGCAGTAATATTCCTTGTCTGTCACTGCTCCTGATGACTTTTTATGGGTAGTCAAGAAATTGGTATACCCTAATGATTTAGAATCAGTATTGATTGGAGGAACTCAACAAAGGAGATTGCAGAGGAAGTTCACCATGTGGAAAGAATTTTCTAATATGCAGGTTCGAAGTCAGGAGTTAGGAAATGAAGTCAAAAGGGACTCCAATGAAGTTTCAAAGCCTAATCCTAGGTTCGATCGAAATACCAAAGGAGAGACTGATACTATGTCTGAGGAAAGTATCATTAAAGCCAAAGTATTAGAATTAGAGAAGGCAATGAGTATTGATGATGATAATGAAGCAATGACAGTCGTAGAATCCCAAGTTTTGGGAAATGTTGAAATAAAATTTGAAAATGAAGTGATTAAGGAAGAGAACATGCTTATTCAATTTGGCACATTTCCAGAACAAATGGAAGTTAATACTGCCACATTCATGTTACCAAAGATTTTCGAGGCAACAGAAGATCAACAAATGGATGGAGAAATGGAAATGGAAGTATCTACTGAGGATGTTTCTGAGGTAAATCTTCACCTAAATCACCTAAAATGAAGTATCTACTGGTTACACATTCGAGGTAACCAGTATGTCTTTTCCTTTGATGCAACGGTCCAAAAGGAGTAACCGAACCTAACGGCTATTTTTCAATAAATGCATCTTTTCCCAAACGTCACCAAAGGCTATAAATAAACAAGCACAAAGGGAAAAACAAACCTTCTAACTTCATTTTACTTTCTATCAATTCCCTTCATACTTTGTTCTCTTCTTTACCATTTTCTTTGCAATCCGACCTCTTCACTTCTAAAGATGACAAAATCTGGTGATAACACTCAGCTTCAGAAAATCTGTGATGATTTTGAACAAATCATCAAAGACGAACAAGAACGTTACTTGCAAGGGCAAGAGACTTCTCTGATTCATGAAGTTCTCGTTCCCATTACTTTTTCCGAACATGAATCCTCAATTGCCTTAGGTCCTTGCCTGAGCACACCAAGCCTGAGACTCCATGTTTATTACCCCAGATTAGGAGAACAACGCTTGACTTACCAACAGGATCTTCCAAACCCCAAGTATGACTGGAAGTTTCGACATTGGCCTAAACCCGCAAAGGATTGTCCTGAATGTGTAGATAGAATCTTAGAGAACAAAAGAGAGATTCTAACCACAATGGGGATTTACCATGCTGTTCACCTTTCAAAATTTCCCATCGAATCCAGTCCTAACTTAATAGCTGCAGCCCTCTATTTTTGGAACCCTATTTTTAACCATTTTCAATTTCGATTTGGTCCAATAGGTCCCACTGTTCTAGACATCTGAAAGATTAAAACCAAATATGGCTATAAATTAAACTCGAATCAATGTACCAACAATCAAGTTGAGTATGAAGCTCTTATCATGGGTCTCAAAACCTTGTTGGATCTTAAAGCTACATTTGTAGATATATTTGGAGATTCCCAGTTGGTCATAAATCATATGAATGGGACATATAAATGTATGAGTAGTGCATTGAAGGTGTACTATGAAACTACAATGGATTTGTTATCCAAATTCGATAATGTAAACTTATTGCATGTTCCTAGAAGTTTTAATGAAGAAGCTAATGATGTAGCTAAGAAGGCATTTGGATTTAAAACAAATGATGAAAATATTGAAATGGAACAAGTGACTTATAGGAAATTATTATCAGTATTGGTAGATAGATTACCTTCAATTGATATCTTAAATATAGAAGTTCATGATGATTGGAGAAAGCCAATCATTGATTATCTCTCAGGATGCAGTGAAAAACCTGATCGAGGTATAAGGTTGAAATCTGTAAATTACATCTTATATAGTGGAAAATTATTCAAAAGAGGGAGTGATGGATTATTATTGGAATGTTTAAATAATCTCGAAGGATTAGAAGCTATAGCTCAAATTCATGAGGGATTATGTGGAGCTCATCAATCTGGAATTAAGATGAGATGGTTGCTTAGAAGACATAACATTTATTGGCCAACTATTTTGAAAGATTGTACTGAATTTGCCAAAAGATGTCAAGAATGTCAGAAGCATGGTCCTTTAAAGCATTTACCAACTGTTGATCTTCAATATGTGGTAAAACCTTGGCCTTTTAGAGGATGGGCTATAGATGTGATAGGAAAGATCAGTCCTCCTTCTTCGAAGGGTCATGGATTCATTATTTTAGCCACAAATTATTTTACTAAATGGGTAGAAGCAGAACCCATGCAGACTGTGACTCAAACAATGGTTGTAAAATTCCTAGAAAATATAATTTACAGATTTGGTATCCCACAAACCATGGTATCTGACAATGCTTCTATATTCGAAGGAGATGTGATTGCATTTGCAAATAAATTGGGAATTACAATGTCAAAATCAACCCCATATTATGCTCAATCGAATGGACAGGCTGAAGCCACCAACAAGGTCATAAAATAAAATATGGCTAAAGTTATAAAAAGTAATCCAAGGGTATGGCATGAGATTTTGCTAAAAGTTTTATGGGCATATAGAACTTCAAAGCGAACAAGTACAGGTGTATCTCCCTATGCCTTAACTTTTGGACATGAGGCAGTTTTGCCTATTGAAATAAAGATTAATTCTCTTCGAGTTATGAAGCAGAATCAGTTATCTTTGGATGATTATCAAACATCCATGGATATTGAATTGGAAAATATTGATGAAGAAAGAATCAAAGCTCTTAATAATATTTTGATACAGAAAAGAATAGTATCAAGGGGATATAATAAAAAAGTACAACCAAGAACCTTTGATGAGGGAGACTTGGTATGGAAAACAATATTGCCTATTGGATCTAAAGATCCAAAGTATGGAAAATGGTCCCCTAAATGGGAAGGTCCATTCCAAATTCACAAGGTTTTCAAGGGTGGATTTTATTATTTAAAAAATTTGAATGGATTTGTTCATGTTAGAAAAATCAATGGTAAGTTTCTTAAGCAATATTATCCCACTATTTGGAAAGCAAGGAATCTAGAATAAAGAAATGCAACATTTACAAAGTAAGAACATGTATTCCATATTCAAAATTAAGATACAAAAATCAGACGTGGATACATTTCAAAGTCCTATTGGTGTAAATGTTCATACCAGTTTACTTATAAATTGGGCTTTTAATCTGAAATTATCCCAAGACCTAGTGTACAATTTTGATTGGCTAAAAATAAATTTCTGCCTCGAAATCGATTCTTGGTTCTTCAAAGGTTTCGATTCAATTTCTGTCTTCAGAACCAGCAGCTTTGTTTCAGCATTCCCTTGCTTCACCTTCAATTTGGCTAGTTCAGTTTCTGCAATCTCCAGCTTCTTTTTAAGCTTTTCAACTTTGCTTGAAAGCTTTTCAATTGCAGTGTTGCTCTCACTAAATTTTGCTAACAACTGGTCCATCTCGAGAGTCTTCTTTGCTGTGTATTCCATGTCAACCTCTAGTTTCTTTCTTTCTTCGATGACTTTTTCTAATAAAAAGCAGTCAAAATCAAAGGTAGACATCAAGGCAGAAATGGTTTCTTTGATGTCTCACCAACTTCTGATGACTCTTTTAATGCCTTCATATTTATTTCAGCCTGCACCACGTGTGCTGGTACCAATTTTGATGGTATGAATTGAGTTTGCCTTTCTCTCTGTCCTTCATATTGTTTCTTTGGTATATGTGAGAATCCTGGCCTCACATATTGCATGTTCCTTGATGGTCGAACATGATTACCAATATGGAAATTCCTTGAAAAATTGGCTTTAAAAGGAACCACTGGTCTTGAAGCATACCTTGCTGTCATAGGTCCAGAATATGCTAAGCCTTGATAGATTGATCCTCTAAACTGTCCTTTCCCAACATTCATGATTGGTTGGAAGGAAGGTCCATAAGAAGTGTTCATTTTCTTTTGTTCGAACAAAGGCTGTTTGTTTTTCCTACCTGCTTTGACTCCAACCCTTTCATCATAGATTTCAGCATATCTTTTCCCACAACCAACACATAAATTTTTTGCATATTCATGGTTGAAAATTGAGACATCAGGGTTTTTCCTTGTTATTTCTTCGAGTCTCTTCATCTGATCTTCTGACTTTGCATTTTCTCTTTCTTTGACTAAAGCCTCGAAGGAAATATCATGAACATTGATTGACATTTCTTGAACTGCTGGGAATGGATCTTCATCAACCCCCATTTATTTTTCAAGGAATTTCAATTTCCCTTTCTTGATCAAATCTTGAATCCTGTCTCGAAAACCAGTATAATTATTAGTTGAATGAGTCCAAGAACTATGCCATTTGCAGTATTTCTTACCTTTCAATTCATCATTAGAAGGCAATTTCATCCCATCAGATAATTTAATGATTTTCCCTTCTAATAAATGATCAAAAATTTCATCCAACTTATAAACATCAAATGAATATTTTTTAAACGATCCTTTAGATTTATACACTTCAGCAGAAACATTTTTCTTCACAAGACTCTTACATGTGAAAGGTTCTTTCCCTATTATTTCTGCAGCATCTATCTCATAATTAGGATCTTTATAATATGTTTTTATTGAAGAAGCATTTCTTTCACTTTCTTCTTCCAACAAGGCTTCATATCTAGAAACTTGAGCAGTTAATTCTACAAGATCTCTAAACTCTAAAGCATCGAATTTCTTTCTTAGTCTAAATTCGAGACCATTTTGAGCCAACTTAACAAATTCAGGTTCAGGCAGAATGATTTTACACTTTGTTCTAGCCCCTTTGAACCTATTTATGAATTGAGTAGCCTTCTCATCAGGCTTTTGACATAATCTGGCTAAGTCAGCCATTGATACTTCTGGTTCTGTTTGGTAAAACTGAGTATGGAAAGATTCTTCCATTTGTGCCCAATTATAAATTGAATTAGGGGCTAAATTAGTAAACCAAGTGAATGCAGTATCTGTTAATGAACTAGGAAACAAATGAAGCCTAAGATATTCATTATTTCCTGCATTAGCACACTGACTGATGAATTTTGCTACATGTTCGACTGTGGATTGACTTCCATCTCCTGCAAACATGGCAAAAGTGGGGAATTTAAATCCCCTAGGGAATTCGATCCTATCAACCCAGTCAGGATAAGGCTTCCTATAAACTGGAGTTTGTACCCCCCGAGCCATGGGTCCACAAATTTCATGGATCAAATTAATCATGTCATTCCTATCAACCATATTAAATGGTTGTTGATGACCTGGTTGACCAAAAGGAGGATTCATTGGTGGTATTGAAGGTGGTTGAGGATTATTATCCATCCTCCTAGGATTTTCATTCCTTCGACCCACTCCTATTCCAGTAGGTTCTGGTTTGAATATAGGATTATTGTTTATTCTCCTATTCTGGCCTGTTATGTTTTCTCTAGGCCTTGGTTCTTCAGTATTTATTGTTCTATAAACATGATCCTGACCATTCACATGGTTTCCTTGCACCCCTTCGAATACTGGGAAAGTATTATTAGGGACAGACATATAAAAACTTTCTTGTGAATTAGGCCTAAAAGGAGGCCCATTTATATGATTCATAGGATTTGACTGAAATAAACCATGACCATGACCTCTTTCATTCTGTCGAATTATAGAGGGATTTCCACTCGACACCATCGCTGGTGAAAATTGCGGTAGACTATTGTTAAGGGAAGTGATTAGAACATTAACATTCTGAATCATATTTCCCAAATGATCAAATATTGGTGTCAACTGACTCACCAAATCATGTTGATTTTCTGAACCAACATTCCCATTATTTGGAGTTGAATTTAAATTTTCAACTCCTATTTCTGGGTTTTCACTGACTGCATGATTCCCAGTATTGCTACTCTGAGGGTCTTGGTGTGGAGAACCACCAATTTCAGCAATATTAACACCAACATTGGTGTTATCAAGAGACCTATTACTTCGAAGGTTTCTGTTCGTCATCTTTTGACACTTGAGTCCCACCGGGCGTGCCAAAAATGTTTGGTTGGAAAATTTATAAGTGTGTGTGAGCGTGCCAGGCAAGCAAATTGCCAATGTGTAAATGTAATGATCCAAACTGCGCCTCACCAGGGAGATTGTGGTGACGTTCGATGCCTTAACAAGGACTTTAATCATGTAAAAATGTACTTAATTGAAACACTTCAAACTGGTTCTAAGATGCCTACTCCTAATAAAATAGTAAAGAAAGCAATAAAGTAAAAAAAACTACTTTGATTAAATTAAACAAACTACAAACTACAATCTAACCTTGAAGATAACTTCGAAGGTGTTCTACTCCTAAATTTAAGTATCTAGATAACAATACAGTAAGTGTATTGAGAGATATATGTTGATGTTGATCGAAGGATCCCCTTTTCGAATGCACAATCCTTCTATTTATAGACGTCGAGGGTCACCAACAAATCTGTTCGAATACTCCTTCCTATTTTCAAACTGATAACTGCTCTGACACCTGTTATATCCTTGAATTGACACCTGTTCTTCAGTTTCTTCTTAATGATTAACACGTGTCTTCCAGTGGTTAAATATTTGCACAACTTGGATCAGAAATAACTGCTCGCAACAGTTTCAGTATTCATTTGGGTCCACCAATTATTCTGCCACATAAACTCTTACATGTCATCTCTACATTGGCTGAATATTTTTATCACAAACAGATATGAAACGATGTTGTTTGGTTTAAAGAAAAATAAAAAGGTAATTGGGCAGTAGCCAGGTTCGAACCGTGACCCGCCGCAGACGTGGCTTATTCGGCGCCCAGTCCCCACCACTCTGCCACTACACAATTGTCTGTCCATTAGTGGATAGAAATATATAAACACATATTTGAAATGTAAACTTTGTCATATGAATTGTTTGAGTATGCTAGGTGTTTTTTTATGACAAAAGGCATAGTTTGACTGTCTATATAATTAGATTCTTATTTCAAATATGTAATCTCTTGAGCCCAATATAGCCATAGTATTTAAACATGTTAAATGGTCATAAATTATAGATACATAGATATTTTTGGCCATAAATGAAAAAAAACAACCCATCTAGATAAATTTGCCCATTTAAGATTAGTGCACATAAGTTGTGGTTTCTAAGTTTTTATTGCATATCCCCAATTAAAGTTTTAGCCTACCATTTTGGAATTGAAACTGTCTTCTAAATAATCTTTTAAAGAAAGATTAAATAGATATGCACAGTGATTGCCCAATTAAAATTAAAGTTATAAAACTAAGGTAAGGGTGAAATAAAATATTAATATATTTTTTTCCTCACATAACATGAGTCGGGGTTGAATTTGTGGAATTTGCAAAATAACAAAGTTTAGTACAATTAGGTTAATAAAACATAAACAAATTAAAATATTGAATTAATAATAAAATACTAAACCTTTGACTTTGGACTCTTGTGGGGTCACAGTGGTTGAACTCCAAGGATACAAGCAAGGCTAAACCAAATAGTAATCTACTTTTGGAGTGAGATATGGGTATGGTGTGCTTTGGACTTTAGTAGATGTTTATAACAACTACGTGGCTAAGAAATCTGACATTTACTTGCAAAATCTGTCTTCTAGTGAATGGAAATATTGCTATAAAAATTGAAAATTTGGGGTTTCAATCTATTTTAGGGGACAACTATAAGTACTAACTAGACTAAAAATATTAAATCTAAACTTTAATAAGAATATTTTACTGCTACAAATTGACAAAGGTTGTACAAGAAAACAAATATTTTATTTTAAGAAATACAGTACACAAAGTTTTGCTATATACTTTTTGAACATGAAATCATCAATTATATAAAAGTAAATTTTTACAATTACTGGAACTAGAAAAGGCAAAGAAAAACTAAAGTTTCCTACTTCTAGGGACAATATGAAGTGCTCACATGATAATCTTCCTAAACTATTCTCTCCCTAACAATGTATATGAAGCTATTGCAGCTTGTCAGTTATGTGCTGTTGGTTGAAGCTGCTGCTTCCTCTTATTTATAGATGATTTATGAGGAAAAAATCATCACTGCCTTCGTCAGCCTTGGCCCGAGCTTTGCCATTTCCTTCTTGCAGTCTCAATTTTCAACTGTTGTCTGACACAATTCTTGAAAAACAAAACATGCAGGTGGGAGAGAGAGAGAGAGAGAGAGAGAGAGAGAGAGAGAGAGAGAGAGAGAGAGAGAGAGAGAGAGAGAGAGAGAGAGAGAGAGATGTATCTTTACATATGAATACATATCTATAACTATCAGCATTTTTTTTATTTATTTATTTGTTTTATTTTCTTTTGAATTGTTTCTTTGATCTGTTGTTTGCTTGTTTGTTTATTTTTTTCTTTCCTTTTGATTTGGTTTCTCTGACCATTTACAAAATGTAGTAGGCATAAGTGAACATGGAAAATACTTCAATGTGGTTGCTAATTCTTTCCTTCCCTTTATTTCACTTCATTTTTACCTAAACATGTAAAATGTGTAAAAACAAATAATTACATGCATTTAAGTGGCATCACTATTAAATTATATTAATTCAAATATGTATGTAAAACTAGGGATTTTGGGGATTAAATGAGCACTATATCTATTATATTGGCACATGAATGTGCAATATTCAGTGTTCGTCACACCCCTCAACTAGCTTATTGCTAGTCCCTAGCAATGAAGTGAAAAGAGGAATTGTTCTAGAAGTTTTATTAAAAAGTAGGAGTAGACTAAGGAAAACAAAACTGTAATAACCCAACATTTTTAAAAGAGGGAAATTTTGACTTTTGGGTACCCAAGTGTGGACTCAATTTAAACTTTGAATTTTTTTTTTCCTAACATGTATCATTAGATATGGTATTACATTTAAATTTAAAATGGTAGTAGGTGTGAGTGTGTTCTTATAATATTGGGTACACATGTGGGTGCTCATTTTAACTATTGGAGGGACAAGGGCCCCACCACCACTCACATCACTCTCTCTCATACACACACACACACACACACACACACACACTCTCTCTCTCTCTCTCTCTCCTCCCTCCCTCATGGCCGGCCCTCTCTCTCTCTCTCCCTTCCCTTACTTTTTCTTTCTTCTTCTTCTTCTTCATCTTCTTCTTCTTCGTATCTCTCCTCTCTACCTTAAGCTTTGGGAGAAAACTCCCATGGCTTCTCTCATTCTCTCTTCTTGTTAGGTGCCTTAGAGAGATATCTAGCCCTACCCCTTTAGGCAATATTTTTCTACTCGACGAGAGCTACAAGATGCCGCTATCAAAGTCCGTTTTCAAGATGTTTCATCCATGAGGTGTTGGAAGACCTAGCTTGGAAATGACTTCTTTCTTCACCAAATGAAGTGCTTGGACTTCTAGGAGCCTTCTCTCCTGAAGATCTTGTCATCCTAAGTGTTTTATTCATATAGGTAGATATATAATCTACTACTCTATCTCTTTGATTTATATATATATATTTATAGATGTATATATGTATATATATGTGGTCTTGGTGAATGAATTTGTAACTATAACTTCAAATTAGTAAAATTTTTAAGTTCTAGCATATGTGTAGTTTAGGTGTTTGATAAAATGCCTAGGAGAGTTTAAGTTTTTAGGTTGTTTAATTGCTTAATATGCCTAAATGGTGATAATTGGTTTAAATGCTTATATGTCTAAGTGTTATGTGAATTAAGTGTTAACATGCCTAATTGTTTAAGCCTTGGGTGAAAGGAATGTTAGGAGTATGTTAGCGAATGTGTGGATGCTTATTTTCTTAAACTTGAGATCAAATGCATGTGTATGTGTTTATGGATTTTCTTCATGTATTATAGAAATCCATACGTTAAGTTCTTTGAATACGTATTTAAGTTTATCATTTGCATCCACGAACATGAACATTCACGTGTGAAACATACATACTAGCATTGGGGCCAAGTTGGGCCAAATCCCATGCATTAACACAAAATGCATTGGAAGATCCCATAAATGGGGACTTTGTGAAAAATCCGGATGCGGGTTGTGAGGTGAGACATGGTGGATAGCCCTAAGAGAATTATCCAAACTCCATTTCATATTCGGGTAGCGCCCGGAGAGATGGTATGCTACATTCCTAGTTGGGGGTGGCTCGCAGTCCGGTAATGAGGGGAGTGACATTACATGCTTGTGTGACCTTATAGCATTCATTGCCGAATAGGCTCATTGCACATCATATTACCATTGGTAGCCCCTGTACGTGGAGCTTTAAATAGTGTTTTGCCGAGAAGGTTTGGTACATTTATTTGTCCGAGGGACAACCGAAGTAAAAAAAAAATGTTCTTTCAAAATTATTCATTTGATTTGAAAGTTATAGTGTATTGGTATTATATGTCTACGAGCCGTCGTTCTCACATAAACGACAAACATTTTGACAGGTTTTCCAAAGAAGGCGCGACAATACTCTTTCAAAGATCCTGTAAAGATTTGTATCTTGAAAATGTACTTTAATTCTATTTTTAATTGTATATCGTTCACGTGGCACAATACGTTTCATTCACCATGTTGCTAGAGCCAATGTCTAGCTCTTTGTAGGATTAAAGATGCAATTCATATTGAAGTTGAAATCGAGTGCATGTACGATGCTTGATTTACATATCTTGCCTAGTTTGTAATTGCTGTCGAGATCGATGAACCTCGCTTGTGTTTACGCTTTATGTTTAATGCCTTATGCTTCCTGTTTGGGATTGTTCATGTTTAGCTCATTGTGAGTGAGCTTGGGTATACCTAGCGTCACTTGTTTACTATTTCTTGATTTTGGGAATTTTCTATGTTAATTAGTATTCGTGTGGGGACACTTTTACTTATTGTTGCTCTTGTTGTTTTAGTCATTATGCTAAACTTATCGTGAAATTTGTTGTGCGTCTAATCCTAGCCGGATTTGTTAAATTCTACTTATTAACCCTCTTTCCGTCGACTTGCCGTCGATATTGTTCTTGTTAGAAACTCCTTTTGAATATTATGTAGAGTTCATGTGAAATTTCGTTCAATCAAAATTTTTGTGCTTAATCCAACTTCTGTGGAGTGAACTCCCTGCCTTGAGTTCGCTCAATCAAACTTTCTACGCTTAATCCAACTTTTGTGGAGTGAACTCTCTGCCCAGAGTTCGTTCAATCGAACTTTCTCTGCTTAATCCAACTTCTGTATAGTGAATTCTCTGCTCAGAGTTTGCTCAATCGAACTTTCTCTGCTTGATCTAACTCTCAGCAGAATACATAGATTAAGAGCATAAGTCTCCTATGCGACTGTGGATACCGGGAATCGGACCACTTCTCTCTTGTTTGAGATTGTTTTGAAATTGATTTGAATCAAGGAAAGAAAACGAAAGGTCTGTTGAAAACAGATACAGAGTCGCCACTTGGTCTTTAAGGAACCAAGAAACCTAATTTTGACTCACCCAAGCGGATAAGGGCACCGGCCCTTCATAACCAAAGAACTTGGTTCTGGGTTTTGGTACGAGAGAGGAAGGAGCCTTTGTCGCGACTAAAACACCCTCAACTCGCCCCGTCTTTCGACGGGCCTCAATTAGCATCCAAATAATCATCTTATACTATGTTTGGTTCGACAATTAATACTATTGTAGTATATTACATCACATAAGAAAACTTGAAATTGGAAGATCAAAAGATAAGATATCATTCATAAGATCTAAGCCAAATATCATGCAATGTAAAGTGAAGGACCACACAAATAAACCTAGGAAAGATCGTCTAATCATGTATCAAATAATCAAGACTTCCTAATCTAAAGGGGGACATGAATTGTTATTGAAACAAATAAGCAAAGAAATCAAAATATGCTTAGCAAGGCTAGAATGATGCATGTTATTCTTTGATAAAAGAAGACCTCTCAATCCCCGGGACGGATGAGAAAGGATGAATAGATCAAGGGGAAGCATGAACGAGTGATCGAGTTCATTCCTTATAATCTCCTTAGATTAAGAGTTACAAAAACCCCAAATCTTGCATGAATGCAATGTATGTATCTAAAAATGTGCAAAGGTTGTAGTGTGTTTTGTGTACATGGATTTCTAGAATGGCTTAGAAGTCTAGAATGGGCAAGAATGAATGAATGAAATCAACATGGGATATATACAAATGTAGTATGAACCACTTCCTAAGATATGAACTAATTTGGAATGCATATAAGCCTCAAATCAAAGAATGAAAGTTAAAGTGTACTTGCTGTGAATAGTGGACAGAACAGTAGCATGATCTTTTAGAATTTGAAAAGAGGGGTTAGGAATGTTTTCAATGCATGATTTTTTATGGAGATGTTCCTTATTGTGTCTAGAACACAACCCAAAAGGCCAATCTTGAATAGCTATCACAGATTGAGAGAAATTACACAGCCAATAGAGGTCACTCAGAAACAGAGTTCGTACTATCGTCTGAAATGTTAGAAAATCTTAGAAAATGAAAAAGAATGATCTAGAGGCCCATTTTATACAGAAAGTTTCCTAAGACATTGAATTTTAAGGGAAAAATAAGATAGGATCACCCCTTTTGGAAAAGTTTTCTGGAAAAGAGGTCGTAAGTTGACCTAGCTGCTGTGACAGTAAAAACAGAATGTTTGGAAGGAATGTTGGGACCCAAATGGACCATTTCCAAGTACTTCCAAGTCAAACCAAAAATCATGGGTGTTCTACAATGAGTTAGGAAGACTTTCAAAGTGGCCTTGTATTCATATGTTGAGTATTGTGTTCTAGAAAAATCTTTGAACTCAACTCACCCACTGTTTTGACTCATTGTTTTGAAGATTTTGGAGAAAACAAAGTTTAGTTTCTTGAAACCAAATGAGAGGGATTGAGAGGGGTTTTGAAAACATGTTTTCAACACTCAATGAGGATCATAGCCACTTAGAATACCTACATCAAACTCATCATTTAAGAACCTCCAAGATTGTTGGAGAGATTTATTTTGTTTTTGGACATAACTTCAATACATTCCAAGAATATCTTGGAAGTATTGAGGTTATGGTCATCATCTATCAAACATGTTTTTGAGGTCAAGAGCTACTATCCATGAGGATTCACTCACCCCAAACTTCATGTCATCACTTAGATGATGATGAACTAGTAAGTAAATAAAGAAAATAAAAAGAAATGGGATGAGAAGAGATGAACAATAAATAAGCAAGCAAGTAGATGATAATCAATAGATGATATTCATGAAGCATGAGACTTGTAGATTGGTGTGTCACTCATATGTAATGACACTAGACATGGAAGAAGCTTCCACACTCTTGAATGCTCACTAAAATGGTGGTTGGGAGTATTGAATGTTGAAGTAAATGGAAGTAATGAAGTAAAAACAAAGTTAGAACTCACTTTTGTTTTGAAAAATCAAAGAAGAAAGCTTCTTTTCTCTCCACTCTAACCTTATCTCTACACTTTCTCTCCCAAACTTTCTCTAAACTTACAATTGACTCCCCCAAAATGAGGAGTAATGGGGTGTTTATATAGGCCAACTTGGGGTGTTTTTGGGATTTAGAAAGTACTCCCATTGGTCCCAAACATCTGAAATCATGAAACCACGTCGTTTTGGATTTTAATTAATCAAAATGGGACCACAAAAGTATTTACAAAAACTTACTGTTCTGGAGGGGAGTGCCGCGGCGGCACTGGGCCACTGCCGCGGCGGTAGTGGGCTAGTGCCGCGGCGGCACTGCTCCTCCCTTCGTCTGGATAATGCTGTTTAGGCCCCCCGAAGTTCCGGTATTCGCGAAAAGGCCCTATTTCGTCCGAAATTCACAGAAAATGCATACAAACTCCAAATTGAGGTTGTGATATACCGTTGGAAAGGTAATGGGGTCTAATTTACATAAAAAATAGTTCGGGGATAGGTCACCTTGAAAAGTTTTGCGGTATTCGCGATAAAAGCCGATTTGATCGCCTTTTTCGCCTTTGGAAATTCATAATAAATTCGTTTTAAATCCAGAAATTATGTGCGATATACCGTTGGAAAGCTATTGACCTCTAGTATCCATGAAAAATATTTGAAAATTGTTTCGGTGCCCCGATTCCAAAGTCAAATCTTGGTCAAACCGGTCAAAACTGGGATTCCCGGGAAGTTCTGGGAACCTCTGGGAGCTCCCAGGAGCTGATGTTTTCGCTCGTTTTCTTTTGGAACTTGTTTTAATACTTTTCTCATGATTTAGAATGGTTCTGGTGAATTCAGACAATTTCGGTCAAACTTGGTCAAACTCTGGTCAAACCTGGTCAAACCTTGGTCAAACCGGTCAACGGGGACTTTCGGGGAACTTCCGGGACTTCCGGGGGTCTCTGGGAGCTGACGATTTCTTCCGGTTTTATTTAAAAACTCATTTTATCACTTTTCTTACAACGTAGCATGTTTTCAGAACCTTGGGACCAAATCTGGGTGTTTTCGAACTTTCAAGGGCATTTTGGTCATTCTGAGCATTCTGAGAGATAGAGCTGACTTCCGAGAGTCCTTTTGAGTCTTTTACGATCATTGTGAACCACCAAGCTATGGGTCTCCTAAATCTGATAGCCGACAAAATGGGGTGTCTACAGTTTGCCCCTCTTTGGCATGAACTTGCGAGGCAACGCATGTCGCAAGCGAGTGCCAAAGTTTTGAAGAGACAGGACTTTTTGGAGGCTATAGATTTAGGACAAACAGCGTTGCAAAAGATGGAAGGATGATGCTGGTCGTGCTCCGCGTGAGCTGCCTATGTATCCCAAGGGGAATCAGACCAGGACGTAGTTCAGGACACAAAGGGATAAATCACATATGCACATACACAACAATCAGGCGGATGCTATGCTATATGAGGATGATATGCTGTGTGTGGATGTGATATGATCTCATACATGAGTCCTATCATGCCTAGTTTTCTGATCCTAGAATGAGCAGGTGCCAAGGGGTGTGCCACTCCGAGTGGGCTAGTGTTGTGCTAGTGTTTGTGATTGTGACGTGGTGGGTGACTCAGATAAGGGCATTGAAGTCTAGAAGACTCCGGGTTTAGGGGCAAACTTCTGGAAGTGTGCTTTGCGAGCGAATGTAATTGGGTGTGGGGTCTCAGAGGACTATGATCGAAGATGTCTTTTGGCAAATAACCGACGGACACAGGGGCTCCGGAAATTAAGAGACTGACATAGAAGTCATGGGACGAATGTGAAATCCTGGGACGTCCTATGATGAACATGGAGGCCCCAATGGTGTGATGAGAGTGATGGACTGACGATGTTTGCATCGAGATGACGAGTCGACAATGGACTACTGACGGTGTATAAATCCGCTGAGGATTAATCTGAATCTGCTGGGGATGAAGCGATACTTTCTAGGATCTCTCTTCAACTGCTCCTTTTGATCGAATCTTTCGGGCCTGCCGGGGTCTCCGGGGACTGGTATCTGTCTGCTTTTGTCCTCGGGGGATGATGCAGGGTTCTCGGGGAATCTCTTTCGGTGCTCAATCCAAGAGAGCCTGTCAGGGCCTCTGGGAGCTGGTATCTGTCTGCTTTTGTCCTCGGAGGATAATGCAGGGTTCACGGGGAATCTCTTTTGGTGCTCAATCCAAGAGAGCCTGTCAGGGCCTCTGGGAGCTGGTATCTGTCTGCTTTTGTCCTCGGAGGATGATGCAGGGTTCACGGGGAATCTCTTTTGGTGCTCAATCCAAGAGAGCCTGTCAGGGCCTCTGGGAGCTGGTATCTGTCTGCTTTTGTCCTCGGAGGATGATGCAGGGTTCACGGGGAATCTCTTTTGGTGCTCAATCCAAGAGAGCCTGTCAGGGCCTCTGGGAGCTGGTATCTGTCTGCTTTTGTCCTCGGAGGATGATGCAGGGTTCACGGGGAATCTCTTTTGGCGCTCAATCCAAGGGGGCCTGTCAGGGCCTCTGGGAGCTGGTATCTGTCTGCTTTTGTCCTCGGAGGATGATGCAGGGTTCACGGGGAATCTCTTTTCTTTATTCGGTGCAATAACTAAAAAACCAGGATCAGTTACCAGAATTATCGGAATTCGCGACGATTGTCCTAAAACGACCGATTCGGGTCTTCGGGAGCCGATTTTTCCCAGTTTTTGCCTGCTGGAGGTAGTTCTGACAACTTTTAGTCTTCTTGGGGTAAAACCTCATAAATCTTGATTGGAATGGGCCATCGGGGCTGATCGGGGCCAAAAACGGGCTGAAAAAGGCCAAAACGGGCCAAAACGGGGCGAAACGGAGCGACGCGGGGCCCACGGGGAGCAGTGCCGCGGCGGCACTGGGCCACTGCCGCAGCGGCAGTTGGCCAGTGCCGCGGCGGCACTGGGTGGCCGGACTTCATCTTCTTATATTTCGGGTTTTTGAGCTCTCCAAGCTCATTCTTGGCCATTTTGAGGTGTTTTTGAAGCCAAAATTCACCAAAACGCAGCTTGTGCGTGCTCAGGTGAGTAATCTTTCCCCGTAGTTGGATTTTTGATTGGTGTTTTGGTTTGCCCAAATTTTCAAGAAGAAAGTTTAAATGTGTCTTCCATTTTTCTTGTAGATCCATGGCTTCGAGCTCAAGGAGACCGTCTAAGAAGACCAAAGGACGGATGAAGGCCGAGATGCACACCCCGGACGTGATTTTGCGAGACCCCCAACACCATCTTTCAGCCGCGGCTCTAGCGAGCTTGGTATGTGAAACTTTCGACATTTTAAGACCACTTTTATGTACTATGCTAGTTTTGTGAGCCGTAGTGTGCACTTAGAGACCGTTAGAAGCTCGACTTGTGCTCAAATGTTGATTTTGTGAATTTTTGCTCTCGGGTTGTGAATAGTGATTTTGTGCATCTTTTGTCGCCTTTGTTGTGTGCAGGTGCCGGAAGTGGCCTTGAAAGGCCATGGTAGCCTTGCCCATGCTTTCTTATGGTATACCCAGCTTTCGCCCACCGTTAAGAGGATGGTTGATGATGCCGGGTTCGGAGGCTTCGTCCACTTGGTTTCGAAAAGTAGCAACGATCTGGCTCACTTCTATGCACTGGCCGAGAGGTGGTGGGACACTACCAATACTTTTCACCTGCCGTTCGGAGAGATGACTATGACGCCTTTTGATTTCTCCATGATCACGGGCTTGAGGGTCGGCGGGAAGCGCCTGGTTCTGGACTATTTTTATGAGATTGACCCGGAGGCGGTGGAGATGTTGATTGGGGCTGTTCCCCCTAACTTGGAGAGGCATTGGTTCCCCTGCGGCTGGCTTTACCGGGCCTATGGTAGAGGTAATCACAATCTGAACAATTCTCAGCTTTTGAGGGTTTACCTTCTGTATGTCCTCGGGTGCTCCATCTTTGCGACAAGGAACGACCGGGTGAGCTTGAGGCTCCTTTCTTGCCTGGCGACCATTGATGAGATCCCCTCCTACAACTGGGGCGGTGCTGCCCTGGCTCATCTCTACAAGCATATGGGGGAGGTCTCTCGGGGCGATGTTAAATCTACTGGGGGATTCTGGCGAGCTTGGGAGGTATGCGCTGCTTCTTCTTTTATTTTCCATCTCTTTGATTTTCATACCTGTTCTGATTTCTCCTGTGTCTGTGCAGCTTTGGAGTTTTGAATACTTGAAGATGTTGGCTCCCTCCCCAGCGGACGAGTCAGGCGAGGATGAGGATGGTATGGCTCCTGTGCCTCTATTCCCACGAGGCTTGAGATGGCAGAGGGACGTTGTTGGGGTGAAGAGCGGGGCCCATCGGATTGTTTTGCTTCGGAACTTCTTAACTGGGTTGACAGCCTCTAGTGTTGATTGGACGCCTTGGGAGGGCGTCGCTTATGCCGCCACTGAGGAGATACAAGCGGTTAAATCTCTTACCTCTTGCCGCCTTCTGCTGGAGAGTACTGAGTGCAGGCAGTGGTTCCTGGGTGAGCGGGTGTCTCGGCAGGTGGTTGGTGGTTCCCAGTATCGCGTCCCTCATGATCCTCCTGTGATGGATGCTAGTGACCTTTCTGGAGATGCTCTGCTGGCGGCTTTAGCTGGCACCGATGTTTGGGACCATTTTCTTTCTGAGACCAGTTATGTGGCTTACCGTGGCCGTTTCCTGATGCCTAACTTCCCACTCCTGGAGGTGAGTTCTTTTTGTATTTTTGTTTATATTCATTGTCCATGTTTTTGATTTATCTTTTCCTAACTTATTCTGTGCCTTTAGCTTTGCGAGATGTACAGGAGACAGGCTCCTCAGGCTCCCGACCCTATCCCCCCTTGGGATTGGACCGTCAATGTTCTAGGCGCTGATGGCACTCCCCAAATGATGGAGGTGCCGCGAGTCACATGTGGGTACCCTACTCAGCCAGCGGGCGTCCTCAACGTTCCTTGGAGTTACGCTGAGGAGGGTCACGCCTTGGCGGCTAGCCTACGGTCCCTGGTCCTTACACGAGACCACCGGGTATGTCTCTAATTTTGCACTTTCTTAAGGTTACAAGGTTCTAACCCTGGATTTTTACTTTGACAGATGGATGGTATGCGGCAATTTGCCGCCAATCAGATGGCGTCCTTGGTAAGTCTCTGACTCGACTCTGTTTTTGTACTTTTTGTTGTTCCCTTACTGATTGCCCTCATTTTTATTCGTGTGTGCAGTATCGTGGAGGCGGGGCTGGCTCATCGAGGACTGGTCCAAGATGTAGAGGCGGTAGGAGGAGGCCGTCGCCGACGTACACTCCGGGTGGTCCGACGGAGGACGAAGAAGAGGAGGACTGAGGCTTCCCAAGCGGGAATTATTATTTCATTTTCTTTTCCTGTTTTCGATTGGGTTGTACTGAGGATATGATTATTAGGACAGCGTAGGACGATGTGTAGCACAATTTGTGACCTTTTGACAGAGTATTATGATGTTTTGCCTCCTAGGACGGATATCTTCCGGTTTAGAGGCGCAGTTGTGTGCTTGTTGATATATGTGCATTGTGATTGCTGGATGTTACTGCGATGGGCAGTTGTGATAGTGAGTGCTTTTGCCTTGCAGGTGGGATAGTCCGTGAAACGGGGAGGTGCTGCCGAAATTTTGAATTTTGCTAGAGCCGTGACAGAAAATATGGCTTTGTATGATCCTGCTCATCTCACAGCTTGGCTGAACATTACGGATGGCGTGGAGCGGATCAACCTCTTCAGCTATGGCTTGACCGAGCTGTTTTCTCTTCGCCAGATGACCCTGAATACAGAGTTCTTGCGTGCTGCCATTGCTCACTGGGACCCAGTGAACCATGTCTTCAACTTCAACGGCCTGGAAATATGCCCCATGCTTGAGGAGTTCTGCGCTATTCTCGGCTATGATTCTGACTCCGACTTGATTCTCCCTTCTGCTGATACCCTCAGCCCTACGCGAGCCTTGGCTGAATACCTGAATTGCTCTGTCACTATTTCCCGCCGGCTGATTCAAGGTGAGGTTCTCAACATTGCTTCTATTATTGCCCGGTATGCCAGTCTTGGGAATCCCAGCATGTATGATGCTTCCCGTGGGGCCGCTTTGATATTGTGCATGACCTCGCACTTCCTGTTCTTGAGCACTTCCGTTGACTTGGTGCATGTGTGCCTCGGGCTGAAACTTAGCAGGAATCCCATGGCCATGGTTCTAGCTGAAACTCTGAATGGTTTGGATAATGCCTTCAACCAAGGGACTCCTCTTCTTTCTGGGGCGCCTTTGGTGTTACAGGCTTGGCTTTCCGAGCGCCTTCAGCTGTGGACGGGCCGTATACCACCAGTTTACTTTCGTCGAGCCGTGCTTCATTCTCACTATACCTTTGCCGATTGGGTGGGCATGATGAGCACCTTATCTGAGGCTGACATTTGCTGGATCGTGAGGCGTTGGGGCCTCTATGCTATCACCACGAGCCTCAGGGGTCACCAGAGAGTGTGGTTGATGGGTCTGAGAGAGACTTCTTTTTATCATCCTCGCCGTTTGGCCCGACAGTATGGACAGGTTCAGGAGGTTCCCCGGGGGTTTACTGAGAGGGTCTTTGCTTCCAGGATCAGAGCTACCACTATTGCTGCTTTTATTGATGGTTGGACTGACCGAGTAAAGGCCTACTTCTAAAGACCTTTGAAGAAATAAAAGACACTAAGACAAAACTAGTCCTGACTGATTTTGCTCATTCCTCCAAGTGTCTCTGAACATGTGGTTGCTTTTTGAAAGACTTTTTTATTTCTTTGATTATTTCTGCTTATGTAATATTCAAAGTTTGTTTATCGGTGAACCTTGGTTATTTTGGGAATCTCATTTTATGCATTTTAGCTTTCTGAAAACATGTTGTAACTTGAGATTTCAATTAGTTGTTGCTTTTGGTACTTGCTTGAGCATGTTGGGGTTGTTAGAGGCAAACGAGGCGGGTAGCCGAAGTTTGCCCCTAGTTTGGGATATATATGGTTGTGAGGCAAACGAGGTAGATGACCGACGTTTGCCCCTAGTTCAGAAGAGGTTCAGGCAAACGAGGCGAGTGGCCGAAGTTTGCCCCTAGTGTGGAGGGTGGTTTTTGGGTTATGGTAAGGACCGCGACTTTATTTCTCTCACGTGCTCATAATTTTTGCCTAGGCACCAAGGAGGTGACCTAGCGAGCTATTTTCTCTCTTTTGTTATTGCTCACTTTGGATTTAGCTCTAATTTTTGCCTAGGCGTCCTTTCGGATTTTCGACCTAGCGAGCCATCCTTCTTTTTCCTTTTGAAAGTCTGCCTACGTACCCCCGAGCGGGGATCAGGTCCAACGTAGTTCGGGCCAAGGTTTTGAAAGGAAAGGTTATTTTTGTTGGTGGGGCGACCGAACCGATGTGGTTGCCTACGTATCCCCGAGCGGGAATCAGGTCGAGCGTAGTTCAAGGCAAGGCTTGAAAGGAAAGGTTATTTGATAGTCAAGCATAGTACTTTTTGAGGCGATCCATGTTGATCGGTTCTTTGAATTCGACACCATCGAGGTCCATGAGATAAGTTGCTCCTCCGGAAAGAACAGTCTTGACGATATAAGGGCCGACCCATTTAGGTTTAAACTTCCCACGGGGATCAAAGATCGGAGCTCGCAACTCCTTAAGGACAAGGTCGCCCTTGACAATCTTCCTTGGACGAACCCTTTTGTTGAAAGCACGGGCTATCCTCTTCTGATAGATTCGGACATGGTCGACTGCCTCCAGACGCTTTTCATCTATGAGGGCCAATTCTTCATACCTTTCTCTCAACCAATCTGATTCAGGAACTTCACACTCTGCCATTACGCGTAGGGATGGTAATTCTATCTCCACCGGCAGTACCGCTTCCATCCCATACACTAGTGAGTAAGGAGTCGCTCCTGTGGACGTTCTTATCGATGTTCTGTATCCCCAAAGTGCAAATGGTAGCTTTTCATGCCAGTCTTTGTAGGTATCAGTTGATTTTTGCAGTATGCCCCATTGGTCTGTGGTCGGTATGGCGACGACTTGTGATAGGTGATTTTGTATTCCTCGAACAGGTCCCTGACTTCTGCCTTGAAATGACTTCCGTTATCCGAAATAATCTCATGAGGAACTCCATAACGGCAGATGAGATTTCTCTTGATGAATTTGGCCACTTCCTTGGCCCCCAACTTGGTGTAAGATGCAGCTTCTACCCATTTTGTGAAGTAGTCTATGGCCACCAGAATATACCGATTTCCATTTGAGGCCTTCGGAACGATTTCACCAATAATATCGATTCCCCAGGTGGAGAATGGCCAAGGCGAGGTCATGCTGTATAGAAGAGATGGCGGCACGTGCATCATGTTTGCATGAATCTGGCACTTGTGACACTTTCTCACGTATTCGTAACAATCTTTTTCCAATGTTGTCCAGTAGTATCCTTGTCTCACGATTTTCTTGGCCAACATGTGGCCGTTCATGTGTGGGCCGCATACCCCTTCGTGTATTTCTTCCATCATTCTTCTGGAGCTCTTCCCAAACAAGCAAGTCAGGTTATGACCGTTGTATCCTTTCTTCAGCAGTTTCCCGCTGCAAATGATGAATTGCGCTGCGAATCTTCGAATTGCCCTTTTGTCTCTCTCGGTGGATTCTTGGGGGTACATCCCCTTTTCTATGAAATTCCAGATGTCCTGGTACCACGGTGTTTCATTCTCTTCTTCTTCGATTGTGGCGATCATGCTGAACGAAGGCTCGTACCTCTGCTCAATTACCAAGGTCATCATCCTGACTCCCACAGGAATTTTGATCATCGATGCTAGAGTGGCCAAGGAATCTGCCAATTGGTTCTCTTCCCTGGGCAAGTATAGGAATGTGATATTTTCGAACTGCCTCTTGAGTTGGTCGAGATGATCATGATAGGGCTTCAACCTTTCTTCTTTTACTTTCCATTCTCCTCTGGCTTGTGATATGATGAGGTTTGAATCCCCGAAGACATCCAACCTCCGAACTTTCAGCTCTAAGGCTGATTCCATTCCCAGAATGCATGCTTCGTACTCGGCAGTGTTGTTGGTGGAGTTATAATTGAGCTTGACTGCTAACGGAGTGTGGTCCCCACTCGGCGATACTAGGATCATCCCTACTCCGTATCCCTTCATGTTGGCTGCTCCATCGAAGTACAACTTCCACTGTTCTTCCTTGATTCCCATGATGCTCTCGTCTGGAAACGGAAAGTCCCCACTTTCTTCGGAGTCAACGGCATGTTCTGCGAGATGCTCAGCTACGGTTCTCCCTTTTACCGACTTGCTCGTAACATACTTGATATCGAATTCGGATAATAGAAGTAACCAACGGGATATACGACCGGTCAGGGCGGGTTTTTCGAGAAGGTATTTTAGAGGATCCATGCGGGATATGAGCACAACCGGAAAGGCCAGCATGTAGTGCCTTAGTCGGCGAGTGCACCAAACCAAGGCCCAACACATTTTTTCGAGGGTAGAATAGTTGAGCTCATACCCAGTCATCCTCTTGCTGAGGTAATATATGGCTTTTTCGGAGTGGCTTTCTTCCCCTTCCTGGGCTAGCATGCAACCCATGGCATTTTCGGAGACAGACAGGTAAAGGAGTAAGGGCTTATGAGGAGTGGGTGGTGAAAGGACAGGTGGATTTTGAAGGTAGGCTTTTATTTTGTCGAAAGCTGCTTGGCATTGGTCATCCCACTGGAACTTCTCCCCTTTTCTCAACAATCGGAACAGAGGATCGCATGTAGCTGTGAGTTTAGAAATGAAGCGGCTGATGAACTGGATTCTTCCGAGGAACCCCCTTACTTCTTTTTCATTCCGTGGTGGCGTCATTTCGAGGATTGCCTTGATCTTAGAGGGGTCCACCTCTATTCCCCTTTGTGTGATGAGAAAACCCAGGAGTTTACCGGAGGTTACGCCGAAAGTGCATTTCTTTGGATTCAGCCTCATCTTGTATTTGCGCAACCTTTCGAAGAACTTTTCCAGCGCTACCAGGTGCCCTTCTCTATCCTTGGATTTTACAATCATGTCGTCTACATATACTTCTACCTCTTTGTGAATCATATCATGCAGCAGAGTGGTGGCAGCTCTTTGGTACGTTGCCCCCGCGTTCTTGAACCCAAAGGGCATTACTCTATAACAGTAGGTTCCCCAAGGGGTGGTGAACGTCGTCTTTTCCCGATCTTCTGGCGCCATTAGAATCTGATTATACCCTGAGAAGCCATCCATGAAAGACAGTAGCTCATGTCCTGCGGTGTTATCTATCAAAACGTCAATGTGGGGAAGCGGGAAGTCATCCTTGGGACTGGCCTTGTTCAGATCACGAAAGTCGACGCACACACAAACTTTTCCATCCTTCTTCGGGACTGGCACGATATTGGCAACCCATTCCGGGTATTCGGTGACAATGATGAACCCTGCCTTGAACTGCTTCTCCACCTCTTCTTTAACCTTGAGTGCCCATTCCGGTCTCATGCGCCTCAGTTTCTGCTTGACAGGTTTAGAATTAGGGAGGAGAGGAATATGATGTTGGACGATGTCGGGATCGACCCCAGGCATGTCTTCGTAAGACCAAGCAAAAACATCCTTGAACTCTTTTAGCAAGAGGGTTAATTTTTCTTTTTCTTCTTTATTAAGGGTTGAGCCAATTTGCACAATCTGTGGATTATCTATTTCACCTAAGTTAACTGATAAAGTATCTTCGATTATTTCATAAGCAGGTGGTTTTTCAATTAGTTGCTTTAGTTCGATTGGGAGATCCTCGGAGGGATCTGTGCATTCACAAGTGTCAGACACAGAGGAGTAAGCAGAATCGTCTTTCATTTCATTCATGACAGGTGAAGTGATTACATTGGATAGTGGTGGGCTTACAGCAGCCGACTCCAGTACAGACTCGATAACTGGTAGTACAGACTTTGGGGGGATAGGGGATTGGAAGACACAGACGGATGACTCTACAGCCTGGTTGCTCAGACCCTCCTCAGCTGGCTTGATCTGATCATCTTGGCTCTTGGCCCTCTTTTCTTCTTCCTCCTCAGCGGATTCCTCCCACATCTTCTTGATCGCCTCAGTGTCAAGGTATTTTAACCAGTCTTCCTCTGGGGTCTTTTCAACTTCTTCGGGGTAGAACGGGTCTTGATATGGGGGCCTCTCGCAGTCAGCGAAGATTTCAAGCCCAGGGTGTCTTCTCCCGGTGGTTCGATGGATCCATGGTTCAGGGAACCCGAAGTAAGGGAAATCATCCCCTTCCTTGACGAATTGTCCATTTAAAGTCTTGCGGTATGGCGGGAGACCCTTCACCCTCTTCTTCCATGGCCTTTGTAGCTCGACGTCCTCATCAGTGGGCTTGTACCCCAACCCGAAAGTGCCTTGTTGCCCTTTGATCTGCGGGAATTCCCGAATTCCTTGCTGGCGTCGACCCAACCCCATTCCGGGGAAGTAGTTCATCTTACGGACAATGTTGACGACTGCGGAGTGGACCTCAGGGAATCGGTCTTCGTCTTCGATCACATGAACTTCTTCCATGAAGAATCCTCCGATTTCTCCTTCTTCCAGCTCAGGTATTTGGACTTCAAAAATGGGAGCGTAATTTGGGAAAGCCTCATTACCCCAACTATTACCGAGGATGATCTTTACCTCCCTCTCATGAATGTACTTGATCATTTGATGCACAGTGGATGATACAGCTTTGTTGGCGTGAAGCCAGGGTCTCCCAATTAGCAGATTGAACGAGGCAGGTATGTCCATGACTTGAAAAATCTCGGTGCTTACCAAAGATCCTACCCGGATTTGGAGAGAAACAGTTCCCATCACATTCCTTCTAGTGTTGTCATAGGCTCTCACGGATTGCACAGATGGCGTAATGTCGAGGATACTGACCCCCAAAGCAGTGGCAGTTCTTAAGGCACAAACATTCAAAGCAGAACCTGTATCGACTAGACAAAACGGCACCTGTTGCTCCTTACATCCCACAGTAATGTATAACGCCTTGTTATGCGCGGATCCCTCTGGCGGCAGGTCCTCATCGGAGAATGTAATGATGGGGTCGGGGGTAAGTGCACCCAAGAAAGCTACCATGTCCTCCGGCGCGGCGTCGATGGGGACTTCAATCCCAGCCAAGGCATTTAACACGGCTTGCCTGTGCTTATAGGATGTCACCATAATATCCCACATCGAGAGATGCGCTTGGGTTTTCTTTAGCTGCTTGATCAGCTCATTGTCTTCTTCGATGACCTCATCCATCTTGCCCTTCCCCTTGTCTTTAACTGGACCCTTTTCGATGGCTTCGGTGGCAGGCTGTGGAGGCTGATAATGGCGGCCTGACCTGGTTAGGTGATCAATCTCAGCAGGAGTAGGCCCTTCTACAGTCCCATCCTTTTTAAACCAATCACAATCCGTTCCCACAAATGGCTTTTCTGGCTCGTCCCAGATGGAAGCATCACTCTCGTCGTTAGGGTCATACCATTTGAGGTCTACCGCCCCTAGGTCATGCTCTTCCAGGAAGAACAAGTCCTGCTCGTCGTCAAGCTGCTGCTGCCATTCGTCATTTTCCCCTCCGATCAGATGAATCCCCTCAGAATCCGGGATGTCAATGCAAAGCAAGGGTTGTCCTAGGGGGGTGATATAAGTAGCAGGGTTGAAGGGTACGGGACTGGACTCAATGAGGTTGACATTTTGGTGGTTTGGTAGGGGATTTTGGGTGATATGAGGCTGCTTTGGTGGTGGCTCGATGATATTCCGGTCGATGAGGTCTTGGATGTCGTGGCGGAGGCGCATGCAATCATCAGTGTTATGGCCGGGGGCTTGGTGGTAAGTACATCGCTTGGACATATCGCAGTTAGGCGGGAGCGGGGTATTTCGAGGCTGGAGTAATTGGAGATGGCCTTTTTTGAGGAGGCGATCCAGGGCTGAGGAGAGAGAGATTTCTAGCTTGGCAAAACTGCGAAGGGGCTTTTTCTGGAAAGGGCGGTTGGAGGAATTTGCCTGGTTGGAGGGTTGGTATGGCCTTGGAGGATATGCCATGGGTTGGCCGCTAAGGACATTGACATCCGGGGGATTCCGGGAGTAGTTGGGCCTTCTTGGCTGACTCTGAGGGTCTTCCTTTTTGATCTTCCCCTCCCTGATAGCATCTTCGATTCGGGTTCCGACTTCAAACAACTCCTCAAAGGTGGAGATGGACTGGTAGAATAATTTCTCATGATAGAGCGGCTGCAGATTCCGGATGAGCATCCTTACCTGTTCTTTCTCGATTGGCCGGTGGGTCATTTGGGCTACCTTGTTCCTCCATCTGCTCAGAAATGCAGCGAAGGATTCATTGTTGCTTTGCCGGGTTGTTTCCAAATCCCTGACGGTGACGTCCAGCTCTTGATTGTAAGAGTAATGATCGACAAAGACTCGAACAATGTCCTCCCAGGCCCGGGTTTTGGAGGCTTCCAAGGTTAGGAACCACGATAGTGCAGATTTTGCCAGAGTTTGCGGGAATAGCATCGCAATGTGCTCGTGGGTGCAACCCATGGACTGGAAGATACTCATACATAGCTTCACGTGGCTTTTCGGGTTTCCCGTTCCATCAAAGCGATCGATGGCAGGCATTTTGAAATTCTCTGGCAGTTTCAGCTTGACAGGCTCGAAGAGGCCTTCCAGATCTAACATGTAATCGTCGATACCCTTGCTTTTCCTGAGTACGCTTTCCAGTTTATCGACCTTGTCCAATTTTTCTTGGAGCTTCTTCTCATACGTAAGCGGTGGGACCCCTTGAAACCAGTTTTCCTCCCCATTATTCTCATGTAGAGGAGGTTCAAACCCTGGTGGCGGAAACTCGGGCGGAGGTCGCGACTGTTGCTGCTTCAGTTCTTCCATGAATTTTAGGACTTGGGCTAGACTGTCTGATTGTTGGCTTATAGTCGCTCCCAATTCAGTAACCTTGTTTTCCAACTCTTCCCTATTCATGCTGACGTAAGCTGTCAGACTGATTCTGATTAACCGATTATCCGCACTTCTGACCCACGAATAAGACCCTGACTGCTGACCTTGGGAATCTATACTGACCTGACAAATTTTGAAAGGGCTAGATTAGATCTTCGACAGTGGTGACTTTAGGCAGACAAAGATAGTGATGTGGACCGACTCGAAACAGTGCGTGCAAATTGATGGGGAATGGTGCATGCAAATGGGACAAACATGCGGATGTAAGCCCTAATCTATATGATGTTCCTATTTCTAACAGATAGCAGCTAAACAAATAAGGTCCTAGCCATACAGAGTGTGCTAACCTTACTTTCTAGTATGATCACCAAGGGATAACATGGATTTCCAAGATACTCCGGAAATTTTGGACAGAGTTTCTGCGGGAAACTGGTCAATGTGGTTGTATCTGGGATATTTGGACAGAGTTTCTGGGAGAAACTGGTTAATGTGGTTATATCTGGGATATTCGGACAGAGTTTCTGGGAGAAACTGGTCAATATGGTTATATCTGGGATATTTGGACAGAGTTTCTGGGAGAAACTGGTTAATGTGGTTATATCTGGGATATTTGGACAGAGTTTCTGGGAAACTGTTTAATGTGGTTATATCTGGGATATTTGGACAAAGTTTCTGGGAGAAACTGGTTAATGCGGTTATATCTGGGATATTTGGACAGAGTTTCTGGGGGAAACTGGTAAGTACGGTTATAGTGATCATACTTTCTAGCAGGTTTTCATACTCCTATGTCTCAAGACCGACAAACAAGGTTTGCGGTGTATACCTTTGCGAGCATGGAGTAGACATCCTTGTCATGATGCTTAGGCAGGTCAACTCAATGTGACCACATATGAGTGATTGCCTTGGGAATCATAAGAAAGAGGTTCTGTTCTATGTCACACAAGCGTCTACATCGCTCAGGTAATCCCATCAGGGCATACAGCAGTTATATCATGTTGTCCTATCTGAAAAGATAAATGAACAGTCCTATGAAAGGTTCTACAGGAATCTATATGCAAAGGCTGGGTTTAGTCAAAGAGGGTCCGTTGACGAGAGTTCCAATATACCGTCAGGGAGACAGTACGGAGGTTTTTACTCTTTTTGATATACCTTGGAAGGTACAGTATCAACGGTGACTTGTGCCCTGGCACAGCAAGACCTGAACAATGTCAGCGCCGCGTTTCAGACACAGTCGGAGGAGGGAAATGCAAGAGTGCAATGCGGTGAACCAAACACAGTAAAAAGATGATTTTAAGGATGCTTCTTATGAGTCAAACCTCTGTATTATTTTATTTTTAAAATAAAAATCCCCAGCAGAGTCGCCAGATTGTGGATACCGGGCTTCGGACCACTTCTCTCTTGTTTGAGATTGTTTTGAAATTGATTTGAATCAAGGAAAGAAAACGAAAGGTCTGTTGAAAACAGATACAGAGTCGCCACTTGGTCTTTAAGGAACCAAGAAACCTAATTTTGACTCACCCAAGCGGATAAGGGCACCGGCCCTTCATAACCAAAGAACTTGGTTCGGGGTTTTGGTACGAGAGAGGAAGGAGCCTTTTTCGCGACTAAAACACCCTCAACTCGCCCCGTCTTTCGACGGGCCTCAATTAGCATCCAAATAATCATCTTATACTATGTTTGGTTCGACAATTAATACTATTGTAGTATATTACATCACATAAGAAAACTTGAAATTGGAAGATCAAAAGATAAGATATCATTCATAAGATCTAAGCCAAATATCATGCAATGTAAAGTGAAGGACCACACAAATAAACCTAGGAAAGATCGTCTAATCATGTATCAAATAATCAAGACTTCCTAATCTAAAGGGGGACATGAATTGTTATTGAAACAAATAAGCAAAGAAATCAAAATATGCTTAGCAAGGCTAGAATGATGCATGTTATTCTTTGATAAAAGAAGACCTCTCAATCCCCGGGACGGATGAGAAAGGATGAATAGATCAAGGGGAAGCATGAACGAGTGATCGAGTTCATTATAATCTCCTTAGATTAAGAGTTACAAAAACCCCAAATCTTGCATGAATGCAATGTATGTATCTAAAAATGTGCAAAGGTTGTAGTGTGTTTTGTGTACATGGATTTCTAGAATGGCTTAGAAGTCTAGAATGGGAAAGAATGAATGAATGAAATCAACATGGGATATATACAAATGTAGTATGAACCACTTCCTAAGATATGAACTAATTTGGAATGCATATAAGCCTCAAATCAAAGAATGAAAGTTAAAGTGTACTTGCTGTGAATAGTGGACAGAACAGTAGCATGATCTTTTGGAATTTGAAAAGAGGGGTTAGGAATGTTTTCAATGCATGATTTTTTATGGAGATGTTCCTTATTGTGTCTAGAACACAACCCAAAAGGACAATCTTGAATAGCTATCACAGATTGAGAGAAATTACACAGACAATAGAGGTCACTCAGAAACAGAGTTCGTACTATCGTCTGAAATGTTAGAAAATCTTAGAAAATGAAAAAGAATGATCTAGAGGCCCATTTTATACAGAAAGTTTCCTAAGACATTGAATTTTAAGGGAAAAATAAGTTAGGATCACCCCTTTAGGAAAAGTTTTCTGGAAAATAGGTCGTAAGTTGACCTAGCTGCTGTGACAGTAAAAACAGAATGTTTGGAAGGAATGTTGGGACCCAAATGGACCATTTCCAAGTACTTCCAAGTCAAACCAAAAATCATGGGTGTTCTCCAATGAGTTAGGAAGACTTTCCAAGTGGCCTTGTATTCATATGTTGAGTATTGTGTTCTAGAAAAATCTTTGAACTCAACTCACCCACTGTTTTGACTCATTGTTTTGAAGATTTTGGAGAAAACAAAGTTTAGTTTCTTGAAACCAAATGAGAGGGATTGAGAGGGGTTTTGAAATAGATGTTTTGAAAACATGTTTTCAACACTCAATGAGGATCATAGCCACTTAGAATACCTACATCAAAATCATCATTTAAGAACCTCCAAGATTGTTGGAAAGATTTATTTTGTTTTTGGACATAACTTCAATACATTCCAAGAATACCTTGGAAGTATTGAGGTTATGGTCATCATCTATCAAACATGTTTTTGAGGTCAAGAGCTACTATCCATGAGGATTCACTCACCCCAAACTTCATGTCATCACTTAGATGATGATGAACTAGTAAGTAAATAAAGAAAATAAAAAGAAATGGGATGAGAAGAGATGAACAATAAATAAGCAAGCAAGTAGATGATAATCAATAGATGATATTCATGAAGCATGAGACTTGTAGATTGGTGTGTCACTCATATGTAATGACACTAGACATGGAAGAAGCTTCCACACTCTTGAATGCTCACTAAAATGGTGGTTGGGAGTATTGAATGTTGAAGTAAATGGAAGTAATGAAGTAAAAACAAAGTTAGAACTCACTTTTGTTTTGAAAAATCAAAGAAGAAAGCTTCTTTTCTCTCCCAAACTTTCTCTAAACTTGCAATTGACTCCCCCAAAATGAGGAGTAATGGGGTGTTTATATAGGCCAACTTGGGGTGTTTTTGGGATTTAGAAAGTACTCCCATTGGTCCCAAACATCTGAAATCATGAAACCACGTCGTTTTGGATTTTAATTAATCAAAATGGGACCACAAAAGTATTTACAAAAACTTACTGTTCTGGAGGGGAGTGCCGCGGCGGCACTGGGCCACTGCCGCGGCGGCAGTGGGCTAGTGCCGCGGCGGCACTGCTCCTCCCTTCGTCTGGATAATGCTGTTTAGGCCCCCCGAAGTTCCGGTATTCGCGAAAAGGCCCTATTTCGTCCGAAATTCACAGAAAATGCATACAAACTCCAAATTGAGGTTGTGATATACCGTTGGAAAGGTAATGGGGTCTACTTTACATAAAAAATAGTTCGGGGATAGGTTACCTTGAAAAGTTTTGCGGTATTCGCGATAAAAGCCGATTTGATCGCCTTTTTCGCCTTTGGAAATTCATAATAAATTCGTTTTAAATCCAGAAATTATGTGCGATATACCGTTGGAAAGCTATTGACCTCTAGTATCCATGAAAAATATTTGAAAATTGTTTCGGTGCCCCGATTCCAAAGTCAAACTTGGTCAAACCGGTCAAACCTGGGATTCCCGGGAAGTTCTGGGAACCTCTGGGAGCTCCCAGGAGCTGATGTTTTCGCTCGATTTTCTTTTGGAACTTGTTTTAATACTTTTCTCATGATTTAGAATGGTTCTGGTGAATTCAGACAATTTCGGTCAAACTTGGTCAAACTCTGGTCAAACCTGGTCAAACCTTGGTCAAACCGGTCAACGGGGACTTTCGGGGAACTTCCGGGACTTCCGGGGGTCTCTGGGAGCTGACGATTTCTTCCGGTTTTATTTAAAAACTCATTTTATCACTTTTCTTACGACGTAGCATGTTTTCAGAACCTTGGGACCAAATCTGGGAGTTTTCGGACTTTCAAGGGCATTTTGGTCATTCTGAGCATTCTGAGAGATAGAGCTGACTTCCGAGAGTCCTTTTGAGTCTTTTACGATCATTGTGAACCACCAAGCTATGGGTCTCCTAAATCTGATAGCCGACAAAATGGGGTGTCTACAGCGACATCAATGTTTGAATGAGAATTCCTTCTTATATTATAATACCTCACTTCAGAGTACTTACTTCACAAAACTCCTCGTTACATCCCTTGAACTCGTGCTTGTGTGGATAGTCGTTTAATAAAATTTTCAAAAGCTTTTGCCTTCGTTTGACTCGTTGACATGTAAGTCCATTTTGGATTTATATGTTAGTAAGTCATCTTTGTAGGAATTCTCGTGGAATTCCAAAGTTACTTCCGAATTTATGATTGGGTTTTAATTCTTTTCTCTCTATCATTTCTACTTCCTCGCGCTTCAGTTTTCGGGGCATTGCAAAAACCTAATTCACTATCGCAGGAATCGCGATTGCATTTAGCATATGCAACAAGCCGTTAAACCCCTAGATTACCCCTAGTGGACGAGTGTTGTTTCGTGAGGGTTTGCCGGGAATATACCCACAAAATTAAAATATTATTTAAAAAAAATAAAAATAAAGTAAAATAAAAAATAAAGGTAGATTTTCTCCTTTTACAACAGATAAGATTAAATTTGGCAGTAAAATGAAATTTTCAACTATGTAATAGTAATGCAACACATATACTCACAGCTTGTCAATGATAGCATTTTTTATACTCTTTAAACTTACAATACTTGAAAAGTCAAGCAACTGATCTTAACTTCAAAGTTTACATAACTATTAACAGTCATAAAACTTGTAGTTTTAACTCAAATCTCACTAGGATTTCACTCTTTTAAGGAGAAACTCTCAGAAACTAATGTAGAGAACATCTCACTTGGTAGGGAAGCAAAGATAGAGGAATTGCTTCCATTTTAATGACTCAATAAATAGGCATTTGGAGTACAATAAGTCTCAGGAAAAAATACTTAGCATTAGAAGAGCGATCTACCGTGGAGAACATCCTTATCACTTAAATTTAAAAATTAATTTCTTTTAAATCATTAGGACTTTGACTGGTAGGTTAGAAATTAAGAGGAGTAGGAGATTTGGGGTATATTTGTTCTAAGCATGTGATTGGAGTGTTTGCGCAATTCATTCCAACCTCATCTTTTCCTTCTCCTTTTTATCATATGTACAATTTTTTTTTTAGTTTCTCATTTTTTTTAAATCAACTCCTTTCTTTCTTTACCACTTGTTGCAATATCATGACAGTCCAATCACATACCTAGATATAGAAGTGAGGTTTGTACTCCCAGGTGGAGCAAGGCGTGTTTTGGAGAGAACTGAGAATAGGTAATATTAGGTGAAGGGGAGTGCATTGGAAAGAAAAGATGGCCTAAATCATTTTTTAAAATAGATTGGCTTTGTTCATTCAAGCAATTTAGACGTTCTAATGGTAAATCTTGAACGTTCTCTTCTAATGATCAGTCAAAAAGAATAATAATGAGACTTTCAACGAGTGATATGATAAAAAGAATAACATTGAGACTGAAAAGAATAGTAACCCTTATAAAGGAAGCTTGGCACAAAAGCTCACATGGATTAATTAGTTTCCACTACTTGTCTTTAAACTGCATAGTTTATGCTTACTCATCCATTTAGATTCAGTAAATATTTTCACACCGTTCCAAAATATTTAATGTTTAAAGAGTTTCTAGCATTTGAAATAGTTAAACATGTGACAATGTGTTGTATGCTATTAGCATACCCAAAATAACATTAACATGTCAAATTATCTTATATAGAGTAAAAGAAAAAATTCTGAAAAATTCCTAAGCGCATCCACTAGGTTGGATACATATATGGTGCGACTAGTATCCTCTGCACCTATACAAAAGAGGCTACGCAATCCGGAGCATCCAAGTTGTCATGATAACCCATCCACCTTTAATAAAAGAGATGGGTCTAGAATCACTAGCAAGCTAAAACATCAGTAAGAGGCCAAGAGATAACTCTGCCTTTACCTAGATTTTTGCTACATCTAGAGTCATTCACCGCACTAGACATATATGGTGATGTTGGGATCATTCAAATTACTCCTATCGAACAAGCTAATGAAAGCCAGATGTACACGTAGGATCATTTTAAAGTCGGCTAAAAAACACTTTGGTACCCTGTACTTATAGCGAAATTTCACTTTGGGCCCTACATTTTTAATTGCAACACTTTGGGCCCTCAATTTACAAACTTGTTTCAATCAAGGGCAATCGTTAACGGTATTAAAAAAGTATAACAGAATGGACTATATGGAGGGCCCAAAGTGAAACTTCGCTAAAAGTACAGGGCCCAAAGTGAAACTTCGCTATAAATATAAGGCCCAAAGTGAAACTCTGCTATAAGTACATGGCCTAAATTGAAACTCCATGAAGTCCATTCTATTAGTCTTTTTAACGCCGTTAAGGATTGTCCTTGATTGAAACAAATTTGTAAATTGAGGGCCCAAAGTGTTGCAATTAAAAATATAAGGCCCAAAGTGAAATTTCGCTATAAGTACAGGGTACCAAAGTGTTTTTTAGCCTTTAAAGTCTGACCTGACTGAAAATTATTGAATGTACTGAAAATAAATTTAAAAACAAAAACAATAAAAATTAAAAGAAATGAGGGATAGGAAAACAAAATTTATTTGGGTATCAAAGGATCCAGTCCTCTTTCTCAACCAAAATTTTCTTTTGTGTTGATTTGAATTGTCTTTTGTAACAGTAGTAAACTTTAAAAGATGTGCCATTGTGAGAAATTAAACCAGGACATTCTTCTCTATAACAATTCAAATACCATCCTAACCTTTTAGCTTTCCTTTTGAAGGCATAAAGGCTAGTGCCAGCAAATAGTTTCTTCTGCTCAGAAACAAGTGAGCGACCCATTAACGTCTGGTCATCGACTATTGGATCCATTTTTTATACTTTCAGCCAACAAGAGAGGCTAGACTCAACCCTCCACTCCTTCCAACTATCAACTAAGATCTAATTAATGAGAGCTTAGAGGGGGTGGGTGGGAATTTTATTTAAAAGCTAAAAATATTTATATTAAAAAAATATGTACATTCAGAAACTATTTTTTTTTCTTTTTTAAAACAGACATATATTTTTTTTAACAAAAAACTAGAACACACAAAAAGAAAAACTATGTTTTTCTCTCTCTGTTTTTTTTTTTTTTAGAAAAGTCCAAGACAACGTATTAGTAAAATAATGATAATAAAGAAAATTATGGCATAAAGTTCAAAAATCAAAAGAGCGCTGATGTGTTCGTCATTCATTTTTTTTTAAACAGAAAACTTGGAAGAAAAAAAAAACAATTAGATTTTTATTATTTTTTTTAACAAGGGTAATGCAGCATTATCATAACAGCAATTAAGAAAATGACAAGGTAAAGTTCAAAATATATAAGACCAATAGCAAGCGCGTCGTCCATTTTTTTGTTTTGTTTCGTTTTATTTATTTACTTATGTATAAGAAAATGAAAAATATCACCTGGCTCTTGGAAATCTGAGAACCTGGTAGGGCCGTGGATTGAGTGATATTTTCAAGCATCTTTGGTGAGTGGGTATCTACAATTTATGTATTATATTTTTGTTAAATAATGGAAAAGAGAGAAAATAAAAATAAAAAATATTAAAAGGTAGCCAAAATCGGAAAAATAGAGAATAAAATCAAAATCAAGCTTTTCTCTGGATTATAGATCTTACCTTTAGTGATTAGTAGAGTGGATCTTGATTTTAAATCTAGAAAATTAAAGAAAAATGGAAAGAAAATGAGAGAATGAGAGATCGAGGGAGAGAGTTGCAGAGACGAGAGAGAGAGATCACGGTGGAGAAAGGAAGAAGAAAAGGAATAAGAGAGATGGGAAATTTTTTTTAGGGTTTGAAGCCCTATATATAGCCATATTCTCTTTTTCAGTGTATCTCTCTCTAAAAAGATACAATTTTTTTTTTTATGAAATAAAGATAAAACAAACAAACAGGTGTTAATCGTTAAACCGCCCCCCCCAATTGAGTCTGACATTGTCCTCAATGAGTGAGATGAGAGAAAGAAGCCAAGGATAACACCTGTAATAAAAAGAAATAAACAAAGAAAAGATAGAATAATAATGACAAAATATATATATATATATATATATTTATATATAAATAAATGTACTATCACTGTGTTGAGATAAAGTTATCAAGAATTACTGTACAATTGAACTTTTGAACTGTGGTTTCAAATGATCGATCTTGTATTCAAATTTTGCTATCTGGCAGTTTTAGCAACATAGTTTCTAAACCAGTAATACTTCTGGTGTGCCTTTTTATTTTGGACTGAATGGGATAGTTTAAACATACAATTTAGTACATTTATTAGATAATAGTATTTGAGATTTGTAAGACTTGATAAAAAAAAAAATCAAAAGTAATAAAATAGTAAGTGCAAGTGGTTCTGATACTTAAAACACAGTGATGATTTTTTTTTCACTTATATATAAAAAGAAAAGTATAATTACAATAAAAATAAAGACATGATTTTTTTTTGAACATATCTAGACATTGACTGGGATTATTGCTCATGAAAGGTGATCATTTCGAGGTCTAGGACAGTAGACTCGAAACCTCAAATAGGTGTCATAATCACATATGTCGGAATTATCATACATTGTTATTTCCATAAATATACTATATTCGACAGTGACTCTTTGAGGCATGAATTGTTCAATAAAGACAGGGACTAGAGATGTCTCCCATTCAAGTAGGAAAAAGAACAAATCCCTCTGAAAGGCATACATTAACATTTCCCCATTAACAACTCTAGTTAACAAATGCCTCCATCCAAAAACAATGTCATTATCATCATAAATGGGGAATTGTACTAAGAATGTTAAGTATCGCTTCCATTCATTTTTTTTTTTTCATATTCATGATATAGTTCTTGGAACACCTCATATTGCGCTTGTTCCCATTCATCGTAGTTTGTACTAATATTCTGCCAGTCGTCTAATCCATCAAATACTGGTTCAGCATTCCACTCCCTAAGTTGGTCAGGTTCTACTAAATAATCAATTTCTTCATTAGTGTCGTCATAAATTTTATTGACACACCTAGCGCAGAACATTTCATCCTCGTCAGAGTCCATGAGATATTCAAAATGTGGGCATGTATCATCATCTGATGAAGTTCTATCCTCTGAAGGATAGTTGTTATTGTTAGACAAACTGGCATGGGTTATACTCATTCTTGCACCTCCATGATGATGAGATGGATTCATATCTCTTTGTTACCCGTGACATCAGATAATATGTTATAATTCCTAAAAAATATTAAATAGTAAGAAAAATAAAATAAAATAAAATAAAATAAAATAAAATAAAAATTAAATTCCTATTATGTACAATTCTAATCATGATTTTTGAATTTAAGAGGTATCATAGTTGGGGTCCTCCAAAGGAAAGGACTCCAACTCAGTTTCAAAATCTCCTAAGAACGACTTTAATTTATGCCTACTGACTTTAAATGTATTTCCATTTTTAGGGTCCTCAATCACGATAGTTCCATAAGGATAAACATTTTTTTACAATATATGGACCAGTCCATCTAGATTTTATTTTTCTTTTAAGAAGATGTAGTTTTGAGTTATACAATAGAACTTTTTCCGCAGGGGTAAATCTTTGATAAACAGGAGTGTTAAGACATTTTTCTGTACCCCATCATATGATATGTACTGTAAAGTTCTAATTTCTTCGTAGATACAGGAGTATTAGTTTTCTCCAATTTAAAAGTTTCTAATTTACGAGATGATTCTTCAATTTTTATGACTAATTCATCTTCTGATTGTGATTGCTGTGAACTTTCAGCCTTTTCTTTTCTAGCAATTTCTTCGTTTTCCCATTGTAGAGCGTCTTCTCCAAGCCAATCAAAGTATGATTCAGCTTCGTCAGCATTTTTAAAATATTCCCCTCGATACATGGCTTCAATTATTTCCTTTTGATTCTGGATCTAATGTTTCATAAAAGAAATGAATTATACGCCATTTTTTAAATCCTTGATGTGCACAAGTTTGTAGAAGATCTATAAAAAAATTCACAGTCTTCAATGCATGGTTCCTTATCTTTTTGAGTGAAAAGTTTCTATTCTCGCATTAAGCTATAAGTTAAATTTTTGTGATAGAATTTATTTAGAAAAGCTTCATTCATATCATGCCATGAAGTTATAGATCTAGGATGGAGAGATAAAAGCCAAAATCTAGCTTCATCTTTTAAAGAAAAAGGGAAAAGTTTGAGATAGATTATCTCAATAGGACAAGTTTGATTAGCAAACGTATCACAAACTTCTTCAAATTCACGAATATGAACATAAACATATTCTTTTTTAATTCCGTGGTAAGTTGGTAAGCATGGTAGCATATTATGTCTAAAATGAAAATTTCCTGCATGTCTAGGTAGAGTGACGCAAGAAGGAGTAATGATTATTTCTGGGATAAATAGATTATGTAAAGACCATCGTTCACGCTCTGATAAGACAGGTTGTGGTATATTATCCCCATATTCATTATGAGTATCATCAGTTATTTCTTCCACGTTTTCCATTTCAGCCATGATTCTAGGAAACTGTATACTAGATGATTCACTAGAAATATTAGAATTATGTGGTACTTGATATAAAGCTTCAGTAGTATCTAAGGACATATGAAGTAAAAGAAAAACTAAGTTTTAAAAATATTATTATTATTATTAGCAAAGTAAAAAAAAAAAAACTCTTTTTTATATATATATATATATATTTTTTAGAAGATAGATCTATATAGGTATATATGTGCTTTTTTTTTTTAGAAGATAAACACTTGCATACTTATAAATATATATATATATATATTTATATATTTAACAAGGAAAATTATATATAGTTTTTTTTAATTATTATTATTTTTTTGGGAATTGTTATTGCCACTCCATCATTGAATTTAAGCACTCCATAGTACTACTCTTAGAGCATGTGGTAGTATGTATGTAATGCATAACATGCATGGTACCACATGCTTTAAGAGTGGTACCATGGAGTGCCTTAGTGCAATGATGAAGTGGCAATATCATCACCCTTTTTTTTTTTTTATGTAATCATTATTTAAAAAAAAAAAGACTAGATTATTTATAAGGTAGAATAGGTATATATATAGATATAGATATAGATATAGTAGGAAAAATAGATTTAAACCTAACTTTTTATTTATTATTATTATTAACCGTTCCCCGGCAACGACGCCAAAAACTTGACGACATCCTATTGACGCGTTTTCCTATCACACCCAAGTGTAGGTGATCGTACAAGTAATAAAATTCTGGAAGTCCAGGTCGAACCCACAGGGGACGGGAAACAAATATAGGCAATAACTATTTTGTCACTTAAAAGAAAATAAAAGATGATGAATTTTTGTGGGGTTTTACTTAACTACTAGTTTTTATGTTTTTGCAATAAAACTAATTAAAAGCTAATTTTTTTCTAAGCAGTTTACGGTAAATATTTTAATAGTGCAAAATAAATTACCTAAGATACTAGTAAGAAAAGGAAGAAAAAGAAATAAAGCTAAATTTTACATTAAATGACTTTATAGATATTATTATAGCGAAAGATAGAAATAAGACAAATATTTAAGCAAAACTATTAAAAGCAAGAAATATTAATTAACTTGAGAGAAATGATTTAAAGGAATTGGGAATATGCAAAACCAAGACTAAATCCCACAACTTTTGTGCATTTGAAAAGGATTTGGCATTTAAGACCGCAGAGTCATTCTTTATTTGAAAATAAACTTTCACTAGTCAGGGTCATATCAAGTGTGTCAGGTTTGATATGAAACAACGTCGTTTCGTTTAAAGAAAAATAAAAAGGCAATTGGGCAGTAGCAAGGTTCGAACCGTGACCCGCCGCGGACGTGGGTTATTCGGTGCCCAGTCCCTACCACTCTGCCACTACACAATTGCATGTCCATTAGTGGATAGAAATATATATATATATAAACACATATTTGAAATGTAAACTTTGTCATATGAATTGTTTGAGTATGCTAGGTGTTTTTTATGACAAAAGGCATAGTTTGACAATCCACATAATTAGATTCTTATTTCAAATATGTAATCTCTTGATCCCAATATAGCAATAGTATATAAACATGTTAAATGATCATAAACTATAGACATATAGATATTTTTGGCCATAAATGGAAAAACAACCCATCTAGATAAATTTGCCCATTTAAGATTAGTGTACAGAAGCTGTGGTTTCTAAGTTTTTATTGCATATCTCCAATTAAAGTTTTAGCCTACAATTTTGGAATTGAAACTGTCTTCCAAACAATCTTTTAAAGAATGATTAAATAGATATGCACAGTGACTGCCCAATTAAAATAAAAGTTATAAAACTAAGGTAAGGGTGAAATAAAATAATAATATATTTTTTTCCTCACTTAACATGAGTTGGGGTTGAATTTGTGGAATCGGCAAAATAACAAAGTTTAGTACAACTAGGTTAATAAAACATAAACAAATGAAATACTGAATTAATAATAAAATACTAAACCTTTGACTTTGGATTCTTGTGAGGTCACAGTGGCTGAAATCCAAGAACACAAGCACGACCAAACCAAATCGTAATCTACTTTTGGAGTGAGATATGGGTATGGTGTGCTTTGGACTTTAGTAGGTGATTATAACAACTACATGGCTAAGAAATCTGGCATTTACTTGCAAAATCTGTCTTCTAGTGAATGGAAATATTGCTATAAAAACTGGAAATTTGGGGTTTCAAACTATTTTAGGGACAACTATAAGTACTAACTAGACTAAAAATATTAAATCTAAACTTTAATAAGAATATTTTACTACTACAAATTGACAAAGGTTATACAAAAAAACATATATTTTATTTTAAGAAGTACAGTACACAAAGTTTTGCTACATACTTTTTGAACATGAAATCATCAATTACATAAAAGTAAATTTTTACAACTACTAGAACTAGAAAAGGCAAAGAAAAACTAAAGTTTCATACTTCTAGGGACAATATGAAGAGCTCACATGATAACCTCCCTAAACTATTCTCTCCCTAACAATGTATGTGAAGCTATTGCAGGTTGTGAATTATGTGCTGTTGGTTGAAGCTGCAGCTTCCTCTTATTTATAGATGATTTATGAGGAAAAATTCATCATTGCCTTCGTCAGCCTTGGCCCCAGCTTTGCCATTTCCTTCTCGCGGTCTCAATTTTCAACTGTTGTCTGACACACTTCTTGAAAAACAAAACCTGCAGCTGAGAGAGAGAGAGAGAGAGAGAGAGAGAGAGAGAGAGAGATGTATCTTTACATATGAATACATATCTATCACTATCAGTAATGTTTTTTATTTATTTGTTTTGTTTTCTTTTGGATTGTTTCTTTGATCTGTTATTTGTTTTGTTTAACTTTTTATTTCCTTTTGATTTGGTTTCTTTGACCATTTACAAAACGTAGTAGGTATAAGTAAACATGGAAAATACTTCAGTGTGGTTGCTACTTCTTTCCTTCCATTTATTTCATTTTATTTTTACCTAAACATGTAAATTGCGTAAAAACAAATAATTACATGCATTTGAGTGACATCATTATTAAATTATATTAATTCAAATATACTTGTAAAACTAGGGATTTGGGGGATTAAATGAGCACTATATCTATTACATTGGCACATGAATGTGCAATATTCAGTGTTTGTCAGGAGCTGTACTTACAAACTTAGGCTTGAAGGTTCCGTCTAGTATAGTGTAGGATTTTGTTCTTGTTATTGCACGGACAACTTCTTTGGGCACTGTAGGTACTTAGAAATGTTTTGGAATTCCCAGCCCTATTAGTGCTCGGTGTGATTTCCTATTTTAGCCCAGTAACCCCCTGGCCCCCAAGCTTTTGCTAAGGTGGGCGTTGGTAGAGGGATTGATCGGAGGGAATCGACCTAGAACGTTGGTGGTTGTAGAGTCTTTTTAAGCGTGCTATCATTAGCCACCTAGGGAGATTTTTCCCCATTGTTGGTTATGGACCTAAGAGAAGCTGGTGCCTCGGATGTGACCCCGAGGTCTTATTGAAAGAAAAAGTGGTTTAAAGTTAGAGTTTAAACGCGCAGCGGAAATAGGTTAAGTTATAAAACTTTTGGTATTCCAGGATCTACTACTTGTCAATTCCATAGATGCGTACAAGGGGTGCAAGAATTATACCTTAGTGTCTTGAACCCAATTCTGAAACTTCAACTTCCAGCAGCCTCCACTAGATGATCTTCACCCTTATGACTCCTGCGGATGCCTGCCGGAAAGACTAGGGTAGGTGGGAACCCTAATGGAGAGGATAGGAAGGTTTTGGGAAGACTATGATAGTTTCTGCAGCTTCTGCGTATAAAAACGACGATCACTAACTTCCAGAACGCAGCTGCCCTATTTATAGATTTCCAGAACCGACCTAGACTTCGATCGATCGAAGTGACTTCGATCGATCGAACCTTCGATCGATCGAACCATTCTCGATCGATCGAACCTGAAGACTTCGATCGATCGAACCTGTCTTAACAGCTTCCTCAAGTGTCTTTCCAAGCATCCTAGCGGAGCTAAGAGTGGGACCTCCTAGGCTCTTTATTGTTGGCTCAGACCAGTTTGTTAATTACCATGACCAAACTCTTTGATCAGCAAACTAACTAACTGGTCAGTTAACATTTATTCCACTATAAAACGATAACTGAACTCCAACGCAAAAGAACATATCCGAAGTGATAACTAGACTTGTATGGTGTACTAATGTCCCTCTACCGTCAGCATTCGTAATCATATTCAGGTAGTCGGATAACTGTTACTGTCATCCTGAATCATGATTACTTCTTGTATTCCTTGAGTCCCATTCACTACTCATGATTACCAAACATGTTGATAACTCTTATCAACAAGACTGCAGTACTCAGTAATCAACTTGGTGACATTCTCAAGGGAATGCTTACTCTGAATCAGAGGGTAGATTCTATCTTGACAATATATGTTCACAACCCTATGGACATGACATACCCAAGATACCCAGGTGTTGATCTTCTATAGACCTCACTGATTGGTAAGTCAAAACAACCATATCCATAGTCTGTGTTCATAATCATCTCAAGATTGAGAACACGTACCTTATACAAGTTATGAGTTCCTATTGACTGTTAACAGCCTTAAGCGTCAATAGGAAAGCTCAGGTCCGTCAATGCACTATAAGCACTAGCATATCAACTAAGAGCTACACTCTAGTGATTGAGATTAATCACTCCATCCAATGGTAGTTAATTATGCTACAGTGTAGACCTGATGAGGTATCCAGTCTCATCATCCACTGTGACATATTCTAAGTATCAAAGAATAGTAATTCGTATCTCACTTGTGTGTATCTCATACACACACGAATTGCTTACTATGATACTTAAGGACAAAACAATCATCTCATGAAAGAAACATACACAATGAAATGTAAAGCTGATATCCATATATTATAATGCTAATGTCTCATACATAAAGTAATGGTTTGAGGGCACAAACCCAACAAACTCCCACTTGCACTCACAACCATTCAGAACTACATCTAAGACCTAGACTATCTAGATGACGATCAAAGACCTTCTGTGGTAAGGCCTTTGTAAACGGATCAGCAAGATTGTCAGCGGTGGCAATCTTGGTGACAGTCACATCTCCACGTTGAACAATATCTCGGATAAGATGATATTTCCGCTCTACGTGCTTTCCCTTTCCGTGGTTCCTTGGCTCCTTTGACTGAGCCACTGCCCCACTATTATCACAATAAAGCGTAATAGGCGACAGCGACGCTGGTACCACCTCGAGTTCCATGAGGAACTTCTTGAGCCAAACAGCTTCCTTTGCGGCTTCACAAGCAGCCACATACTCAGCTTCTGTAGTTGAGTCTGCAATGCATTTCTGCTTAATGCTCCTCCAACTAACAGCACCACCTCCCAAGGTAAAGAGATGTCCGGATGTCGACTTTCTCGAATCTTTATCTGACATAAAGTCCGAGTCAGTGTATCCTACTGGAATTAACTCACTACCGCCGTACATAAGCATGTAATCTTTAGTTCTTCTCAAGTACTTAAGAATGTGCTTAACAGCTGTCCAGTGCTCTGGACCAGGATTCGATTGATACCTGCTGACCATGCCAACGGCAAAGCAGATATCTGGTCTAGTGCATAACATCGCATACATGAGACTTCCCACTGCCGAGGCATAGGGAATTCCTGCCATGCGATTCCTCTCCTCTTGTGTCTTTGGACACTGGTCCTTGGAGAACGCTAAACCATGCCTGAAAGGTAACAAACCTTTCTTCGAATTATCCATTGAAAACCTAGTTAGCACTTTCTCGATATAACCAGCTTGAGATAATCCCATTATCTTTCGCTTGCGATTCCGAAAAAGCTTTATCCCAAGAATATAGCTCGCCTCTCCTAGATCCTTCATATCGAAAGTACTAGCTAGCCAAACCTTGACCGTTGACAGCGCCGCTACATCATTCCCAATGAGTAGAATGTCGTCAACGTAAAGCACAAGAAAAGCCACTACTTTCCCTTCACATTTCTTGTATACACAAGGCTCATCCAGATTCTGTATGAAACCAAACGACTTGACCGCTTGGTCAAATCGGATGTTCCAACTTCTGGATGCCTGCTTAAGCCCATAAATGGACTTTTGCAACTTGCATACCAAGTTACCTTTCTGACCAGCTATGAACCCTTCTGGTTGTTGCATATAGATGTCCTCCTCAAGATTGCCATTCAAGAATGCAGTCTTGACGTCCATATGCCAGATTTCAAAATCTAGGCATGCAGCAATAGATAAGAGTATTCTGATGGACTTGAGCATGGCTACTGGCGAGAAGGTTTCCTCATAGTCAATGCCCTCCCTCTGAGTATAGCCTTTCGCCACAAGCCTTGCCTTAAAGGTCTCAACCTTTCCATCAGATCCTCTTTTCCTCTTATAGACCCACTTGCAGCCAATGGGTTTAATATTGGCTGGAAGTTCTACAAGATCCCAGACCTGATTGGAATCCATAGATTCCAATTCAGCCTTCATAGCTTTAATCCAATGAGCTGAATCAACATCAGCCATTGCCTCTTCGTAAGTGGTAGGATCAGATTCAGATTCTATGGAAACAGCTTCAAAAACTTCTCCTAAGAACATGTATCTATCAGGCTGGCTGATAATCCTCCCACTACGACGAGGTACCGGTGCGGAAATGGGTGAAGAAGTGGTATTTTCTTGATTTTCATCATTATCAACTGCGGGTTGGACTGAGGGCTCTCCTTCTATCTCTCTAAGATCTATCCTTCCCTTAGGTTTATGGTTCATGATATAATCATCCTCCAAGAAAACAGCATTTGTACTAACAAACACTTTCTGTTCTCTTGGATCATAAAAATGCCATCCATAAGTACCCTTTGGATACCCTACAAAGTAACATACTTCCGATCTAGAATCCAACTTGCTCATCTTTCCTTTAAGCACATGTGCCGGACACCCCCATATCCGGAGATGTTGCAAAGAAGGCTTGCGCCCAATCCACATCTCTTGTGGTGTCCTGGGAACAGATTTGCTTGGTACTAGATTTAGTATGTATGCAGCGGTTTCCAAAGCATAACCCCAAAGGAATAATGGCAACTCTGAATAACTCATCATCGACCTAGTCATGTCTAAAAGAGTCCGATTCCTTCTCTCCGCTACACCGTTCTGCTGAGGCGTACCAGGTGCAGTCAACTGTGACAGAATCCCATTCTGTACGAGGTGATCAATAAACTCATTAGAGAGGTACTCGCCACCTCGATCAGATTGAATGGCTTTGATATGTGTGCCCGATTGCTTCTCCACTTCAGCCCTAAACTCTTTGAACTTTTCAAAGGCTTCAGACTTGTGCTGCATTAGGTACACATATCCATACCTAGAGTGGTCATCGGTAAATGTTATGAAATACTCATAACCACCCCTTGCTCTAATATTTATTGGTCCACACACATCAGTATGAACTAATTCCAACAATGCATTGGTCCTATTTCCCTTTGCAGGAAAGGGCCTTTTGGTCATCTTACCCTCCAAACAAGATTCGCAGACTTCCATTGGTTCGAGAACCAAATCGCCTAAGACCCCTTCTTTGACTAGTCTGCCAATCCTATTCAGATTGATATGGCCAAGCCTCATATGCCAAAGCCTTGTTGGATTAGTGGAAGGTTCCTTTCTTTTAGATGGTAAAGTTACCACTGAGTTATTAAGTTCCAAACAAGAATCTTTTGAAATATTGGGAGTAATCACATACAAACCATTTGATTTAACACCAGAACATATAAAAGAACTGTTTCTTTTAATGACAACTTCAGTTCCAAAATGAAAGGAATAACCATTATTCGTTAAATTAGAAACTGAAATTAAATTACGTCTCATTAAAGGGACGTAAAGTACATCTGATAAAATCAAAACTTTATTGTCTGAAAATTCTAAAACTACGACTCCTATAGCAACCGCAGATACGGTTGCGCTAGAACCTAGAGTAAGCATGATCTCCCCATCACTGCATTTCCTGGTTGATCTGAACCCCTGCAATGAATTACAGATATGGTTAGTCGCACCAGAATCAATGCACCAAGTGTTTGAAGTATCCGTAATAAAACTTACTTCAATCACATGTGATTCAATCATACCTTGAACTCTTGTAGCTAAGAATTCTGGACAGTTCCTCTTCCAGTGGCCCTTCTCACCGCATTGGAAACACTTTCCTTTGCCTTGGCCACCCACCTTCCCTTTGCCCTTACCTTTTCCCTTAGATTTTGCAATTTTAGGGACCGGTCCAACACTTGAACCACCAGTGCTAGCCTTCTTCTTTCCTTTCTTTCCTTTCGGTGTAGATCGGGAAGAAGAAGCGCTTTTCTCAACGTTTAAAACGCTGCCCCCAGGTTTGATCACCCCTTCTGCTGCCAGTAAAGAACTCATTAATTCGCTCATTGAAAAATCCATTTGATTCATATTATAGTTAAGTTTGAATTGAGCGAATGATGGCGACAGCGAGTTGAGGATCATATCAACTTGGGTCTGTGCATCGATGTTGGCTCCCAAGGTCTCCAGTTCGTTTAAATAACCAATCATTTTTAAAACATGTTCTTTGACTGGAGTACCTTCCGACATCTTTGCACTCATTATCTTCTGCATGGCTACCTGTCTGGCAGGCCTGCCATGCTCCCCAAACATCTTTTTCAGGGATGTGATAATGTCACTGGCAGAATCGTTCGATTGGAATTGGTGTTGTAACACACCAGCCATTGAGGCCAGAATGTAACAACGGGCCATTCCATTCGACTTCTTCCATTTGTCGAACTCGCGTCTGGCAGCTGCTGAAGCATTTGCCGCGGGTTCTTCAGGGCTTGGAGTGGTGAGGACATATATGTGATCCTCCGCAGTTAAAACGATGTCAAGGTTACGTTTCCATTCAGTGTAGTTATTTCCAGTTAACTTGTTTTGAGTGAGTATGGTGGCAAGTGGACTAAATGCAGATCCAGACATTATGATTAATGAAAATCAAACAAACAAAATAAATATGGATATCATAATTGAAAGTTTGAAAAAAAAAGAATCCTTAAAACTCTTATTTAAAAACAAAGTCGCCGGAATATCGAAACGAAAGAATAAAGCCTCCGTGTGGTGGTCAATGTTCGATCTTTCGATTTATCATGACTTATCCGCTATGCAACTCTTGCAAAATAGCCATGACTCCCGAACCTATTTGATCTCTAAGTTTATGAATAATGCCCCGTGTGGGATCCCTTATCCACAGCTTAGCTAGTGTGTACCATTAACTAGGATCCAATCACAACCGTCTCAAGTAGCGCCTCCGTGTGGTGGTCACCCTCTAACACGTCTGATTGATCCTATCCATAGGAAGTTCACATCTAGTAACCAATGAGCAGCGTACCCTCCGTATGGAATGATCACCCCTGGCGAGGTGACACAGAATACACTACTCATCTTACAATGAACCGTTAATGGAAGATCGTGGGTGTTATTTGATAAGACCCTCTCCCACTAGATTTGGTAAATTAAGGATTTTGCTTTTGAAAAAAGTTTTCACACACTACCCATAAACATCCAATGTTTACTAATGTGTTGAAAAACGGTTTTTGAATTTTATTTTAGAAAACTTGTTTTAAGTGCATGCAACAATGTATTATACGCCAATCACAGAACAAGCACATAAAACAAAAAACTAAAATGAAATTTAGGCATTCAAACAATGCCTCTATCTCCCATGGCTCTATTTCCATAGAACCACCTTCTTGGTTTGGTCGCCTCCAGCTCCATCTTCATGGACAACGGCTCCTTGCTCCATCTTCATGGAATTTCTAATTCTATTACATTGGACCTATGCTTCTTTTGAAGCTTACAATTTATCTAGAAAAAGAAAATAGCAAAAAAAGAATAAAAGGCTAGGGAAACCGGTGCGACTTTCCTTTTCGTAGGATTGAAGCCGCAGCGCCCTTTACATATGCCTTAAAACCAAACCATTAATAAATTACAACATGCACCAATCTCAAAACAATTTAAATATAAATATTTAAACAACTTGGTGCCATGGGAGATAGCGACTAATTTTGCTGCAAAAAGGTTAGTCGTACACACATCCACACATACATAACAAATATATGTAACTATTGGAACACTTAATTGATTCACACAGTATATAAACACTTTACATACTGAATTAGAACTTAAAAACAACATCTTACTTCTCTGTCACAGTTCGATCGATCGAAGACCGTTCGATCGCTCGAACCTTCGATCGATTGAACACTGTTCAATCGCTTGAACCTTCTGTTTCACAGAATGATTTAAAAATTTTACAGAAATAATTTAAGATTAAAGTATAATTTAAAAAAACCTTACAACTGTGAACAGAACACCTGGACAGAGAATCTGTCTCGATCGATCGAACACTATTCGATCGATCGAACACCAGAAGGCTTCGATCGATCGAAACGAGTTCGATCGATTGAGAACAGAATGTTCGATCGATCGAAACAAGTTCGATTGATCGAACCCACCTTGCATCCTATGCAATCACAGTTTTGTATTCTGCTATGATAACACTGCAGAAACAGATCTGTGACGATGCAGTTTCGAAAACAGTTCTAAAATAAACATGCAAATCAAAACTAAGGTTCCAAAAACGCATCTATAGATCCAAACGAGCATGGCTCTGATACCAATTGAAGGAAAAAGTGGTTTAAAGTTAGAGTTTAAACGCGCAGCGAAAATAGGTTAAGTTATAAAACTTTTGGTATTCCAGGATCTACTACTTGTCAATTCCATAGATGCGTACAAGGGGTGCAAGAATTATACCTTAGTGTCTTGAACCCAATTCTGAAACTTCAACTTCCAGCAGCCTCCACTAGATGATCTTCACCCTTATGACTCCTGCGGATGCCTGCCGGAAAGACTAGGGTAGGTGGGAACCCTAATGGAGAGGATAGGAAGGTTTTGGGAAGACTATGATAGTTTCTGCAGCTTCTGTGTATAAAAACGACGATCACTAACTTCCAGAACGCAGCTGCCCTATTTATAGATTTCCAGAACCGACCTAGACTTCGATCGATCGAAGTGACTTCGATCGATCGAACCTTCGATCGATCGAACCATTCTCGATCGATCGAACCTGAAGACTTCAATCGATCGAACAGTCTTCGATCGATCGAACCTGTCTTAACAGCTTCCTCAAGTGTCTTTCCAAGCATCCTAGCGGAGCTAAGAGTGGGACCTCCTAGGCTCTTTATTGTTGGCTCAGACCAGTTTGTTAATTACCATGACCAAACTCTTTGATCAGCAAACTAACTAACTGGTCAGTTAACATTTATTCCACTATAAAACGATAACTGAACTCCAACGCAAAAGAACATATCCGAAGCGATAACTAGACTTGTATGGTGTACTAATGTCCCTCTACCGTCAGCATTCGTAATCATATTCAGGTAGTCGGATAACTGTTACTGTCATCCTGAATCATGATTACTTCTTGTATTCCTTGAGTCCCATTCACTACTCATGATTACCAAACATGTTGATAACTCTTATCAACAAGACTGCAGTACTCAGTAATCAACTTGGTGACATTCTCAAGGGAATGCTTACTCTGAATCAGAGGGTAGATTCTATCTTGACAATATATGTTCACAACCCTATGGACATGACATACCCAAGATACCCAGGTGTTGATCTTCTATAGACCTCACTGATTGGTAAGTCAAAACAACCATATCCATAGTCTGTGTTCATAATCATCTCAAGATTGAGAACACGTACCTTATACAAGTTATGAGTTCCTATTGACTGTTAACAGCCTTAAGCGTCAATAGGAAAGCTCAGGTCCGTCAATGCACTATAAGCACTAGCATATCAACTAAGAGCTACACTCTAGTGATTGAGATTAATCACTCCATCCAATGGTAGTTAATTATGCTACAGTGTAGACCTGATGAGGTATCCAGTCTCATCATCCACTGTGACATATTCTAAGTATCAAAGAATAGTAATTCGTATCTCACTTGTGTGTATCTCATACACACACGAATTGCTTACTATGATACTTAAGGACAAAACAATCATCTCATGAAAGAAACATACACAATGAAATGTAAAGCTGATATCCATATATTATAATGCTAATGTCTCATACATAAAGTAATGGTTTGAGGGCACAAACCCAACAAACTCCCACTTGCACTCACAACCATTCAGAACTACATCTAAGACCTAGACTATCTAGATGACGATCAAAGACCTTCTGTGGTAAGGCCTTTGTAAACGGATCAGCAAGATTGTCAGCGGTGGCAATCTTGGTGACAGTCACATCTCCACGTTGAACAATATCTCGGATAAGATGATATTTCCGCTCTACGTGCTTTCCCTTTCCGTGGTTCCTTGGCTCCTTTGACTGAGCCACTGCCCCACTATTATCACAATAAAGCGTAATAGGCGACAGCGACGCTGGTACCACCTCGAGTTCCATGAGGAACTTCTTGAGCCAAACAGCTTCCTTTGCGGCTTCACAAGCAGCCACATACTCAGCTTCTGTAGTTGAGTCTGCAATGCATTTCTGCTTAATGCTCCTCCAACTAACAGCACCACCTCCCAAGGTAAAGAGATGTCCGGATGTCGACTTTCTCGAATCTTTATCTGACATAAAGTCCGAGTCAGTGTATCCTACTGGAATTAACTCACTACCGCCGTACATAAGCATGTAATCTTTAGTTCTTCTCAAGTACTTAAGAATGTGCTTAACAGCTGTCCAGTGCTCTGGACCAGGATTCGATTGATACCTGCTGACCATGCCAACGGCAAAGCAGATATCTGGTCTAGTGCATAACATCGCATACATGAGACTTCCCACTGCCGAGGCATAGGGAATTCCTGCCATGCGATTCCTCTCCTCTTGTGTCTTTGGACACTGGTCCTTGGAGAACGCTAAACCATGCCTGAAAGGTAACAAACCTTTCTTCGAATTATCCATTGAAAACCTAGTTAGCACTTTCTCGATATAACCAGCTTGAGATAATCCCATTATCTTTCGCTTGCGATTCCGAAAAAGCTTTATCCCAAGAATATAGCTCGCCTCTCCTAGATCCTTCATATCGAAAGTACTAGCTAGCCAAACCTTGACCGTTGACAGCGCCGCTACATCATTCCCAATGAGTAGAATGTCGTCAACGTAAAGCACAAGAAAAGCCACTACTTTCCCTTCACATTTCTTGTATACACAAGGCTCATCCAGATTCTGTATGAAACCAAACGACTTGACCGCTTGGTCAAATCGGATGTTCCAACTTCTGGATGCCTGCTTAAGCCCATAAATGGACTTTTGCAACTTGCATACCAAGTTACCTTTCTGACCAGCTATGAACCCTTCTGGTTGTTGCATATAGATGTCCTCCTCAAGATTGCCATTCAAGAATGCAGTCTTGATGTCCATATGCCAGATTTCAAAATCTAGGCATGCAGCAATAGATAAGAGTATTCTGATGGACTTGAGCATGGCTACTGGCGAGAAGGTTTCCTCATAGTCAATGCCCTCCCTCTGAGTATAGCCTTTCGCCACAAGCCTTGCCTTAAAGGTCTCAACCTTTCCATCAGATCCTCTTTTCCTCTTATAGACCCACTTGCAGCCAATGGGTTTAATATTGGCTGGAAGTTCTACAAGATCCCAGACCTGATTGGAATCCATAGATTCCAATTCAGCCTTCATAGCTTTAATCCAATGAGCTGAATCAACATCAGCCATTGCCTCTTCGTAAGTGGTAGGATCAGATTCAGATTCTATGGAAACAGCTTCAAAAACTTCTCCTAAGAACATGTATCTATCAGGCTGGCTGATAATCCTCCCACTACGACGAGGTACCGGTGCGGAAATGGGTGAAGAAGTGGTATTTTCTTGATTTTCATCATTATCAACTGCGGGTTGGACTGAGGGCTCTCCTTCTATCTCTCTAAGATCTATCCTTCCCTTAGGTTTATGGTTCATGATATAATCATCCTCCAAGAAAACAGCATTTGTACTAACAAACACTTTCTGTTCTCTTGGATCATAAAAATGCCATCCATAAGTACCCTTTGGATACCCTACAAAGTAACATACTTCCGATCTAGAATCCAACTTGCTCATCTTTCCTTTAAGCACATGTGCCGGACACCCCCATATCCGGAGATGTTGCAAAGAAGGCTTGCGCCCAATCCACATCTCTCGTGGTGTCCTGGGAACAGATTTGCTTGGTACTAGATTTAGTATGTATGCAGCGGTTTCCAAAGCATAACCCCAAAGGAATAATGGCAACTCTGAATAACTCATCATCGACCTAGTCATGTCTAAAAGAGTCCGATTCCTTCTCTCCGCTACACCGTTCTGCTGAGGCGTACCAGGTGCAGTCAACTGTGACAGAATCCCATTCTGTACGAGGTGATCAATAAACTCATTAGAGAGGTACTCGCCACCTCGATCAGATTGAATGGCTTTGATATGTGTGCCCGATTGCTTCTCCACTTCAGCCCTAAACTCTTTGAACTTTTCAAAGGCTTCAGACTTGTGCTGCATTAGGTACACATATCCATACCTAGAGTGGTCATCGGTAAATGTTATGAAATACTCATAACCACCCCTTGCTCTAATATTTATTGGTCCACACACATCAGTATGAACTAATTCCAACAATGCATTGGTCCTATTTCCCTTTGCAGGAAAGGGCCTTTTGGTCATCTTACCCTCCAAACAAGATTCGCAGACTTCCATTGGTTCGAGAACCAAATCGCCTAAGACCCCTTCTTTGACTAGTCTGCCAATCCTATTCAGATTGATATGGCCAAGCCTCATATGCCAAAGCCTTGTTGGATTAGTGGAAGGTTCCTTTCTTTTAGATGGTAAAGTTACCACTGAGTTATTAAGTTCCAAACAAGAATCTTTTGAAATATTGGGAGTAATCACATACAAACCATTTGATTTAACACCAGAACATATAAAAGAACTGTTTCTTTTAATGACAACTTCAGTTCCAAAATGAAAGGAATAACCATTATTCGTTAAATTAGAAACTGAAATTAAATTACGTCTCATTAAAGGGACGTAAAGTACATCTGATAAAATCAAAACTTTATTATCTGAAAATTCTAAAACTACGACTCCTATAGCAACCGCAGATACGGTTGCGCTAGAACCTAGAGTAAGCATGATCTCCCCATCACTGCATTTCCTGGTTGATCTGAACCCCTGCAATGAATTACAGATATGGTTAGTCGCACCAGAATCAATGCACCAAGTGTTTGAAGTATCCGTAATAAAACTTACTTCAATCACATGTGATTCAATCATACCTTGAACTCTTGTAGCTAAGAATTCTGGACAGTTCCTCTTCCAGTGGCCCTTCTCACCGCATTGGAAACACTTTCCTTTGCCTTGGCCACCCACCTTCCCTTTGCCCTTACCTTTTCCCTTAGATTTTGCAATTTTAGGGACCGGTCCAACACTTGAACCACCAGTGCTAGCCTTCTTCTTTCCTTTCTTTCCTTTCGGTGTAGATCGGGAAGAAGAAGCGCTTTTCTCAACGTTTAAAACGCTGCCCCCAGGTTTGATCACCCCTTCTGCTGCCAGTAAAGAACTCATTAATTCGCTCATTGAAAATCCATTTGATTCATATTATAGTTAAGTTTGAATTGAGCGAATGATGGCGACAGCGAGTTGAGGATCATATCAACTTGGGTCTGTGCATCGATGTTGGCTCCCAAGGTCTCCAGTTCGTTTAAATAACCAATCATTTTTAAAACATGTTCTTTGACTGGAGTACCTTCCGACATCTTTGCACTCATTATCTTCTGCATGGCTACCTGTCTGGCAGGCCTGCCATGCTCCCCAAACATCTTTTTCAGGGATGTGATAATGTCACTGGCAGAATCGTTCGATTGGAATTGGTGTTGTAACACACCAGCCATTGAGGCCAGAATGTAACAACGGGCCATTCCATTCGACTTCTTCCATTTGTCGAACTCGCGTCTGGCAGCTGCTGAAGCATTTGCCGCGGGTTCTTCAGGGCTTGGAGTGGTGAGGACATATATGTGATCCTCCGCAGTTAAAACGATGTCAAGGTTACGTTTCCATTCAGTGTAGTTATTTCCAGTTAACTTGTTTTGAGTGAGTATGGTGGCAAGTGGACTAAATGCAGATCCAGACATTATGATTAATGAAAATCAAACAAACAAAATAAATATGGATATCATAATTGAAAGTTTGAAAAAAAAAGAATCCTTAAAACTCTTATTTAAAAACAAAGTCGCCGGAATATCGAAACGAAAGAATAAAGCCTCCGTGTGGTGGTCAATGTTCGATCTTTCGATTTATCATGACTTATCCGCTATGCAACTCTTGCAAAATAGCCATGACTCCCGAACCTATTTGATCTCTAAGTTTATGAATAATGCCCCGTGTGGGATCCCTTATCCACAGCTTAGCTAGTGTGTACCATTAACTAGGATCCAATCACAACCGTCTCAAGTAGCGCCTCCGTGTGGTGGTCACCCTCTAACACGTCTGATTGATCCTATCCATAGGAAGTTCACATCTAGTAACCAATGAGCAGCGTACCCTCCGTATGGAATGATCACCCCTGGCGAGGTGACACAGAATACACTACTCATCTTACAATGAACCGTTAATGGAAGATCGTGGGTGTTATTTGATAAGACCCTCTCCCACTAGATTTGGTAAATTAAGGATTTTGCTTTTGAAAAAAGTTTTCACACACTACCCATAAACATCCAATGTTTACTAATGTGTTGAAAAACGGTTTTTGAATTTTATTTTAGAAAACTTGTTTTAAGTGCATGCAACAATGTATTATACGCCAATCACAGAACAAGCACATAAAACAAAAAACTAAAATGAAATTTAGGCATTCAAACAATGCCTCTATCTCCCATGGCTCTATTTCCATAGAACCACCTTCTTGGTTTGGTCGCCTCCAGCTCCATCTTCATGGACAACGGCTCCTTGCTCCATCTTCATGGAATTTCTAATTCTATTACATTGGACCTATGCTTCTTTTGAAGCTTACAATTTATCTAGAAAAAGAAAATAGCAAAAAAAGAATAAAAGGCTAGGGAAACCGGTGCGACTTTCCTTTTCGTAGGATTGAAGCCGCAGCGCCCTTTACATATGCCTTAAAACCAAACCATTAATAAATTACAACATGCACCAATCTCAAAACAATTTAAATATAAATATTTAAACAACTTGGTGCCATGGGAGATAGCGACTAATTTTGCTGCAAAAAGGTTAGTCGTACACACATCCACACATACATAACAAATATATGTAACTATTGGAACACTTAATTGATTCACACAGTATATAAACACTTTACATACTGAATTAGAACTTAAAAACAGCATCTTACTTCTCTGTCACAGTTCGATCGATCGAAGACCGTTCGATCGCTCGAACCTTCGATCGATTGAACACTGTTCAATCGCTTGAACCTTCTGTTTCACAGAATGATTTAAAAATTTTACAGAAATAATTTAAGATTAAAGTATAATTTAAAAAAACCTTACAACTGTGAACAGAACACCTGGACAGAGAATCTGTCTCGATCGATCGAACACTATTCGATCGATCGAACACCAGAAGGCTTCGATCGATCGAAACGAGTTCGATCGATTGAGAACAGAATGTTCGATCGATCGAAACAAGTTCGATTGATCGAACCCACCTTGCATCCTATGCAATCACAGTTTTGTATTCTGCTACGATAACACTGCAGAAACAGATCTGTGACGATGCAGTTTCGAAAACAGTTCTAAAATAAACATGCAAATCAAAACTAAGGTTCCAAAAACGCATCTATAGATCCAAACGAGCATGGCTCTGATACCAATTGAAGGAAAAAGTGGTTTAAAGTTAGAGTTTAAACGCGCAGCGGAAATAGGTTAAGTTATAAAACTTTTGGTATTCCAGGATCTACTACTTGTCAATTCCATAGATGCGTACAAGGGGTGCAAGAATTATACCTTAGTGTCTTGAACCCAATTCTGAAACTTCAACTTCCAGCAGCCTCCACTAGATGATCTTCACCCTTATGACTCCTGCGGATGCCTGCCGGAAAGACTAGGGTAGGTGGGAACCCTAATGGAGAGGATAGGAAGGTTTTGGGAAGACTATGATAGTTTCTGCAGCTTCTGTGTATAAAAACGACGATCACTAACTTCCAGAACGCAGCTGCCCTATTTATAGATTTCCAGAATCGACCTAGACTTCGATCGATCGAAGTGACTTCGATCGATCGAACCTTCGATCGATCGAACCATTCTCGATCGATCGAACCTGAAGACTTCAATCGATCGAACAGTCTTCGATCGATCGAACCTGTCTTAACAGCTTCCTCAAGTGTCTTTCCAAGCATCCTAGCGGAGCTAAGAGTGGGACCTCCTAGGCTCTTTATTGTTGGCTCAGACCAGTTTGTTAATTACCATGACCAAACTCTTTGATCAGCAAACTAACTAACTGGTCAGTTAACATTTATTCCACTATAAAACGATAACTGAACTCCAACGCAAAAGAACATATCCGAAGCGATAACTAGACTTGTATGGTGTACTAATGTCCCTCTACCGTCAGCATTCGTAATCATATTCAGGTAGTCGGATAACTGTTACTGTCATCCTGAATCATGATTACTTCTTGTATTCCTTGAGTCCCATTCACTACTCATGATTACCAAACATGTTGATAACTCTTATCAACAAGACTGCAGTACTCAGTAATCAACTTGGTGACATTCTCAAGGGAATGCTTACTCTGAATCAGAGGGTAGATTCTATCTTGACAATATATGTTCACAACCCTATGGACATGACATACCCAAGATACCCAGGTGTTGATCTTCTATAGACCTCACTGATTGGTAAGTCAAAACAACCATATCCATAGTCTGTGTTCATAATCATCTCAAGATTGAGAACACGTACCTTATACAAGTTATGAGTTCCTATTGACTGTTAACAGCCTTAAGCGTCAATAGGAAAGCTCAGGTCCGTCAATGCACTATAAGCACTAGCATATCAACTAAGAGCTACACTCTAGTGATTGAGATTAATCACTCCATCCAATGGTAGTTAATTATGCTACAGTGTAGACCTGATGAGGTATCCAGTCTCATCATCCACTGTGACATATTCTAAGTATCAAAGAATAGTAATTCGTATCTCACTTGTGTGTATCTCATACACACACGAATTGCTTACTATGATACTTAAGGACAAAACAATCATCTCATGAAAGAAACATACACAATGAAATGTAAAGCTGATATCCATATATTATAATGCTAATGTCTCATACATAAAGTAATGGTTTGAGGGCACAAACCCAACAAACTCCCACTTGCACTCACAACCATTCAGAACTACATCTAAGACCTAGACTATCTAGATGACGATCAAAGACCTTCTGTGGTAAGGCCTTTGTAAACGGATCAGCAAGATTGTCAGCGGTGGCAATCTTGGTGACAGTCACATCTCCACGTTGAACAATATCTCGGATAAGATGATATTTCCGCTCTACGTGCTTTCCCTTTCCGTGGTTCCTTGGCTCCTTTGACTGAGCCACTGCCCCACTATTATCACAATAAAGCGTAATAGGCGACAGCGACGCTGGTACCACCTCGAGTTCCATGAGGAACTTCTTGAGCCAAACAGCTTCCTTTGCGGCTTCACAAGCAGCCACATACTCAGCTTCTGTAGTTGAGTCTGCAATGCATTTCTGCTTAATGCTCCTCCAACTAACAGCACCACCTCCCAAGGTAAAGAGATGTCCGGATGTCGACTTTCTCGAATCTTTATCTGACATAAAGTCCGAGTCAGTGTATCCTACTGGAATTAACTCACTACCGCCGTACATAAGCATGTAATCTTTAGTTCTTCTCAAGTACTTAAGAATGTGCTTAACAGCTGTCCAGTGCTCTGGACCAGGATTCGATTGATACCTGCTGACCATGCCAACGGCAAAGCAGATATCTGATCTAGTGCATAACATCGCATACATGAGACTTCCCACTGCCGAGGCATAGGGAATTCCTGCCATGCGATTCCTCTCCTCTTGTGTCTTTGGACACTGGTCCTTGGAGAACGCTAAACCATGCCTGAAAGGTAACAAACCTTTCTTCGAATTATCCATTGAAAACCTAGTTAGCACTTTCTCGATATAACCAGCTTGAGATAATCCCATTATCTTTCGCTTGCGATTCCGAAAAAGCTTTATCCCAAGAATATAGCTCGCCTCTCCTAGATCCTTCATATCGAAAGTACTAGCTAGCCAAACCTTGACCGTTGACAGCGCCGCTACATCATTCCCAATGAGTAGAATGTCGTCAACGTAAAGCACAAGAAAAGCCACTACTTTCCCTTCACATTTCTTGTATACACAAGGCTCATGCAGATTCTGTATGAAACCAAACGACTTGACCGCTTGGTCAAATCGGATGTTCCAACTTCTGGATGCCTGCTTAAGCCCATAAATGGACTTTTGCAACTTGCATACCAAGTTACCTTTCTGACCAGCTATGAACCCTTCTGGTTGTTGCATATAGATGTCCTCCTCAAGATTGCCATTCAAGAATGCAGTCTTGATGTCCATATGCCAGATTTCAAAATCTAGGCATGCAGCAATAGATAAGAGTATTCTGATGGACTTGAGCATGGCTACTGGCGAGAAGGTTTCCTCATAGTCAATGCCCTCCCTCTGAGTATAGCCTTTCGCCACAAGCCTTGCCTTAAAGGTCTCAACCTTTCCATCAGATCCTCTTTTCCTCTTATAGACCCACTTGCAGCCAATGGGTTTAATATTGGCTGGAAGTTCTACAAGATCCCAGACCTGATTGGAATCCATAGATTCCAATTCAGCCTTCATAGCTTTAATCCAATGAGCTGAATCAACATCAGCCATTGCCTCTTCGTAAGTGGTAGGATCAGATTCAGATTCTATGGAAACAGCTTCAAAAACTTCTCCTAAGAACATGTATCTATCAGGCTGGCTGATAATCCTCCCACTACGACGAGGTACCGGTGCGGAAATGGGTGAAGAAGTGGTATTTTCTTGATTTTCATCATTATCAACTGCGGGTTGGACTGAGGGCTCTCCTTCTATCTCTCTAAGATCTATCCTTCCCTTAGGTTTATGGTTCATGATATAATCATCCTCCAAGAAAACAGCATTTGTACTAACAAACACTTTCTGTTCTCTTGGATCATAAAAATGCCATCCATAAGTACCCTTTGGATACCCTACAAAGTAACATACTTCCGATCTAGAATCCAACTTGCTCATCTTTCCTTTAAGCACATGTGCCGGACACCCCCATATCCGGAGATGTTGCAAAGAAGGCTTGCGCCCAATCCACATCTCTCGTGGTGTCCTGGGAACAGATTTGCTTGGTACTAGATTTAGTATGTATGCAGCGGTTTCCAAAGCATAACCCCAAAGGAATAATGGCAACTCTGAATAACTCATCATCGACCTAGTCATGTCTAAAAGAGTCCGATTCCTTCTCTCCGCTACACCGTTCTGCTGAGGCGTACCAGGTGCAGTCAACTGTGACAGAATCCCATTCTGTACGAGGTGATCAATAAACTCATTAGAGAGGTACTCGCCACCTCGATCAGATTGAATGGCTTTGATATGTGTGCCCGATTGCTTCTCCACTTCAGCCCTAAACTCTTTGAACTTTTCAAAGGCTTCAGACTTGTGCTGCATTAGGTACACATATCCATACCTAGAGTGGTCATCGGTAAATGTTATGAAATACTCATAACCACCCCTTGCTCTAATATTTATTGGTCCACACACATCAGTATGAACTAATTCCAACAATGCATTGGTCCTATTTCCCTTTGCAGGAAAGGGCCTTTTGGTCATCTTACCCTCCAAACAAGATTCGCAGACTTCCATTGGTTCGAGAACCAAATCGCCTAAGACCCCTTCTTTGACTAGTCTGCCAATCCTATTCAGATTGATATGGCCAAGCCTCATATGCCAAAGCCTTGTTGGATTAGTGGAAGGTTCCTTTCTTTTAGATGGTAAAGTTACCACTGAGTTATTAAGTTCCAAACAAGAATCTTTTGAAATATTGGGAGTAATCACATACAAACCATTTGATTTAACACCAGAACATATAAAAGAACTGTTTCTTTTAATGACAACTTCAGTTCCAAAATGAAAGGAATAACCATTATTCGTTAAATTAGAAACTGAAATTAAATTACGTCTCATTAAAGGGACGTAAAGTACATCTGATAAAATCAAAACTTTATTGTCTGAAAATTCTAAAACTACGACTCCTATAGCAACCGCAGATACGGTTGCGCTAGAACCTAGAGTAAGCATGATCTCCCCATCACTGCATTTCCTGGTTGATCTGAACCCCTGCAATGAATTACAGATATGGTTAGTCGCACCAGAATCAATGCACCAAGTGTTTGAAGTATCCGTAATAAAACTTACTTCAATCACATGTGATTCAATCATACCTTGAACTCTTGTAGCTAAGAATTCTGGACAGTTCCTCTTCCAGTGGCCCTTCTCACCGCATTGGAAACACTTTCCTTTGCCTTGGCCACCCACCTTCCCTTTGCCCTTACCTTTTCCCTTAGATTTTGCAATTTTAGGGACCGGTCCAACACTTGAACCACCAGTGCTAGCCTTCTTCTTTCCTTTCTTTCCTTTCGGTGTAGATCGGGAAGAAGAAGCGCTTTTCTCAACGTTTAAAACGCTGCCCCCAGGTTTGATCACCCCTTCTGCTGCCAGTAAAGAACTCATTAATTCGCTCATTGAAAATCCATTTGATTCATATTATAGTTAAGTTTGAATTGAGCGAATGATGGCGACAGCGAGTTGAGGATCATATCAACTTGGGTCTGTGCATCGATGTTGGCTCCCAAGGTCTCCAGTTCGTTTAAATAACCAATCATTTTTAAAACATGTTCTTTGACTGGAGTACCTTCCGACATCTTTGCACTCATTATCTTCTGCATGGCTACCTGTCTGGCAGGCCTGCCATGCTCCCCAAACATCTTTTTCAGGGATGTGATAATGTCACTGGCAGAATCGTTCGATTGGAATTGGTGTTGTAACACACCAGCCATTGAGGCCAGAATGTAACAACGGGCCATTCCATTCGACTTCTTCCATTTGTCGAACTCGCGTCTGGCAGCTGCTGAAGCATTTGCCGCGGGTTCTTCAGGGCTTGGAGTGGTGAGGACATATATGTGATCCTCCGCAGTTAAAACGATGTCAAGGTTACGTTTCCATTCAGTGTAGTTATTTCCAGTTAACTTGTTTTGAGTGAGTATGGTGGCAAGTGGACTAAATGCAGATCCAGACATTATGATTAATGAAAATCAAACAAACAAAATAAATATGGATATCATAATTGAAAGTTTGAAAAAAAAAGAATCCTTAAAACTCTTATTTAAAAACAAAGTCGCCGGAATATCGAAACGAAAGAATAAAGCCTCCGTGTGGTGGTCAATGTTCGATCTTTCGATTTATCATGACTTATCCGCTATGCAACTCTTGCAAAATAGCCATGACTCCCGAACCTATTTGATCTCTAAGTTTATGAATAATGCCCCGTGTGGGATCCCTTATCCACAGCTTAGCTAGTGTGTACCATTAACTAGGATCCAATCACAACCGTCTCAAGTAGCGCCTCCGTGTGGTGGTCACCCTCTAACACGTCTGATTGATCCTATCCATAGGAAGTTCACATCTAGTAACCAATGAGCAGCGTACCCTCCGTATGGAATGATCACCCCTGGCGAGGTGACACAGAATACACTACTCATCTTACAATGAACCGTTAATGGAAGATCGTGGGTGTTATTTGATAAGACCCTCTCCCACTAGTTTACCGCCTTAAGAACGAGGTCACCTATCTGAAAACTGCGGTGCTTGACTTTGCTGTTGAAATATCGAGAGACCCGCTGTTTATAGGCTGCTACTTTCAGATACGCCCGGTCCTTTTTCTCTTCTATTAAGTTGAGCTATCCTCTGAGGGCTTCCTCGTTACCCTACTTGCTGAAATTTGCTACTGGGTAAGTCGGTAATCCAAGCTCTGTGGGGACCACTGCCTTGAAGCCGTAGGTGAGGGAGAAGGGGGTTTTCCCTGTAACCGCTCGGGGAGTAGTGCGACATGATTAGAGGTGAAAAGTGCATATTCATAGCGTATTACATGGTCTTTTATGCATACTTTTATCCCAAAGTCTCTAGATTTAGATGCATATAAATGATTAAGTGTTTTCTATGATATTGAGACTCAAACATGTGTTTTTACACTAATTTACAGGTCATAGAAAGCAATCGTTGCATAGAAAGTGACTCCGGTGGAGAGAACAACGGAAGCAGCTGAGAAAACGCCATTTTTGACATAGAAGACTTCAGATTTGGAAGATTTCCCTAGAAATACAAAATTTAGATTTTTGAGTTATGGTCGCATGGCCGCAAATGGAAGGTCAATCCGATGCCCGAGTGAAAAGATATGGCCATTCTCCCATCAGTGTGCAGAGTTGTCAAAATCAGAGATGTTCAAGCTCTTGAGGAGAGTTCAATCGATTGAGATTTCGATCGATCAAATTAAGTTTGATTGATTGAACTTTATTTTCTACTAAAAAGTTGCGTACACTCTGCAGGAACCCTATAAATAAGCCGTTTTGATGGCAGACGAAGAGAGGACGCTCCAGAACGCGAAAAACAGCAGTTTTAGGGTAGTTTTAGGGTTAGATTAGGAGTAGATTAGGTTAGATTCATGGTCTTCTTCATCGTTTCCATTGTTTTATTGAAGATTATTGAAGATTCAAGTTTTTTTTCAAGATTATTAAGTTATTTTCAAATTATTCTAGGTTTTTCTTTTCCTTTAACTTATTTGATTGTTTGTTAATCTAGTTATTATGATTGCTTTAGGTTACTGTTTCTGTATTAGTTTATTCATGTTTCTGTAGTTTAGAGGTTGGGAATATGTGATGAAACATTGATTCCCAGCATCTGCCATGCAATCTTTAGAAACCTTGGGCTCGATCGATCGAAGATATTTTGATTGATCGAACCAGAGCCATAGTTAAGCGATCGAAGACATTTTGATCGATTGAAGAATGATGTTGTCTGATTGATCGAGAGCGTTTTGATCGATCGAACCTGTTAATTCCTGGGATGATTCTTTTGAGTATTCCAAGACTTTTTGTTTTAGAAATCTGGCATCAAATTGTCCCTATAAGCTTAGTTTGCCACAACAATTTTTAGAACTTAAAGCTTAAGGCTATTTTCTCTAATGAATTTGAAAATCACTTTGAATGCTAATACCATTTGGAGTGCAAGTATTAACCATTGTTTTAAACTGTCTTCTAAGTATTTTAAATCAATTGTGATAATATAGTCCCGGTCATGAAAGGGCTATTGATTCTTTATCTTTAGAAAAATACGGAATACTGAAGAAGAATGAACTCCATTGAGCATTAATGAGTATGCATGGTAGATGGTTAGGATCAATGTTGATTCACGTGTTACAACACCTTTAATTTATTTATTTCATTAGCTATGTTTCTTATGCTTTAATTTATTATTTGGTTTAATTTAATTAATTAGGATTTGTTAGTTCCACTCCAACAATTTATCTTTGTTTTTTCTTTAGTTTTTAATTTAGTAGATTTTTTTCCTATTCCTTCCCAGTGGGATCGACCTGGACTTATCCAGTATTACATGCACGATCACCTACACTTGGGGGTGTTGCACAAGAGTGCACAACTATTTAGTCGTGTTAAGTTTTTGGCGCCGTTTCTGGGGAAGGCAACTAGGTTAGGATTTTACTAAGTTATTTCCAATTTTTCTTACTTTTCAAAAATAAAAAAAACTTTGGACTTTTTATCTCACAAGTAATAAATAAATAAAAATTCTATTGTTTAAAATTTTTGGATAAACATATCTTATCCTTATTACCCTCCATACAACACAAACATCACGAACAGGTACACATTAGGAAATCAAAATAGTTATTCCCCAAGTTGGCAAGCACCCACATACAACGCACATTATCAACCTGAGTGCTACCAACCACCACAATGGGGAAATGATAGTGGTAGTCCCCCGTTTTATCAAACGTATTAAGAATCTCCACATGAAGAGTTCTATCAATCGCAATGGGGACATAACCAAAATAACAATGTAGGATATAGTAGTAGTTCCCATGATTACCAAATGCACCAAGACTTTTCTTCTGGGGAGTTTTGCACACAAACACAATGGGATGGAAATTACTTCCAACCATAATGGGGCAAAACTTTGTATAGTTATAATGAGGAGAATAACAAAGTAGAGGAGAATAACCAAGTTGAGGATAATGGTATGTTAAAATTGCTGCTTAGTGAAATGAAAAGGCTAGATAGTGCATTTGATAAATTAGAAACTAGATATCAACAAGCATTTGATAGCCAACCTATAGAAGATTATAGCCAACCTATAGATGACTACACCAGTCCTTCAACATTACAACCCAAATTTCGAGACACTAGAAATGGAATGGAATTAGAGGACAATGACGGGTTTATACCGAATGAGGTTAACAACTCACTCGAGAAAATAAAAAACCAACAAGAACTCCAAAACCAAACCATTGAGCATGAAGTTGTAGAACCATCTTCTCCTCAATATACAACCCCAGACATCAACTCCTTCACTGTCTAGATAAAATTGCACAATCTCTTTGTCCAGAACACCTCAATAGACTACATACATAGTGAGGAGAGTTACAAGGTTGAGAATGAGGATTTAAAAAATGATGAGAGTTTAGGTGATTGCACACAACTAAAAAAGGAGGAGTTACCTGTTGAATCTATCCCTACCTTTGATAATGACCCTAGGGAGGATGTAATTGAAAATTCTAAATCTGATTTAGATTCATGTGATATTCATGAACCCTCACCTCTTTCGGCCGAAGTGGTGGTGTCACCAAGTTGCCCATCACCTATCCTCTCTATTAATCACAACTCTCATCCCGAGCTTGAAATTCATGTGTACCCCACTATTAAACAAAAAGATTGTGTTGTGGAAGAGGATGATAAGGATTCTAGTACATGCACTTCACAAAATTTATTTTTCAAAATTCTTTGAGAGAGGACTTAAAAATTTTTGGGCCCACATTAGATGATCTAAACTTCAACAAGAAGCTAATAATCTGCTAGACTGCTTGACCTTCTTGAGTAATAATGACATTGAGGCCCAAATAGATAACTTTATCCAAGTTCCATCCAGAAGTATGTACATAGAACATAACTTAAATTCCTATGATCATATCTCCATAGATTCTGTTCTAGGACAAAAGGAGGGTAATGAAGCTAAATTAGAACATCACTTAGACCCTGCCCCCTTTATTGAACCATGGCCACCCCTAGTATTAAAATAGAGGCCGTTATAGGAAATACCAACACCAAAGATCGTTTCTTGCATATAATTCCTAAAAAGTGTGGTATACCTCTTATAACTATCCCTAACGAATTTGGAGGCCATAGGTTTTGTATCATCTCCTCTGACCTTGAGCCTGACATTAGTTGGGGGGGGGGGGGGGGGGGGGGGGGGGGGAGTTGCATTTTTATGAGGATCCCCGCACTCTTTTCACTGCTAAATTATTTCATTGGGAAGATTCTAAAAAATTTAGGTTATTACTTTATGATAAAAATTTTGATTAATCGAATTGATTTACTGAGTAGTTGAATTATATTTTTATTTTCCTTGTTACTATTAATGATTTTGCAGGTAACTTGAAAAAAATGAATACATATAAAAATAAAAATTGGATATTAAAGCTTCGAGGTAACATCCTTCCTTCTCTTGCTTTACTTTACATATTCATGTGCTTAGTTTAGAATATTGAGGACAATGTTTAGTTTAGTTTAGTTTGGGGGAGTGAGTCGTTACACGCCTCATATTTTTTTTGCTATGCTTTAATGTCAATATACCTGTTTAGCAACATGACTCAATAAATTTAAATTTTCAAAAATTTTCAAAATTTTTAATTTTTAATTTTTCAAAAGATAATAAAATGATTCTTATATTTTTCTCTTAATAAATGTAGTAAATTATGATGCATTATTGTTATTTTCTATAAGTTATTACTATGTGATATACTATGGTAGTTTCTTTACTATCTTAGTTCTAGTATATTTTATGCCTTTTAATCTTCAAACTACTTGAGCATGTTGTGACAACCTTGTACTTAGCTAAAGTGGATGAGTAAGCATAGCTTAGACGTCTTGAGAGACTAGTGGAGACTAATAACCCAAGTGAGCTTTTATGCCGTTCTTTTTTCTTGAGGGTTTTGTAAAATTACTCTTACTTTTTGAAAAGCATATTCACTCGTTGAAAGTCTCAATTTTCTTCATTTTAACTGATCACTAGAAGAGAACGTTCAGGATTTACCAAATCTAGAGCTCATGAATTTACTAAAACAAATAATCCTATTGATACGTACAGAAATATTCTGTAACTGTCCAACCACCACGTGGTCAGCGGATAGCCCGGTTAGTCTGGAAGGGGAGCATGGAGCCCACACTTCCGAGGAGTTCAGCTGTAACCGTCCGGGTTACTCGGCGGCTCGGGGACGGGGCGTACTGACTCCCCGGTAGGCGCGGAGTAGATGGAGTCTCCCATCGTTTCCTTATACGGCCATGACTTTATCAAGAAAGAATCGATGGTTTCCTAAACCACTTAGGAAACTCCCCTAATGTTGTGCAAATCTATTGTGATTAGATTAGGCTTCCTAATCTAGCGAACTTACCATGTAAGGGTGGACTCTTACATCTATAAAAGAGCCCACCTATCCTCTTTAGAGGGATCCGAAAAATTACTTCTCTGAGCATATACTTACTCGCTAGAGAACTCACCACCTATACGCATATACCCGGCCGGTGTTACTGGTAGTGTCGCCCATCTTTGTTGGCTCACCAGGCCTGCCGGTGATCTGCTAGTGAGAAGCGCTTAGACGCACCCGTGGACGTAGGTCACCTCATTAACGTGACCGAACCACATACAAACCCTTTTTCTATTCTATCTTCCCGCATAAATCTTGCTTACCAATTTTTGGCTTCATCAGTTTGGCGCCGTCTGTGGGAAAGACACAGTCTTCTCATCAACAAAAATCTTTGACTGATCGATATGCCGCCAAAGAAGGGTAAGAAAACCGATAACCCCGTCGACTCAGCCAGTCAGGAAAACCTGCAGATCGAGCCGCGGGCCACCTCCATGACCACCGAACAGGTCACGGCGGCGTTGGAGCAGCTCCTGGAGGGCCAGCGTTGAGCACAACAGCAGATAGACGCGCTTATGGCCCAACATGAGAAGCGCCCCGCGTCAGAGAGTCAACCTGAGAAAAGCGCCCCCGTCAGCCAGCCGGATCGGGTGCGAGAGTATGCACGATCCGCTCCGGTGTCCTCACCCAACCGGGAACGCCCTGCAGGTGGAGAGCGCAGCCAGGCCACTAAGCACTCTCAAAGGGTGCCTCGGTACATCCCTTGCCGAGCGCGCCGAGCGGATGACGCCCGAATCATCATTAATCAACGGCGCGCAGCAAGGGCAGAAAAATTCGGACAAAAAACTCGGGAGTCGGACGACGATCCTCCCGTCCTGAGCCGAGGGGACCTTAGGCACAGGCTTACCCCGACCAATAGTCGGGCACTATCTCCGAGGTCGGCGCACTTTGAGGAGGAGGCCTCATCGTCCGACCCCACCTACCGTTCAGACACGGATAGGAGAGCAGGACGCACTGACGTCAAAGCCCAGGTTGAGGAGATGCAGCAGCAGATTGAGAGGCTGAACCGCAAGTCCGGTCACGACCTCACGAATACAGAAACAGAGTCTCCCTACACCATTCGGGTGACACAGTTTCCCATACCGCGAAAATTCAAACCCCCGCACCTTAGCTCATACGACGGCACGGGGAGTCCGGTGGACCACATCCGTACCTATAAGGCGCAGATGGCACTGGTCACCATGACAGACGAGCTGCTATGCCTGGCTTTCCCCAACACCCTAAAGGGATCAGCTGCATAGTGGTTCCATGCCTTGAGGCCCCGGACGGTTGACAACTTCAAAACCCTCGGCAAACTCTTCATCAGCCAGTTTGTCAGGATGCTAGACCGATCGCAACCGGACACCCAGCTGCTAGCTGTCAAGCAGCAGAAGGGTGAATCTTTAAGGGAGTATGTGGATCGTTTCAACCAGCAGAGGCTCCTGATCCGCAACCTCAACGAGACGGCCGCAATCATGGCCTTCTGTTCAGGAGTTCAACACACCAAGGTGGCCATGTCTTTTCATCGCAACCGACCGGCAACTCTGGTGGAACTCTCGGAAAGAGTTGGAAAGTATATAGATACCGAGCAGTTTTTGAAGGCAAAACGCGCCAGCCAGGCGGAAGACGAATCCCCAAAAGCCAAGCGCAAGCGCGAGGGATTCGAGAAGGGTCCGGGAAAGAAGCCGAAGCAAGATCAAAGAGATGCTAGAGATCAGCCCCTAACGGCTTTTACACCCCTTTCCCGACCTATACACGAGGTGATGGTCGCCGCAGAGGCATAGAGGCTGCTTTCGCAGCCAGCTAAACTCAGAGCCCCACCCGGTAAGAGAAACTGGGAGAAGTTCTGCCGTTATCACAGGGATCACGACCACGAAACGGAGGATTGCTTCAAATTGAAGATAGCAATCGAGAAGCTGATCGGGCAGGGACATCTTGCCGAGTTTGTCACAACGGACAGACGGCCCCGACAGGAAGCCCAAGCTCCCGGTCAGCCCCCTCCACCGGTCGGCCACATTAACGTGATCTCCGGAGGAACATCTGGCGGAGGTGACTCTCAGTCGGCACGGAAGAGGCATGCCCGAGCATCCCGAGAGGATGTATGGCAGGTCCAATCCACCGACTCCTCACCAACTGACGTTCTGACGTTCTCGTCCGACGATGTACAGGGCCTCCACTGCCCCCATGACGACCCGCTAGTAGTGACGCTTTCTATAGCTAACTATATGGTCCAGAGGGTACTGGTTGACACAGGCAGCTCGTTCGACATAATGTTTACAGCGGCATTCGACCAACTCGGGATCTCCCGGGATCGGCTCCGGCTGGTTGCTATTCCCCTGGTCGGATTCAATGGCTCCAGCACTCAACCGCTCGGTACGATCGAGCTCCCAGTTCTCATGGGGACCTACCCGCAGCAGGTTTCCATGCTGACTAATTTTGTGATAGTGGAGGCCCCCTCGGCCTACAACGTCATCCTCGGAAGGCCGACCCTTAATAGGGCCCGAGCAGTTGTCTCCACATACAGCTTAACCGTGAAATTCCCAACTCCCCAGGGACCCGGATGTTTGCGAGGAGACCAGACCACGGCTCGAAGTTGTTATGTTAGCTCGTTGCGCCGGGGGGCAATCACCGAGACACTGAACGTCCAAGAAATGGACCCCCGGGACCAGAGGGACGTGATAGAACCTATGGAGGAGTTGGAGCAAGTTGTGCTGGATCCAGAACACCCTGGTCGCACGGTCGACATAGGCGCACTACTGGAGCCTGCCTTGAAGGAAAAGTTGACCTAGTTCCTGAGGCAAAACTAGGACGTTTTTGCTTGGAGTCATGAGGACATGCCCGGGATTGATCCCCGGGTGATGTCCCATCATCTCAACGTCAGCCCGGACTACCACCCAGTGAAGCAGAAACGGAGGGGCATGGCCCCCGAGAGACAAACGACAGTAAGTGAGGAGGTCGAGAAGCTCCTAAAGGCGAACTCTGTCCGGGAGGTCTACTATCCCGATTGGTTGGCTAACGTGGTCCTGGTCAAAAAGAGCAATGGGAAGTGGAGAATGTGCGTAGACTTCACCGACCTCAACAAGGCCTGTCCCAAGGACTGTTATCCGCTGCCCAGGATAGACCTCCTCGTCGACTTAACAGCGGGCCACTCACTCCTCTCATTCATGGATGCCTACTCAGGGTATAATCAGATCAGCATGTACCCCAGGGACGAAGAGAAGACGGCGTTCATCACCGATCAAGGCATGTACTGTTACAGAGTCATGCCCTTCGGCCTTAAGAACGCCGGGGCTACATATCAGCGCCTGGTCAATTTCATGTTCAAAGACCTCATTGGAAAGTCCATGGAAGTGTACGTGGACGATCTCCTGGTCAAGAGTCGGGATGAGCCCGACCACCTTGAGCATCTAGCCGGGGCTTTCAGCATTTTGAGAAATTTCAAGATGAAGTTGAACCCGGCCAAATGCACCTTTGGTATCTCGTCCGGCAAGTTCCTCGGTCATCTAGTCAGCAGGCGGGGAATCGAAGCAAACCCCAATAAAATCCAAGCTATCATCAACATGCGGTCACCTAAATCAACAAAAGATGTTCAAAGCCTAGCTGGACGGGTGGCCGCACTTAATAGATTCGTGTCCCGAGCTACCGATTGGTGCCTGCCATTCTTCAAAATCCTCCGCAAAGCTTTTCAGTGGTCCGAAGAGTGTGAGGAGGCATTCCAGGAACTCAAGAAATACCTGGCCTCACCTCCTCTACTGTCGACACCGGCATCCGGAGAGGAACTATTCCTGTACCTGGCGGTGTCACCATCGGCGGTTAGCTCGGCACTTATCCGGGAAGAGCACGGGATACAGTTCCCAGTGTACTACACCAGCCGGACGTTGCAAGGTGCGGAAAGCCGATACTCCCGTATCGAAAAGTTGGCTTTCGTCCTCATCACCTCAGTCCGAAGGCTCCACCCGTACTTCCAGGCCCATGCCATCGTGGTGTTGACCGATCAGCCCCTCCGCAAAATTCTCTCTCGGCCGGACACATCCGGGAGGCTCGTCAAGTGGGCATTGGAATTGGAAGAGTTTGAAGTAACTTACCGAGCTCGGACGACCATCAAGGGACAAGCCGTCGCTGATTTCTTGGTCGAGTTTACATACCCAGAAGACCCGATCGAAGAACCCGAGCCTCTGGCCTCACCACCCGGATTGCATTCCGGCATCCCGACCTGGGTGCTACATGTCGATGGCTCTTCCAACCAGCAAGGTAGTGGGGCCGGGATCATCCTGACTACCCCCGATGGCATCCAGCTTGAATATGCTCTGAGGTTTGGGTTTCGTGCCTCCAACAACGAGGCCGACTACGAAGCCCTCTTGGTCGGGTTACAGTTGGCCACCTCAATGAGTGCCCAACAAGTCCAGATCTACAGTGACTCCCAACTCGTAGTCAATCAGGTAAACCAAGAATACGAAGCGCGGGAGGACAACATGATAGCCTACCTGGCCCTCGTCCGGACGATTTCCAATCAACTCCGAGGATTCTCCATCACTCGGATACCTAGAGAAGAAAACACCCGAGCTGACCGGCTGGCTCGCCTCGCCTCGTCTCGTCATCTGAGTCAGACTTGCCTGGGATAAGGATACAATTCCTACCCGAGCCAAGTGTGATCAATTCAGAGGGCATGGAGGTTGACCCGGTCACCCCGGGACCTAGTTGGATGGATCCAATCGTGACATTTTTGACAACAGAAAGGCTGCCGGACGACAAAGAGGAAGCAAGGCGGGTCAAGTACAAGGCGGCACGATACCATATCCTTGACGGTGTCCTCTACAAGAGGGGATTCACTATCCCGTACCTCCGTTGCGTTCATCCCGCGCAAGTGCAAACAATACTGTTTGAAATCCATGAAGGTGTGTGTGGAAACCACATCGGAGGTCGGGCGCTTTCTAGAAAGGCCCTGTTACAAGGTTACTATTGGCCAACCATGGCCCGAGATTCACAGGAGTATGTTCGAAGGTGTGATAAGTGCCAGCGGTATGCTCCCATGATCAACCAACCGGGGGAACTCCAAACACCGGTCCACAGTCCCTGGCCATTTGCCCAGTTGGGAATCGACATTGTTGGTCCCTTACCGACAGGGAAAGGGCAAGTCAGATTTGCCGTGATAGTTGTTGACTACTTCACCAAATGGGCAGAGGCCGAGCCCTTGGCAACGATAGCCGAGCGGAAAATGGAGAATTTCGTGGAAAGGAATATCCTCAGCCGGTTCGGTATCCCACGAGTCTTGATCAGTGACAATGGCCGACAATTTGATACACCCATCTTCAGGCAGTTCTGCTCGGGCTATGGGATACTAAATCATTACTCTTCTCCCGAGCATCCACAAGCTAATGGTCAGGCCGAGGTGACCAACCGCACAATCTTGCAGTCGATTAAGACAAGGCTTGAGAATGCCAAGGGCCTGTGGGCTGAAGAACTACCAGCCCTCCTGTGGGCCTACTGCACCACACCCTGGGCAGCTACGGGCGAAACCCCATTTTCCTTAACTTATGGTTTTAAGGCGGTAGTCCCCACAAAGCTCGGGCTGCCCTCATACCGGGTGGCTACCTTCAATGACCCAGACAATGGAGAAGCCCTCAGGACATAACTAGACCTGGTGGAAGAAAAAAGAGACCAGGCCTATCTCAGGGTGGCAGCTTACAAGCAAAGGGTCTCGCGGTATTATAATAGCAAGGTGAAGCATCGTAGCTTCCAAGTCGGGGACCTCGTCCTTAAGGCAGTGAACTAGTCTACCCGAGTTCCAAGCCATGGGAAGTTGGGAGCAAACTGGGAAGGACCGTATATAGTGACTCGGATCAACCGACCGGGAACCTACTGACTACAGAACATGGACGGGCACGATCTCAGTCATCCTTGGAACGTGCAACACCTCCACAAGTATTACCAGTAGCATCTGGCTACGGGAATCTAGTACTATAGGACAAGTTCTTTTCGTGTAGCCTTGGTTGGGCAACTATTACAGATTGTTATTTTTCAAATAAAATTGATAAAGTTTGCTTCGAAAATTCAACTCGGTCAATACACCGTGCAAAGCAAAGACCTCGGGCTCCGAGCCCAGGCACAGAAAAGACCTCGGGCAACACCCCGAGGCAGAAAGGACCTCGGGCTCTGAACCCAGGCACTAAAGGACCCTGCAACCACCCATGTTCCAGGTCAGTTTCCTATGGTCGGTCCCCAGCACGCCCCCGCCTTAACAGGAAGCTCGGGGGCAGGAGGGTTCTAGACCTAAACAGGAAATTAATTAAGTTTCGCCTAGGTCCAGTCGACGACGGGGCCAAGCCCCTAGGTGGCCGACGATGGCAAGCTTCAAAAGCCCCTGCAACCACCCATGTTCTAGGTCGGTTTCCTATGGTCGCCCCTCTGCATGCCCCCGCCTTCGCAAGAAGGTCGGGGACAAAAGGGTACTAGACCTATAAATAGGAAATTAATTAAGTTTCACCTAGGTCCAGCCGACGACGGGGCCAAGCCCCTAGGTGGCCGACGATGGCAAGCTTCAAAAGCCCCTGCAACCACCCATGTTCCAGGTCGATTCCCTACGGCTACTTACTCCCGTACTCCCATACTCCCGCCTTAGCAAAATGCTTGGGGGCAGGGGGATAAGGGGAATATTGAGGCTAAAATAGGGAATTACGTTGTTCGACTAGGTGTTCTGTGGGTTACGGTCCTAAAGCATTTGCTAAGGCAGATGTTAGGTCGGCCAAAAACCGAACGGATACTAGCAAAAAGGCATAGTACAAAAACACTACAAAGTTGATGGAAAGCTGACCTCAGGGGTCCTTACATTAATCAAAGAAAATGTACAAAGACTGGGGGGCAGTTGTAGTGGCCTCCCCAAAAATAAAAAAAACTACAAGCATTAAAATAAAAAACAACAAGGAGGAACCGGGGAGTCAGTCTTCCACATTGACCACATCCTCGGTCTCCCCGGTCTGCTCCCTTGGTACGGCAAGTCCTTCGACCCCCAAGTCCCCGCCTGGGGCGAGTTCTGTGGCCTCAGCAATGGCCGCAGGGTCTTTACCAACCACAGGAGCTTCACCAGCTATGGGATCTTCACCGACATCCCAGTAATCCGAGTCAATCCCCTCGTAGGCCAAAAGGACCCATTCGGGGTGATCCCGGGCTACCCGCCGCTTCAGATCGTCATAACCTTGGAAGAATCCGTCATCAAACGCGCCCTCCAAGGCCCCTGCAGCAGGTGTCTCGGCCGCCGCCTTCGCCCGGGCTTCAGCTGCCACAATGAGGGCCCGGGAAACCTCTAATTCGGCCAAAGCCGCTGCCAGGTCCGCCTGAGCCGCACCCAAACTCAAGGACAACGACTTCGTCTTGCTCGTCTCGACGGCCAAGGCAGCCTTTGCTACTTGCAGTTCTGTCCGCTCCTTCGAAAGGGCGGCGTCAGCAGCGGCGGCCTTCCCGGCCAGGGAAGATAGGAGGGACTCGGATCCCGCGGCCATACAGCCAACCTGCGGCAAGAGTATGAAGATCAGTTAGGCAAGTAGAAAGGGAGCAGGCCAATTTTTGAAGGGACAAAGAACACTTACCAGATGAGAAAGGCTATACAACCACCCTTGGAAGTCCTGGGGAGATAGCCCGGCGCATGCTTCCACCTGGCTCGGGATTAGGACAGATTTTAGCCTCTCCCGAACCTCACCAGGCCTACTGATGGGCAGACCGGATGGAATATCAGCCCAGGGTGCGGGCTCCTCAACAACCAACCTTTGGGGAGCCGATGTCCCTGCAGGGTCCGGACGGTTGACCGTCCCATGGCGGATGCGTCGAAGCGGGCGCTCACTGCCCAGGGCCTCGGTGGCTGGCCTCTTCCCCTGGGCGATCGCCATCCGAGTAGCAGCGGCGGCGGTGGCAGCAACCTGTCTCTCCCTCAGCTGCTCCAAATTGCGCTTGGGGGCCATTTCTGCAAAAAAGCAAGATCGCACGGTCAGAAATGTGAGAAACGATACGGACAAGTGCAGGGCGTGCCAGTGAGGCAACCTGGGAACTCACCGGGGATGAGGGATGAAAAGCTGGGGGCTGGAACAGGCTCCTCAGGGGAGTAGGTCTCGACAAAGTCCCCTGTTCGGGATAATACGTTCCAAACACTGGTGGGCAACTCTGCTAGGTTCCAGATCCTGGCCTGGCACAGCTCGGGGATTTCGGGCGGTTCCGTCGAGCCAGCTGTGGAAAGAGGAATGAAGTTAGTTAGCAAGCCATTGCGTTCCAAAAACCGAAAGAACGGACGAACTCGGATGGGTGGTCTTACCCCTCAACTCCCCAGCCCAGGATGTCCTCAGCTGGGTCCCCGGAGCCATGTCGCAAAGGCGAAGGGTGAACACCTGGAAGAACTTGCCCTTCCACCCCTTGTTGTCGCTGGGGTATCTGTCGATAATTTTCCTGCCCGGACGGGCAAAAAATGAGAAAAACCCCACTTCCCGATGCACAAGGAATGGTCGGTGGGCCCAAAGAAACTCATGAAGGGTAAGCTCGTACCCGAACACCTGAGGCCACAGCGATATACACCCCATCAGGAACCTCCACCCGTTGGGGGCCAACTACCCGGGAGCGATATCGAGATAGATCAGGATATCCCGGGCTACAGGGTGAAGGGGGAGTCGGAGACCCGCCATCATAGCATCCTCGAACAGGGTGACGAATCCCAACTGATAGAGGTGCGCGCCGCCGGGGTTTACGGCTAGGGCACAACCATCAGGAAGAGAATATCTCTCCCTGATCCGGAGAAGGTCTTGGGAGCGCAGTACAGAAGAAGTGGACTCATAAGCAAAAATTACACGATCAGTCCCCCTGGGCAACTCGTCGCCCGAACCCCTCGAGACGGAGGCAACAGGGGCCTCTTGGGTGGACTCACTGTCGGATAGACGAACGGGACTCCTGGCCCCACTTTGATGATCGGTCAGGGACTCAGGAAGCCGGTCCAGACTGGTACCGGGGGATCCTGATCAATACTGTTCACTCTCCGATCTCAACACGGAGTTGAAGCCGGAGTGGTCCATCTCTGGCACTCCGACGTAAGAGAACGGACACAAACTATGACCTGCGTATGGATCGGAAACCCCAAGCCTGATATACAGGGGGGGAAGAGTCACTAACCTGAATGGTAACTAGTAGACACTCCTCAGCACCAGGTAACACTCTTCCAAAACAGCGCAAGAAACACCTGCTCAGTTCAGATGAATTAAAGTTCCACCCGACTCAAAAAATGCACAGAATCTAAGGAGGAAGAAATCCCACTCCCGCTCGAACCTCACAAGATTTGTTCTCTCCAGCCTCGCTCCGAAATGAAAAGGACGGGGAAAAGAGGGAAGAAAGCAGAAAGTAGAAGATCAAGAAGGGATGCAAGAAATGAGGCAAGTACTCCTTATATAAAGGCTGTGAACGGCCGAGATCAGGGCAGATCCAGCGGTCCAGGGGATTTCCCGCCCAAACTGTCGCTTCGGCTACATGACGCGTCGCCTTAAAAGGCGCGCTCATTAAATACATGACACGACGGCTCGATTAGCCAACTGGCGATTCGGTTACGATAAAACCGCCAGCGTTGGATCCTAACCTGGCCACTTACCGTTTGCCACGTGGCGGCAATAAGTCCGGGCCCACGATACCGCCGCCTTAGCCTTTTTCTACACTAACCGGATCCCTGGGAGTTACCCGGACGGTTTTTAGAGCAATATTGATTTTCGATCCTTGCCCGATGACATGTCTAGTCAATTCCGAAAATGGGGGGCAGCGCCGATAAAGTCAAACAGAGTCCCAAATATCAGTCGCAAAGGGGCAGAAAGCCGAAATCAGGTCGGTCGACGAAAATTGATCGGGTATTGGAGGCTAAATTCTATGTAGAAGTAATAAACAGTTAGAAGAGCAGAGAGATAAAAAAAAGGTTGGCCTCAAAGACCTTTTCATTGCAGTAAAGAGTAAAACTGTACAGAGATCGAGGGCAATTATAGTAGCTCCCCGGTAAAAATTAAAAAAAAAAAAAAAGGAAAAAAAGCAAGGAGTCTTCAAGGTCCTTTTCCCTTCAGAGCTTTCACCTCCTCTTCTAGGGCCGTACTCCTCGCCACTAAATCCTTGACGGTAAGCTCTGTGGTGTGAACATCCACCTCCTGCATGACAAAGTTAGTCTGCAGGCGGGCAGTCTGCTTCTCCACCTCTTGAAGACGACCCTCCAGGTTAGCAAGGGAGAGGCCGGTCCAAGAGCTAGGCACGTGAAGGCCGACCGGGGGATCCATCCGGCTTTTCTTTGGTGGAGGTGGAGACCCCTCACCAACTTCTTTCTCTTTTCCTTTCCTGGACGGGCCTGGTGGCGGGCTTGCATCCCCGGACGAGGTGGAGTCATTGCTGGTGGGCAAAGAAATTGGCCCCTCGGGTGATCCAGCCCTATAGGTGGCGCGCGGGCCGGTGGCCATGGATCGAGTATAGCGGCGCGACCCAGAAGCCGCAGCAACGTGGGCCGTGGAGGAAGGTCCGACGCCAGCATCATCCGCATGACCCCCGACCAAAGCAGAGAATGATAGGCCAGCCTCGATGGCTCAGTCAATCGCCTCCGTATCATCAGCAGTAGGGGCCACGCCGCGGGAGGCAGCAAAGGATTGTTTGCAGAGGTTGGGATCAAAAACTGCAGGAGGGCAGAGAATGGCGTCCTCCAGCCAGTTGCCGGAGACCACGACCCAAGGGTACCGCTGCCAGTTTTTGTTTGGGAAGTCCAGACCTCGGACAAGGTCTTTCCCCTCGGTCCTGGGGTGCAAGTAAGGACCCCCGTGGTCGATGCCCAGGATGTAACACCTGGCGACGTCGACGGAACGGAGGAACAACCCAAGTCGCTCATTCAGCACTGATATTCCCCAGAGGAGGCGGGCGACGTTTGGACGGCAATTGCAGAGCGGGATGCGCAACCCCTCAAGCAGGTCACAAAAGGAGACCGGGAGGGGAAAGCGTAGTCCCACGATAAGCAGCAGGTAGCTGCTGATGAGGATGAAAGGGAAGTCTACTTCCTCCCCCTCAATGTACGGACGGACTTCGACATCGTCCGGAATGTGACAATCCTCTCGAAAGGCTCTAAGCCCTTCATCAGACGACAGATCAATATGCGAAGCCATTTGAGGGAAGTTTGAGAAATGAAAACAGCAGAGAAGAAGAAGCTCGGAGTGTTTTTCTCGGGCAATTTAGTTGATGATTTACAGTGAGAAGCAGATTGAACAGGTGCTCCTTATACAGGCATCGCGAACGGTTAGGATCAAACTTGATCGGATGGCTCACATGCTCTCCCGCCGAAACTGTCGTTTCGGGCACGTGGGGCGTCGTCTTAAAAAGCGTGAGCATTGAATGCACGACGTGATGGTTCGGTTGCCACCTGGACGATTCAGTTACTTTTGAACTGGCAGCTTTGGATCCGAACCAGACCAGTAACCAGTGGACACGTGGCGCCAGGGGGCCCGATCCTGCATGGTCACCGCTCGGTCGATATACCGACGGGTCGTTACAGACCGGCCCTGTTCCGACGGGGTTCCTGGTCTTTTCCCGGTCGGTATCTGGAAGATATTCCTAATTTTCAAATTTCATCTGGCAAGACGTCATCTCAACTTTGAAAATGGGGGGCAGCTGATACGTACAGAAATATTCTGTAACTGTCCAACCACCACGTGGTCAGCGGATAGCCCGGTTAGTCTTGAAGGGGAGCATGGAGCCCACACTTCCGAGGAGTTCAGCTGTAACCATCCGGGTTACTCGGCGGCTCGGGGACGGGGCGTACTGACTCCCCGGTAGGCGCGGAGTAGATGGCGTTTCCCATCGTTTCCTTATACGGCCATGACTTTATCAAGAAAGAATCGATGGTTTCCTAAACCACTTAGGAAACTCCCCTAATGTTGTGCAAATCTATTGTGATTAGATTAGGCTTCCTAATCTAGCGAACTTACTATGTAAGGGTGGACTCTTACATCTATAAAAGAGCCCACCTATCCTCTTTAGAGGGATCCAAAAAATTACTTCTCTGAGCATATACTTCCTCGCTAGAGAACTCACCACCTATACGCATATACCCGGCCGGTGTTACTGGTAGTGTCGTCGATCTTTGTTGGCTCACCAGGCCTGCCGGTGATCTGCTAGTGAGAAGCGCTTAGACGCACCCATGGACGTAGGTCACCTCATTAACGGGACCGAACCACATACAAACCCTTTTTCTATTCTATCTTCCCGCATAAATCTTGCTTACCAATTTTTGGCTTCATCACCTATGAACTTAGAAGATGATTTAGGCCATATTTTGACCATACATGCAAAATATAGCTTTGACCTACCTCTATGCTATTCCTTTACTTTACCTCTTGAGCTTATCATAATTGCCTTATCTTCACAATCCTAAAGTCTATACCTAACTCCAAATTAGGAGTTCAAGCCTCAGTGCTTTATTTAGGTGTGATTGGGGTGTGTTCCGTTGACAAGAAAGTGTTAGTGTGAATAAGGAAAAAAAAAACGAAAAAAGAAAAAAAAAAGAGGCATAATAAAAAAAATATGCCAATGGTTGTTACAAAAGAAAAAGAAAAAAATAAAATAATAAAAAGAAGAGTGTGGGAAAGAAAAAAAAATATTAAAAAAAAAGAAGAGAGAGATTGCAGATGTGGGAAAGTTTGAAAAGTTATAGTAGACATTCCAATCACATCCTTTAACCCAGTTGAATATCACGAGCCTCTTTCTTCTTTCACCTAACACCTTTTTTTCCAAGACATGATGATTTTAAGTTAATTGGATTTGAAGTTAAGGTAATGAGAGAGTTCTTCATGGTATCTCGCTCTTCTAGTGAAAAGTATCCTTTCATGAGACTTTGTGCACTGAAATGTCCGTTTTTCAATTTAGATATGAGAAGTAGTAGATTCTATTCACATTTACTCTTTATATCTTCCATATCATGAGTGATAATTATTGCACCCAATTCAGAGTGATTCCATCTTGAGAGTGTAATCCCGGTGATTGTTGAGTTAAAATGAACGTCTTGATAGCATCTTAGGTTATGCGAACTTTGAAATTAATGTTTTGTATTTTGGTTGTCCACACACACACACACACACACACACACACACACACACACTTGATGATTAATAGGTATGGAATAATCTGATGATTTTGATAGTAGATTAACTGTAATGTGTGTGTTGCATAGTTATGGCATACTAGAGAGTTTCATTAGATTGTTGAGCTTAAACACGTTGATAAATGAGAGGAAAGTTTTCTTTAACGCATTTAAATGAGAACCATTACCATAAACATGAATTTTGTGGGTAAATTCACTGCAAACCCTCACGAGACAACACTCGTCTACTAGGGGGAACTTAGGGGTAAAAAGCTTGTTGCATACGCTAAATGCAATTGCGATTCCTGCGAAAGTGATTTAGGATTTTTACTTTCTTTTGTTTTCAATTTTTAGAGTTCAAATAAACATTGTTGTAGTTTGCTTCATTGCTAGGGACTAGCAACGAGCTAGTTAGGGGGTGTGATTAGAGGTGAAAAGTGCATATTCATAACGTATTACATGGTCTTTTATGCATACTTTTATCCCAAAGTCCCTAGATTTAGATGCATATAAATGATTAAGTGTTTTCTATGATGTTGAGACTCAAACATGTGTTTTTACACTATTTTACAGGTCATAGAAAGCAATCGTTGCATAGAAAGTGATTCTGGTGGAGAGAACATCGGAAGCAGCTGAGAAAATGCCAATTTTGACGTAGAAGACTTCAGATTTGGAAGATTTCCCTAGAAATACAAAATGTAGAACTTTGAGTTACGGTCGCGTGGCCGTAAACAGGAGGTTAATCCGAGGTCCGAGTGAAAAGATATAGCCATTCTCCCATCAGTGCGCATAGCTATCAAAATCAAAGATGTTCAAGCCCTTGAGGAGAGTTCAATCGATTGAGACTTCGATCGATTGAGCTTTATTTTCTCCCAAAAGTTGCGTACACTTTGTAGGAACCCTATAAATAAAGTTGTTTTGATGGCAGACGAAGGGAGGACGCTCCAGAACGCGAAAAACTGCAGTTTTAGGGTTAAACTAGGAGTAGATTAGGTTAGATTCATATTCTTCTTCATCTTTTCCATTGTTTTACTGAAGATTATTGAAGATTCAAGTTTTTTTCAAGATTATTTCAAGTTATTTTCTGATTATCCTAGGTTTTTCTTTCCTTTTCTTTATTTGATTGTTTGTTAATCTAGTTATTATGGTTGCTCTAGGTTACTGTTTCTGTATTAGTTTATTAATGTTTCTATAGTTTGGACATTGGGAATATGTGATGAAACATTGATTTCCAGCCTCTGCCATGCAATCTTTAGAATCTTGTGCTCGATCGATCAAAGATATTTCGATCGTTCGAACCAGAGCCATAGTCAAGTGATCGAAGATATTTCAATCGATTGAAGGATGATGCTGTCCGATTGATCGAGAGCGCTTCGATCGATTGAACCTGTTAATTCCTGGGATGATTCTTTTAAGTATTTCAAGACTTTCTGTTTTAGAAATCTATCATCAAATTGTCCCTATAAGCTCAGTTTGTCACTACAGTTTTTAGAACATAAAGCCTTAAGGATATTCTCCAATGACTTTTAAAAACCACTTTGAATGCTAATACCATTTGGAGAGCAAGTATTAACATTTGTTTTAAACTGTGTTCTAAGTATTTTTAAATCAATTGTGATGATATAGTCCCGGTCATGAAAGGGCTATTGACTCTTCATCTTTAGAAAAATATGGAATACTGAAGAGGAATGAACTCCATTGAGTATTAATGAGTATGACTGCCAAATTATCCGGTTCATCACCTCGGCTTGTCCATTGGCTTGAGGGTGCTTGGGAGAAGAGTAGTGGTTTGATATTCTGTTGCCCGAGCAAAACTGCTTGAATACCGGGGTGTTGAACTACCTACCGTTGTCGCTGACCAGGATCCGGGGAATGCTGAACCTGCTAAGAATGTTTTTCTCAATGAAACTTTCCATCTTTTTCTCGATGATCATTGCCAAGGGTTCGACTTCTGCCCACTTAGTGAAATAATCCATGGCGATGATGACGAATTTGACTTGGCCTTTTGCCATTGGGAGGGGACTGATGATATCAATGTCCCACTGAGCAAATAGCCAGGGGCTGAGGATTAGTGTTTGGAACTGCGCCGGGCGGTTGATCATGTTGGCATGCCTCTGACACTAGTCACATTTTTTGATATACTCTCGAGAGTCCCGGGCCATCGTCAGTTAGTAGTAACATTGTAACAGAGCTTTGCGAGAAAGCGCCAGATTGACGATGAAAAGTTGCCGTTTATAGTCTTACAAATACCCTTTGTTAGCCCATTTCATGTAGTTATTAGTTATTTTTTTAATAAGTATTCTAAATTTTATAGGATTTGGAGCTTTAACTTGAAAATGCACAAAAATCCAATGATTACTGGCTTTGGAAGTCATTCTGGGCTCAAACGGCGATTCTGATGAAAGCGGAATGCAGTAGTACCTTGGTAAATCGCATTTTTGACAAGCAATACTTTGGACGTGAGAAATTTCTCCAGAGATATAAAATGTAGATCTTTGAGTTACGGACGCGTGGCCACAAACGGCGAGTCAATCTGAGTTTCGAGCAAAACGTTATCGCAATTCTACGAAAGTCGTACAGTGCAGCAAAAAGTACCTCGCGCGAGCGACCTGTGAAAAAACCAAAAATGCGTATTTTGTTAAATTAAAGTGCCCAGTGAAGGCGGTTTGTGCATATGACGTCCATAAACGTAAATATAGCAGTTTTAGTACTATTTGGCTTAGGAAAGCTTCCTAAATCCTTCCAAACTCTTTATAAATCCTATTCTAAATCAATTTTGTAGTTGCACATCATTACACAACATTAGATACATCCATATACAACAAAGACTTTAACCATTGAAGAGAGGAAAGCAAGGAGAAGAAGAAGAAGACCAAGGATTTCCATGGCCTTCTTCATTAACCTCTTGCCGTTCATCAATTCTATGGCCAACTAAACTCAAGATCTAGGGTTTCAATGAAACCCTAGCCAAGTAATAGGGTGTATTTTATGTTTTTGTTTTTTTAGTTTTATTATGTATGGATGACAGTTACATGTTCCGAGGATTTTTATAAATAAATCGTGCTCTTATTGATTAAATCGTTACTTTCAAAGTTTACTCTTGTCTTAGATCTATTTTGATGGTAGTGTGCTCAATGATCTATAATTGCTGTGCTTGTTTAGATTATTTATATGTAATGGTGCTTAAATTGAATTGTGCTATCAAGTATCCGAATAGTCCATGCCTAGATTCGATGGATTATACCACAACCCTAGTTTAGTGTGGGATAATTCGTGCTAACCGAAGATGGATTATGTTGGTGCTTGAACCATAGTTGTTTTCTTGATGGAGGAATTGGGCTTGTAGCTACAATTTCCCATTATCATCCAACTTAATAAGCTAAAGTAATTCGTAAATACCCTTATTATGAAGCTAGTGGTGGATTTGCAATCTTAGGTTCCTTAAACTTATTATAAAAAATAAATATTTAATTACTTTCATAATTTAGATTTACTTTAATTGTTATTAGTCTAATTCAAATTAAATCCAAAATCCGTTTTTCTTACTTTACTAAATTAGGTTTTAAAAATTAAAGTGCGTAGTATTCAATCTCTGTGGGTTCGACCTTTACTTCCACACTGCAAATCTTTTGAAAGTAAAGCATAAGTTAAGCATACTTTTATATCTTGATTTTGACAAGATCAATTTTTGGCGCCGTTGCCGGGGATTGCATTACTACATTTAGTTTTAGAATCTTAGTTTAGTTAATTCGTAAATACTAGATTAGATTTTATTTTATTTTTCTTATTTTTTGTTTTTGTTTTAAGTTACTAACTTTTCTTTTTGTTTTGTAGTTTCTCAAAGTAATCAAATTCTAGCGTTTTGAGTGGAGCAGCTGTGCACGTCAAAGGAGCTTACGCAAAAATAAAAAATAAAAAATAAACTAAATCGCTTCCTTTGAAATTTGCTTCCAACCACTGTAAGTCAGGGCGTTGAGACGCACTATTTGTATTAGTTTAGGAGTGATTGTTCACGTGCATTAGCTAGGAAACCTGGAGCGCTGGGCTTGATGCGGTCATTGCATTACAGGATAATATTCATGCATCATAGTAGTTGTGTGCCTATTGCCTTATTTGCGTGATTTCGTCTTATATTTGTGGAGTCAGTTTTTGTCTTAGTGTCGCTATTTTCTTTTTAGTTATGTTTGGTACACGTTCTAGTAAACCTGAATTACAAACTTTTGATCCTGAACTTGAATGTACCTTAAGAATTAATAGAACTTCAACCCAAGCTTCTAGAGCTCGGTTGGTAGACGACGAATCGACTCCAGAACCATCGTCTCTATTTTAGGCTGAAATTCAAAGTACCCTTAAAAGGCTAAGGAAAACTTGAATTTTTAAAATAAAACCTATTTCAATGGCTGACGTTGGAAATAACATAAATAACGGAAATAATGTAAATAATCATAATATACCTCCGTCGCCTCCGCTTAGGGATTACTTTATTCCTACGACTTACATGCCACAAACATGTATTGATTTACCGGAGGTGTCGGCATCGGACTTTGAGATAATGTCATCTACCATCTCGCTACTTCCTTCTTTCCATGGCCGCATTAATAAAGACCCTTTCCAACACTTAGGGGATTTTCAAGATATCTGCTCTACTTTAAAAATTCAAAACTTAACTGATGATGAATTGAAACTACGGCTCTTTCCATTCTCTTTAAAAGATAAAGCGAAGTATTAGCTCCAATCTTTGGAGCCGAATACAATTAAAACCTGGGAAGCCATACACATCGCATTTTTACAAAAGTTTTTCCCTATTATGCGTACAAATCAGATAAGGAAATTCATAACAAACTTTGTGATGCAAGATGGGGAAACGCTTTATGATACATAGGAAAAGTTTAAATAATTATTATGCACATGCCCACATCATCAAGTTCCTAATGTCTTCTATGAGGGGCTTATTCCCTCTGTTCGGAATACCGTCGATGCCGTTTGTGCGGGTACATTCCTGCACAAAAGCACCGACGAGGCATGGAAGATTTTTGAAACATTAAGCGAGAACTCGATGCACCAGGCTGTGTCGGTACGTTCTGAAGGATACCTGCCACTGCTAAAAAGAGAGGTAAAAGTTGAGTCAAGTCATTCAATCGAAATACAAGAATTAAATAGAAAACTTGACCAATTTATGATGATGGGAAATAGGTCCAATTCACCTCCTCACGAAGTATGTGCATTGTGTTCTGCACCGTTACATAATATCTTTGCATGTCCTTCCACATCTCAATTCCCAGAATTCGTGGAGCAACACATTAATTCTATTAAACAATTCCCACGAAATAATTATAATCTTGCGCCGACTAATTTTTCTAATACTTATCGAACTCAGCCTCAACAATATCAATACCAATAACCCAATACTCCTCCACCTCCACGTAATAATGCATTTGAGGAGAATGTATTGGCCTCACTTGAAAACTTTGGGTCAGTAATCCAGTTAGTACATTCCCACACCCAGTCCATCGCAAAACTAGAGTCCCAAATGGAACAAGTAGTGAGTGTATTAAATCTTTTGATCGAGAGTAAGTTGCCAAGTCAACCTATTCAAAAACCTCAGGGTCAATACGAGAATGAGGGTAAGAGTGAGCAAGTGAACACTGTTTCGACTAGGACGACTATTCAGGAAGAGGAAGTTATTGAATTTTCGGACGAGGGTGAGAAAAATTTAAACGTTAATTCGAATAAAGAAATGGGTGAGGACGTGAATCAAAGTAGAAAAGAAAAAGAACCTGTCCCAACTAATTATATTCCGAAAATGCCTTTTCCACCAAATGTTGAGGAACCGTCAAAATTTTCTAAGAAAAAGTCAAAAACTGAAGATATACTCGAGGTGTTTAAGCAAGTTAAAATTAATATTCCATTCCTCGATGCGATAAAACAAACTCCCGCTTACGCTAAATGTCTTAAAGACCTTTGCACGCAAAAGCGCAAAATATGCAGTCATACTTCGAAAAAGGTCTTTCTCACAGAAAAAGTAAGCTCTATATTCCAACACGCTACTCTAAAGTATAAGGATCTAAGTATGCCTACGATATCATGTGTCATAGGTAACACTATCATTCATCTGACTCTCCTTGACTTGGGATCTAGCTTTAATCTCTTACCTTATCACGTTTATAAACAACTAGGACTAGGTGAACTTAAACCCACGGCCGCTACCATCCAATTAGTGGATCGTTCAATTAAAATACCTAGAGGAATCATCAAGGACGTTCTCGTTAAAGTTGATAAATGTTATTACCTTGTCGACTTCATGGTCCTTGACACTGAACCCGTGCTAGGTGCTAGGAAACACACTCCTGTCATCGTAGGCCGTCCATTCTTAGCAACCGCTAACGCTCGTGTTAACTGTTGGACGGGGGTAATGAAGGTGTTATTTAGGAATGTGAACTTAAAATTAAACATTTTTAATGCTATGGATCAACCTCCTAAAGACGACGATTACCTATATAAGGCGGAGTGTGAGGTAAGACAGAATATTGAGCCTAACAAAGAACTGAATATGGGTGAGGAAAATAATATAATTCGTAATGAGCGGATGAATCCTGACAACCAAGACCCGAATGATGAATTTACTCGAAAGGTAAGAAATCGATTTGAACATAATATGGGAGAACCGTCGGTCGAATTAATTCAAAGCGACGTTATTTCTGCTTATCACCGGGCTCTTCCTGATATCCTAAGGGGTACAAAGTCTGATTCTCAGCCTCCATAAGTCCTGAGCTAGAATGGTCTAGCTAAAGACGTAAAAGATAGAACTTCTTGGGAGGCAACCCAAGCTTTATTTTGTATGTTTCTCTTGTTTTTGAGCATTTTCGGTCATTTTTGGGTCATTTGAGTCAGTTTTGGTCATTCTGAATAGGTTTGGGGGTCCAGGATAATTTGTTTGAACTTATTTACACTGAAAGAAACAAAAATGAGAAAAAAAAACTGCCTCGCGTGCGCGGCCCGCTTGCGCGAGGTTGTCACTTAGAGAAATTTTTTTCAAGTTTTTATATTTATGCTTCAGGTTCTAGTCGCGCCTCAAAATCGCGCGCGCGAGGGGTCTCGCTCGAGCGGTGGGACTTAGAAATTTTTTCTTAAGAAATCATAATAGTAGCCGCAGTAATGTCTCGCACAGGGATTCGCGCGCGCGATGCTTACTCACACAATCCGCTCGCGCGAGGTAGGATTTTCAGGAATTTTCTCTTTTGTTCTCTAACGTCCTATCTCCCGCACTTGGTCAGTTGTTTTTATATTTTGTTCTCTTAAGTTTATTTTAGATTAAGTATTTCTTTGTTTCGATAGTTCTAGTTTTGTTTTTCTTTATTTCCTTTACGTTATTTTAATTCTAGTTTAGTTTCTACTGTTTACAAAAAAATAATTAAATAAATAACAAAATAAAAAGAAAAAACATATGTATTATGTATTAGCTTTTCTTATTCGTTGTTAGTTTATTTTCATTTAAGTATTGCTAGGTGAATTAGTGTCTCCATTTGGAGCATTTGAACTGTATTGCTATATTTATATATGTTCACCTGGTTTGTGATTGCCAAAATCGAGGCACTATTGTTCCTTCTCTACGTACTTTCCTTTCTTTCATTTTATTGTTTCATTGGGGGCAATGAAAGGTTTAGGTTTGGGGGTATGCACTCACATGCACATTATTATATACACCAAAATTTTGAAAAATATTTTGATACTTGTGCTTAAATAAACTGTCACCTATGGTTTTGCAATCTCTAGTTGATACATCATGTTATGTAACTTGGATTGTTATAGAATGGTAAACATGAGAAGATGTGATTAAATATTTGCTGAAGTCATGATATGACATTTTAGGTCATGCATTGTTCGAATCGTAGTTTTGTATCATAGATTGCACACAAACCTATGCACTGAACATAGTCGCTTGAACACAGGTTTGATGTGAACTATAATATGATTCGGATTTCTAGATAACACATGGTGGAGACTAAACCCGGTGAGCTTTTGAGCCTATCTTTTTTTTTTAGAGGGTTATAAATACATTTTGTGTTTGTCGAATTTCACTTGAAATAGCACATTAACTCATTGTTTAGTCTCATTATTCTTATTTTGGTTGATAAGTCAAGTAAAAATATTTGTTACCATGCTAAATAATTTTCTGTCATAAACATTAAAGAACCATATGACCATAGGAAATGATGGTAGGTCCTCTTTATTTGCCACCGACTGATAAATGATAAATTTCCTTAGTTCGCCCTCTTGAGCCATTAAAATGAAATTTCTTTCTTTAATCACCATTATCCTTTTTTTTTGCTCCAACTTGACAAACTTGGAGTTCACCACTGAGAGATTTGTCAACTGTTAGTGGTGATATGGCGATGTATTGATTAAGAAGAAGAAGAAAACAAGATGATGTTTAGGGTAGTACCTTGGTATTCAATGAACATTCATTTCAAAAGCAATGAAAAGGAAAAGAATAAGGTTGAAAAAAAGCACTGAAGAAAGAAAAAAAAAGAAGAGGAAAGAAATTAAAAAAAATATACGAGAAGAAGAGAATGAAAAGATGAAGTTGGTAGAAGAGACGTGTCATACCCGTTCCAAAATTTTAAGCTTATCATACATAATTGCATTTATGGATTTATCAATGTTAGTTGATAATGAGGTTGAGGTTGACTGTGAGTCAACGGTAAGGTGTTAGTAAGGACACGGGAACATGATGGTTCATTTTGTTTTGGCACAAGTAAATGACATTTATGTGATTTAAATGTTATTTGACTTATCTGATATTTCATGAATAGTGAATTTACCTGTGTAGAGTAAATTCTTGTAATTTTGACACTGTTAGATATCATTTTGAGAAGTGTGGCGAGAACGTGAGTGACGCGTTAAATAAAAGGTAGGTTGTGTGGAGATTCCACGGAATGTAGTTTTCGGACGTGTATTTTTGGACCCAAACAAGACTTAGTCGAAAACTTTTGAAACTTATAATTTTCACTCGTGAAGTCATAAAATGAACGTGTGCGACGTTTCAGGAAATTAACTAGAAACTTAAGAAACTCATGTGGAGGTAAACGTAATTTCCGGGAAGTTTGCCTATAAATAGAAGTGGATGAATTTGTATTTGTTATAAAATTTACATAATATCTTTGGGAGAGAGAAAAAAAGGAGATTAAATTGCCACGGGTTTTACAACGACGATCGGCGACCTTTCGTCCGTCTGTTTCTCACCAAATTCAAGATTTGAACTCGTGGAGGTAAGACCTACGTTTTGATATATATTAGGCCATGTTTGGTTAGATTTTTATAAAAATCCTAATGTTGAAATTTTGGGTAAATGCGTATAAACTCCTAGAAATCGCTTGAAATTCGAGATCCGACGTTTAATCGACCTCCTAGTTCATCCTTCAAAACTATGACATTCGCACGAGATATGAATTCTAAACCTATGAATTATAGGAAATTCCATGTTTTAACCATTGAACTTGATATTTTGGATTCGGGCAAAATTCATGTATTATGTATGCCGGTTAATAATGCACATGGAAATGCGATGAAAGCACATACAAATATTTATATAAGCATGTTATGTGTTATGTGGGTCAAAAGAGAGTTTAGTGCGATTCCGTCTGGGGTAAGCTCCTCGAAGTTTGAGGATTATAACATTGATAGTGGTTGTGTCTGGTATGGAGGAAGGCCCAACCAGGACACGATACCTGGTATGGAGGAAGGCCCAACCAGTGTACGGGATGCGTGGAAGAGGTGTGCCTACCACGATATTGGTTTCATTTACCGGATGGAAGCGTACTACTCACCCTAGCGACTATTTTGATGTGTTTAAATGTTTAGAACATGAATTTTCATATAAGTATATGTTTAGAATTGTGCACTCAGCATATGACTGAGCAGTGGAGTGTTACTCCATTGCAGGTGACAAGAAGAAATGAAAGAAGAAGCGCGAAGACTGAGACCGCGGGGACGACGGGGTCGAAATCACTTTGTATATGCTTTTGTTTTCCATTCCTTGGATAAAGTCTAAATTTTGAGAAGTTAGAACTATTAACTTCAACTTGTAAGGTTTGGAATGTTGTAACAAGTTGTAAAAATACCTTTGGTTATGTTGTAACGTGTTCGAACTCATGGATACATGTTTTGGATACTTAACTTGTCAAACTTGTATTTTGGAGGCATGTGATGGAACTTTTATGTTTTAAAGTGAAACAGGCCTTAACTTGTTTTGTTATTGTTCCCTTCCGTAGATTACTATGTATTAATAAGGTTCTTGAAAAGTTAGTATGGGTTGTGAAGTTTGAAAGGAAGTCATGTTTGGTAGAATGAGAAGAAGGTCGGATTGGATCCTTGGCAAAAATTCTGCAGCTTTAGGCAGGATTCTGCCAGAGGGTCATTCGACCGGTCGAGATGCCCCCTGCCAGAAATCTTTTTCCATAGCTTCCGGAAATTTTCAAAAGGTTTTGATTGGTTCTTAGGGTACCTTTGGGACCCCTTTCAACATAAAATCATTCGTTTCAAAAAATGATTGTGTTTCCAATTTTATACGGATTTTACAACTCGGAGAGCAATGTTTCCAAAAGTTTTATACACTCAAGGTGGTTTTAAAGTCTTTTCCGCTGCGTATGGTCATTTAATGAACTGGTTAAACCTTGATGGCATGCCACGTGTCCTGTTCTGCACGTTAGCGGGATGGGTCGTGACAAGACGAATGAAAAAAAACGAACATGCCTTACAATGCCATTCTAAAACTACCTAATTAATCCTTTCTATCCTTTTTCATTGGCCCAGCCACATTACTACCTTTCAAAAGTCCTATTTGATCCTAGAAACATGGTTTGAATATATAAACGATGGGAAGGGGATTAAAACATGGTAATGATTAATTTCTCTTGACTGTTGGCGTCCTATCCATGAGACTGCTGTTCTTTTGTGTCATACTTCTTTTTCGAGTCATATGTGAGCATTTCTCATTTTGAAAACATATTTCCTTTGCACCCATATATTGGATAAATTACACATGTTCTGAATGTTTCATTTGAGAGTGTAATTCATTGTGAGATTCGTAGTCGAAGCATAGTTTGATGGTTATCCGAGTTATATTCCAAGTTCATGACATGCACGTGTTCATTTGACTACCATATCACACACGTGCAATTCAATGAGAAACTTTACTGATTTATACGATGCACGTGCTTGGGATTGCTTTTCATGATGTAGGTAGACGTTTGGTTACATTTTTTCTTGTTCGTTATTCTATTTCAAATCATTGTTTTATAATAAGGAGTATCGAATATTATGTTTTTTGTTTTTAATAAAACTTTTTAAATATATAATGAAATAAAGATGGTTGTGGGAGACTTGTAGACGAGAACCCTCACGAGACTTTACTCGTCCGACTATGGATACTAGGGGTTTAAAAGGCTTGTTGTATATGCTAAATGCAATCGTGATCCATGCAAAAATGGAGTAGTATTTGTAGTAGTTGTTTTATTTTTCTATTCTTTTTGCTCGAGGACTAGCAAAGAGTAGTTTTGGGGGTGTGATCGGCGACGAATAGTTGCCGTTTATAGACTTACAAATACCCTTTGTTAGCCCATTTCATGTAGTTATTAGTTATTTTTTAATAAGTATTCTAAATTTTTTAGGATTTGGAGCTTTATCTTGAAAATGCTAAAATATTCAATGATTAGTGACTTTGGAAGTCATTCTGGGCTCAAACGGTGATTCTGGTGAAAGCTGAATGCAGTAGTAGCCTTGGTAAATCGCATTTTCGGCAAGAAACACTTTGGATTTGATAAATTTCTCTAGAGGTATAAAATGTAGATCTTCAAGTTACGGACGCGTGGCCGCAAACGGCGAGTCAATTCGAAGTTCGAGCAAAATGTTATTGCAATTCTACGAAAGTCACGCAGTGTAGCGAAAAGTACCTCGCACGAGCGGGCCTTGCGGATGACCTGTGAAAAAACCAAAAACACGTATTTTGTTAAATTAAAGTGCCCAGCGAAGGTGGTTTGTGCATATGACGTCCAGAAATGTAAATATAGCAGTTTTAGTACGACTTGGCTTAGGAAAGCTTCCTAAATCCTTCCAAACTCTATATAAATCCTATTCTAAATCCATTTTGTGGTTACACATCATTACACAACATTAGATACATCCATATGCAACAAAAACTTTAGCCATTGAAGAGAGGAAAGTAAGGAGAAGAAGAAGAAGACCAAGGATTCCCATGGCCTCCTAGATGAACCTCTTGCCGTTCATTAATTCTATGGCCAACTAAACTCAAGATTTAGGGTTTCAATGAAACCCTAGCCAAGTAATAGGGTGTATTTCATGTTTTTATTTTAGTTTTATTATGTATGGATGATAGTTACATGTTTCGAGGATTTTTATAAATAAATCGTGCTCTTACTTTCAAAGTTTACTCTTGTCTTAGATCTATTTTGATGGTAGTGTGCTCAATGATCTATGCTTGCTGTGCTTGTTTAGATTATTTACGTGTAATGGTGCTTAAATTGAATTGTGATATCAAGTATCCGAATAGTCCATGCCTAGATTAGACGGATTATACCACAATCCTAGTTTAGTGTGGGATAATTCGTGCTAACCGAAGAAGGATTATGTTGGTGCTTGAACCATAGTTATTTTCTTGACGGAGGAATTGGGCTTGTAGCTACAATTCCCCATTATCATCCAACTTAATAAGCTAAAGTAATTCGCAAATACCCTTATTATGAAGCTAGTGGAGGATTTGCAATCCTAGGTTCCTTAAACTTATTATAAAAACAAATATTTAATTGCTTTCATAATTTAGATTTACTTTTATTGTTATTAGTTTAATTCAAATTAAATCCAAAATCCGTTTTTCTTAATTAACTAAATTTAGGTTTTAGAAATTAAAGTGCGTAGTATTCAATCTCTGTGGGTTCGACATTTACCTCCACACTGCAAATCTTTTGACAGTAAAGCATAAGTTAAGCATACTTTTATATATTAATTTTGACAAGATTAGCGCCCGGCCTCCTACGTGGCTTCCACACAGTCCCTAATGGATTTTTTATAATATTCTTTGAACATGGACGAGGTGAACGCATAGGAGATGGGGGGTAGAGAACCTCTTTTATAGAGCATGCCATCGATGAGATGATATCTGGTCGCCCGGTATCTTACCCGTCAGGCTTCATCTTTTTCGTTTGGTAAGCCTCCAGTTGTGAGGAATGTCACAATCGGATCCATCCAAGTGGACCCTAAAGCGACCGGTTCGACCTCCATGCCTTCTGAGTTGGCCACACTGGGCTCGGGTAAGTATTCTATCCTTATCTTGGGTAGGTCTGACTCAGAGGATGAAGCAAGGTGGGCTAACCGGTGGGCCCTCATGTTTTCTTCCCTCGGGATCTGTATGATGGAGAAGGGATAAGTTGCTTTGAGATTGTGCGAACGAGGGCTACGTAGGCTACCATGTTGTCTTCTCAAGCTTCATACTCCTGATTAACTTGATTGACCACGAGTTCGGAGTTGTTGTACCCTTGGACTTGCTGTACACCCATCGAAGTAGCCAACTGCAATCTATCCAACAAGACCTCGTACTTGGCCTCATTGTTAGAGGCCTAAAACCCAAACCTCAGTGCATACTCTAACTGGATCTTGTCAGGCGTGGTCAGGATGATCCCTGCCCCGCTACCCAGGTTGGGGTATCAGGCTATAGACCAGGAGGTAGAATCGGCAGTTTGAGCTCTTTAGCTGGGTCATCTGGATATGTGAACTCCATAAGAAAATCTACCACTGCCTTTTCCTTGATTGCTGTCCGAGGTCTGTAGACTACTTCAAATTCTTCTAATTCTAATGCCCACTTGACGAGGCATCTTGATATCTCAGGCCTGCTTAAGATCCGACGGAGATGCTGATCTGTGAGGACCATGATGAAGTGGGCCTAAAAGTATGGGCGGAGTCTCTGGGCAGAAGTGATGAGGGTAAAGGCCAGCTTCTCGATGCAGGAGTACTGGCTTTCTTGGCTGGTGTAATAAATTGGGAACTGTATCCCGTGCTCCTCTCAGATGACTGTCGAGCTCACCACTGATGGTCGCCAAGTATAAGAATAACTCTTCCTTTGGTATGAGTGTTGAGAGCAGAGGGGGCGACGTTAGATTCTTCTTGAGTTCCTGAAATGCCTCCTCGCACTCCTCTGATCACTAAAAGGCATTGCGGAGGGTTTAAAAATTGGTAGACAGCTACCCATCCGGCAAGACTCTGGCAAGACTCTGGACCTCTTTGGTTGACCTGGGCAACCGCATGCGATTGATAGCTTGAATTTTCTTGGGATTTGTCTCGATTCCTCGTCGACTTATCAAATGACCCAAAAACCTTTCGGACGAGACTCCAAATGTGCATTTGGTCGGGTTCAACCTCATTCGATACTTTCTTAAAATGCTGAAGGCCCTACGCTGGTGCATGAGGTAGTCGGACTCGTCTCGGCTCTTGCCCAAAAGATCATCAACGTATACCTCCATTGACTTCCCAAGCAAATCTCTAAACATGCAATTGACCAGGCACTGATAAGTTACCCTGGCGTTTTTGAGGCCCAAAGGCATCACCTTGTAGCAATATGTTGCCTGGTCGGTGATGAAATAAGTCTTCTCTTTGACCTCGGGATACATGATGATTTGGTTGTACCCTGAGTAGGCGTCCATGAATGACAAAAGTGAGTGATCGGCCATGGAGTCCATAAGGAGGTCTATCCTAGGGAGCAGATCGTAATCCTTGGGGCAGGCCTTGTTTAGGTCGATGAAATCTATACACATTCTCCACTTCCCGTTGCTTTTCTTGACTAGTACCATATTTGCCAACCAATCGGGATAGTGGACCTCTCGGATAGACTTTGCCCTCAGGAGCTTTTCAATTCTTCACGGACTACTGCTTGTCTTTCAGGGGCCATGCCTCTTCTCTTTTGCTTAATCGGACGGGAGTTCGGGTCGATGTTGAGACAGTGGGACATGACTCGGGGGTCAATCCTAGGCATGTTTTAATGGCACCAGGAGAAGACATCCTGGCTCTTTTGCAGGAACTGGATCAACTTCCCTCTGAGACCCGGCTCCAAGAGAGTGCCGATGCTTACGGACCAGTCGGGGAGTTGGGGGTCCAACACCACTTGCTCCGGCTCTTCTATTGGGCCTACTCCATCCCTCATGTTCCTTAGGTGCATCTCCTAAATGTTCAACATTTCTGTAACTGCCTCTCTGCGCATAATAGTTTTGAACGGTTGCTTGGTCTCCAAGTAAGCTTCTGGGACCCTGGGGGGTTGGAAACTTGATTATTAGGCTATATGTTGACATAACTGCCTTGGCTTTATTGAGCATTGGCCTCCCAAGGATAACATTGTATACGGATAGAGCCTCTAAAACTATGAAGTTTGCCATCACTGAGACTTGCTGTGGGTAGGCTCCCATTAGAACTGGCAGCTCGATCATCCCATGTGGTTGTGTGTTTGAGCCGTTGAACCCGACCAAGGGGGTGGCTACCGGTTGGAGTCTATCCCTTGATATCCCAAACTAATCAAAGGCTGAGGCGAACAGAATGTCCGAGGAGGTCTCCGTATCCACTAACACCCTCTTTACCATATAATTGGCAATGGAGAGCGTTACTACTAATGGGTCATCATGGGGTAGTACAAGTCCTGTACATCGTCGGATGAGAACATCAACACATTGGTTGGTGGGGAGTCGGCCGATTGGACATATAGGATATTCGCTCAGGATGCCCGAGCATGCCTCTTTCTAGCCGACTGTGAGTCTCCTCCGCCCAACTTTCCTTTAGAGTTAACGTTGATTTACCTGAGGGGTTGTAGCTGCTCGTGAGCTCGGACGTCTAGCCAGGGTAGTCTATCTGCGGTGACGAACTCGGCGAGATGACCCTGTTTGATGAGCTTTTCAATGGCGATCTTTAGGTTAAAGCAATCATTTGTTTCGTGACCATGGTCTTTGTGGTACCGGTAGAACTTATCCCGGTTTCTCTTCTTGGGCGGGCTCTTCAGCTTCGTCAGTTTTTTAGCAGCTTCTGAGTCTCGGTGGCGGCCATGACTTCATGAATAGAGTGGAAAAGAGGCGTGATGGTAGTCGGGGCTTGATCTTGACTGCCACGGTGCTGATTTGGTTTTGGCTTCTTTTCTAAGCCCTTCTCGAAACCCTCGTGTTTGCATTTGGACTTTAGGGACTCATCTTCCATGAAGCTGGCACGTTTGGACTTCAGGAACTCCTCCATATTGATAAATTTCCCAACCCTCTCAGAGAGCTCAACCAGGGTGGCTGGCCGATCATGGTTGAATGATGTGGCAACCTTGGTGCGCTGCGAGCAGAAGGCCGTGATTGCGACCGTTTCATTCAAGTTGTGAATTTGAAGCTTTTGTTGATTGAAATGGTCAACGAATCTTTCAGGGATTCTCCCTTGCGTTGTTTGACGGCCAGCAATTGGGTGTCTGGCTGTGATCGGTCGAGAATCCCCACGAACTGGCAGATGAACAGCTTGCTAAGTGCCTTGAAGTTGTCGATTGTTAGGGGTTTGAGGGCGTGGAACCACTATGCGGCTAGCCCTTTGAGGGTACTGGGAAAGGCCTGGCAGAACAACTTGTCGACACTGGTAACCAACGCCATCTGAGCCGTGCAAGCAAATGATATGCATGAAAAACAAGTACAAAATGTCATCAATCAAATTTCAAGATTCAGCAACCTCTAATGAATCCTATCAAAAGTGGTCTTAAACATGATCTGGGTAAAACCTTTTTACAAAAAGTTAGATACATGTCTTAGGGAACTTTTCCAAAAAGTAGAACCTCTTTACCATTTTTGAAGTTTGAGAAATAAGGGTTTTTGGAACAATGGATCAGGATTGTCCACTGTTCTTGTAAAAATCATAATTAATTCTACAAAAATCATGTGAAGTTCTATTTGGTGTCAAAAGAAAGCTATTTCATTGTAGTGTATGAAACAAATAATTCCATGAACATGTCATGAACATAAGATTTCTGAAAAAGTTTTTTAAACAGACTCTGTTATTCTAGAAATTTAGTATCATTTGACAAAAGAATGCAAAACATAATAGAAGCATAATAGAAGTTCATGAATCATGTTAATCAAGTAGATCTAAACTTTTGATCTGTCATCCAATTATCTTTATGATTTCTAAACCAAGTTTTATTCATCAATTGTTGTTGAGTGATCAAGGTATGACCATTTTGTATACATAGTCATAATTGTAGTCAAACTTAGAAAATTTCAGAATAGTTGTATCAACTTCAAACGCTTAGAAAACGATCTTAACTCGATCGTATACTCATGATTTTACATCGGCATATAGATATATGAGTTAGGAATCATCCCCAAAAATCGGAACATCGATAACTATTATAGATTTTCTGAAATTCAAGCACAAAGAGACTATGTTCAAATCTGTCAACTGATTTCTCAATAATTTCTAAAAATAACATAGGGATCCTAAAAGCTCTCAAAATGGACCGAATGAAAGCTAATTCATCAGAGTTTATATAGAAAATTTAAAATCTATCAAACTATGAGTTTTGGTGGACCAAATCTTATGGACAAAAACAATCTGTTGTGCTCAATTTTTATCGAGTTCATTTTAAAGTGTGAGGAAAACATCTTATGTGTTGATTGAAGCTTATTAGTGTCACGCCCCGGAGCAGCATAAATAGAGAAAAATAAATTTCCTTTATGGGTCCATAGGGAATTACGGGTGAATAACCGCATTGTCACCTACTCAAACCAATAAACACAACGATAGGGAGGATGCTATCCATAGAACATATCTTATTAACATAATCAGAGGCTACAACAGAAACTATAAAAGGTTTGGAAGCAACAGATGCCCAAGTACTAATTATAAAAGTCCACTAAATCTATTGCAATAGTTGGCTCATAGTCTCAGTCCTATAATAATAACAACAACAGTACAACAGATATACAAACTAATTATTACAAAGCAGCACGTCTTCTCCTTCCAGCCTTCAGCTCCAAGTCCTGCGAAGGTCTAGACATTGGAATGTCCAGGGCACAAACACCATCAGCTTTGAATACAAAGCTGAGTGAGTACATTAAACAACACTCCTTACCGTAACTGCCCAACATCTTAAAATACGGCTAATCCCTTTACAATGACGTCACTCACGAACATAGCAGAGGTCTCAGTAAACTATACATTAATTCAGGGATAGCAGGAAACATATTAAGTAATGACAAGGATAAAGATCATAGTGTAAATATCTCATCACGTATTCATCAAATCCATGCATGCAACCCATGCATCCATCCCATGTATATACCTTTACGTCGGAACGCTGAATCCACGACTGAACATTTATCTTATCATATTCATACTCATATTCATATTTCTATCCATCTCCGTATCCATACGTTGATACCATAATCCAGATCCGTATCCATACATAGATACCATAATACCAATCGGAATCACCCGACTAGACAGTAGGTCCTATAATCCCTTGATAGGGTTACCGGTCGTCTATATGGTACCACCTATCTATAAACGATGGAAGCGGCACAACGGACGTCTTCTACACTATGTATATTCTCACTGGTCGACTACACGGTGAAAATACATTAGGGCACTAGCCGGACATAATCGTCAACGGTACACTGGACGTCTTCAACTGTGCATACGCATTACTGGACGTCTTCAACAACAAGAGGCGTACTAGGAACTCTAACCGTCCCACGTCCACCCGACTCGTCAGCCGTTGATACCATGGATCCAAAGTACACATATCTCGTATTCCACATAAGTCACATATCCCATTTCTCATCAGCTTCTCTTACCTCTTTATAGCACTATCCCATGCATGCTGACACATGTTGTGAAATGCTCATATACTAAGTACAAGAAATGCCACATGCTCTGTATTAATCATATCTACTGATTACTGATTATTAACATGCAGTTGTATTCCGTTCTACTATTCAGTTTGACAATAACATATGACAGTTAAACAATTCATCTCATATCGACAGTTGACATAGGATAATTCGGCTCGTAATATCAATGATAATTGCATATAAGTCTAGTCCTGACATAGTACTTATAGATCTTACCCACACATCGCAATAACCCATATGGTACAACTATTAACAAGTCTGATATATCACAAGTATAAGACAACATACAAATAGCATTCTGCTCATATCCAATCGATTGACCAAACATGGCAATTGATTGGAAACAATACCAATCGATTGGACAAACTGGCAATCGATTGGGATTCATGGCAATCGATTGGGAAATTATCCAATCGATTGGATCCAATGCCAATCGATTGGACTCTGTCTTCTTCCTCAAAACTGCTAGTTTTATTATAAAAATGTGGGGATCCTCTTCTATTTATAAACGTTATTAAACACATACAAACATCTTAAAAACACCTCCTTGAGTGAGTTAATGAAACTCACCTTATCCCGGCGTTCCATTGACGGCGTCCCGAGCTCCGCGGTGGTGGCTATGGTGAATTCTCTCTCTCTCTTCCTTCTCTGCCCTTCTTGCCTTCTCTCTGTGCTCCTCTTCTCTTCATTCTTCTTCTTCTTCTTCTTCTTCTTCTCTTCTCTTCATCTCTAACCCGAGAGTCTGTGTGTGTATATATATAATGTATATGTATGTGTGTATATATATGAGAGTGTATATATCTCTCTCTCTCTTCCAAACACACACAAGCAACCATATATATGTATAAGGGAGAAGGTATATATAAGGAGGGGAAAACAATCACAACCACACAAAACCAACGAGGTGGCCAAGTCCAGCTACTCTCAATCGATTGGTACCAGGTGCCAATTGATTGGGGTTAGGTCGGTAGAATGCCAATCGATTGGTAAAACATCCAATCGATTGGAAAAGCAATCGATTGGGATAAGGTCAATCGATTGGGCACACAACTTCACCGAAGGCTAAGAAAGGTAATAGGGATCTATATATACCTAAAAATATAGGGTATTACATCATCCACCACTTATCAAAAGATTTCGTCCTCAAAATCTGAAGCAGTAGCCCCTATTACCAAAATAGAAATCCATCTCGCAAGACAAACTCTAAATGCTCACGTTCTCATTTTACATAAACGATTACATCAGCGGCCAATGGGTTAAAGTTCTAGACACGCGATACGAAAACATCAACGATCTATGAGTACTAGGGTGACAGCTACTAATCCCCGGGTTTAGATATATAAAATTCGTAAGTCGAACTTCGGAAAAAGGTTCTAGGTAGCAAAATCTAATCATCTCATAAATCTAAAATGGCTAGTCCCCAAACACACAAGGTTCCTTCCTCGTGCCAAACTCTACGGTGTAAGGGTTTTATTGATCAAGTGTTCTAATCTTATCTAAGTCGTAGAAGAGCATTGTCCTCTACTCCCACCGTCGAAGATACTTCATACTGTGCTAACGATGTCTGTACTATATCATCTATTGGCTGTCTCCCATCTCTAGACTTCTTGTCATGATTGTTAGCGTCCTCAGTCGGTCTCTTATTGCACACGACATCCTTGTTAACTCCCGTGTTATTGTCGTCGTCCCTCAGGATATTGACTTGAAAGCATTTGTGACTCTAATATCGTAACTGGTGATTTAAACTTCCTCACGTATCTCCAAATTCCCACATACTATTGACATAATCATCTCTCGAGGTCGTACCATCCATTAAATACTCGTTCTGCTTCCACGTATTACCTAAATAGGTTAGGTAGAGCTACATACTGATTTTCGTGAGTCGTTCTATTATATAATCTCGACTCGGTGAAAGCAACAGGCAATCGGTGTTGAAAAGAATCCTTCTATGATACTCTTTGTAATTCTGGTGTTGTCTCTACATTACTCGTATCTTTTCCCATATACTCACAATCTTCTAGTTTGTCCTCTCTTGTCAAAGCTACATCTAAAACAAATTTAGATTCCTCATCTCTAGTCTCTATCCAACATAACAATGGTTGGCATAGTCTTTCAATAGGGAGGCAATTGACATCATACAAGGAGCATTTGAAGTCTTATAGGGATGTGAAAGAAGTCATATGGGATGCAATTGATGTTATATCTATACTTAACTACTGTTGATCAGTGTCAAATGAATTGTTCAGGTAACTACAATTTATGGTGTAGGCTAATCCTCTTACAATCAAATCAAACGAATACCAAACTTCCTGCAATATCGGGATCATATATAATACATGATGTAGGTGTTGAGTGTTGTACCTTCTGTCTATCGTCCTTGTCTAAGTTGAGACCAATTATTTGTATGGTGAGTTTGCCCTCGTGGTACTTGTTGCGATGGAGCATTGTGTTGCATCTCTAATTATGGACAAAACTTACGGACATGACCAATTTTATCACAGTTAAAACACCGTATTCCACGTCCATTAGATTTCCTTGATACTCTGCATTCTTGGGAATGGTGTCCTGGTACTCCACAATTGTAGCAGATATCTCGTTCTCTATGTTGTGTTGGAGTCGCCACTTGTTTTGATTCTTTCTTGTTGTTCCCTAACCTCTTATGCTTCTGGCGGTTGCCCATGTAACTTCTCTCTATATTTCCTTGTTGAACTTGGTTAGCAGCCAACACAACCTGACTGTCCCTTCCTGTCTGATCTCCTAGGAGAAATTGATCATTTTCTGGTAGGGCTTGATCAAATCGTTGTCCTTCACTAATTTGAGTGTTGTCCTCCAGTTTCGTTGCCATTTCTACCAAAGCTTCGAAAGATTTGTCTAAATGTCCTATAGTCATATGACGAATATGCGGAACTAATCCTTGATGGTATCTTTTGATCTTCCTTCTTGGTGTATCAATCATATGCGGTGCAAATCGTGATAGCCTCTCGAACTGAGTGGTATATTCTGGCACTGTAGAACTACCTTGAACTAATTGTATAAACTCCATCTCCCTTTTGTTCTTCTCGAATTCTGGAAAGTACTTCTCTATAAATTGAGTCTTGAATGATTCCCAAGTCATCCTTCCTACAACTTCTTCACCTATCGTAGCTTTCACTGTGTCCCACCAATCTGCTGCTGAGAATGTCAGTTGAAATATAGCCAAATGTCTTTTCTTAGTGTCAGTACATTCGAGTGTCTCAAATATCAGTTCTATCTGGTGAATCCATTGCTCAGCTTGCCATGCTCCTGTTAATCCTGTAAAGGTTCCTGGTTGAAGGGCACGAAATTCCTTTAGCAGCTTAACTCTTGTCTGACGTACTGGTGCTTCATTGCCGATGACGTGATCCACACGATTGATAACTTGTTCCATGCGACGGATGAAAACTCCGACCATTCCTGTTGGATCTATCTCAAGAGGTACTACACTAGGTACTCCATTCAGCTGGCCCGAGTTTCCTTGAGTCGTCCTAACCATAGCGAGTACTGGTAGTGTTCGGTGTCGCTACCTACAATGAAAATCTATTCGGTCAGACACATTCTATCCTACAGCTCAGGTAAGAACAAAACATGTGGTAACCAATATATAGTACCACTATATAATACGATCACATTAAGCAATACAGATATAAGAATATAACCATAGAGGTCAGTCTATCTACCAAGTGTACTCCAATATATCTATGCTCAAGACACGGGTTACGAAACTATAGGTTCTACATGTAACGTCAATTCTAAACATTCTATTTCCATTCCCAGGTTCCAGACTATGAGTACTGCTCAACTAACATGTGATTCAAGATAACAAGATAATCTTATCCATAACCTCTTTCTACTTCTAGGTCATGCCGACTATTCTGAGATTGCTCAGGAATTCATCAGCGTCTAAAGTCCAACGGTTCTATATATAGGATCTCTACAACCACAACTAATTCTCAACACCTTGTTCTCTGTGAACTCAGCTATCAACAGTTCTAACGATTCTTATCGGCTCTAGCAGTTACTACCTGCTAACGAAACATTCTTAGATGGATTCTTCAAACTTCTCGTCTACATAACAAGATTCTAGTTCTATCTCATCTCAACTAATCCTCATGTTATCGTTAGTAACTTAGAACTCAGGTTCTAACACAAAAGACAAGCGGTTAACAATTGAAACCTAGGCTCTGATACCAAAAATCCTTTCACGCCCCGGAGCAGCATAAATTGAGAAAAAAAAATTTCCTTTATGGGTCCATAGGGAATGACGGGTGAATAACCGCATTGTCACCTACTCAAACCAATAAACACAACGATAGGGAGGATGCTATCCATAGAACATATCTTATTAACATAATCAGAGGCTACAACAGAAACTATAAAAGGTTTGGAAGCAACAGATGCCCAAGTACCAATTATAAAAGTCCACTAAATCTATTACAACAGCTGGCTTATAGTCTCAGGCCTATAATAATAACAACAACAGTACAACAGATATAGAAACTAATTATTACAAAGCAGCACGTCTTCTCCTTCCAGCCTTCAGCTCCAAGTCCGGCGAAACATCAGTCTCTCATCCTCAAGTCCTGCAAAGCTCTAGACATTGGAATGCCCAGGGCACAAACGCCATCAGCTTTGAATACAAAGCTGAGTGAGTACATTAAACAACACTCCTCACCATAACTACTCAACATCTTAAAATGCGGCTAATCCCTTTACAATGACGTCACTCACGAATATAGCAGAGGTCTCAGTAAACTATACATTAATTCAGGGATAGCAGAAAACATATTAAGTAATGACAAGGATAAAGATCATAGTGTAAATATCTCATCACGTATTCATCAAATCCATGCATGCAACCCATGCATCCATCCCATGTATATACCTTTACGTCGGGACGCTGAATCCACGACTGAACATTTATCTTATCATATTCATACTCATATTCATATTTCTATCCATCTCCGTATCCATACGTTGATACCATAATCCAGATCCGTATCCATACAAAGATACCATAATACCAATCGGAATCACCCGACTAGGCAGTAGGTCCTACAATCCCTTGATAGGGTTACCGGTCCTCTACACGGTACCACCTATCTGTAAACAATGGAAGTGGCACAACGTACGTCTTCTACGCTGTGTATATTCTCACTGGTCGACTACATGGTGAAAATACATTAGGGCACTAGCCGGACGTAATCGTCAACGGTACACTCGACGTCTTCAACAGTGCATACCCATTACTGGACGTCTTCAACATCAAGAGGCGTACTAGGAACTCTAACCGTCCCATGTCCACCCGACTCGTCAGCCGTTGATCCCATGGATCCAAAGTACACATATCTCATATTCTACATAAGTCACATATCCCATTTCTCATCAGCTTCTCTTACCTCTTTATATCACTATCCCATGCATGCTGACACATGTTGTGAAATGCTCATATACTAAGTACAGGAAATGCCACATGCTCTGTATTAATCATATCTATTGATTACTGATTATTAACATGTAGTTGTATTCCGTTCTACTATTCAGTTTGACAATGACATATGACAGTTAAACAATTCATCTCACATCGACAGTTGACATAGGATAATTCAGCTCGTAATATCAATGATAATTACATATAAGTCTAGTCCTGACATAGTACTTATAGATCTTACCCACACAGCGCAATAACCTATATGGTACAACTATTAACAAGTCTGATATATCACACGTGTAAGACAACATACAAATAGCATTCTGCTCATATCCAATCGATTGACCAAACATGGCAATCGATTGGAAACAATACCAATCGATTGGACAAACTGGCAATCGATTGGGATTCATGGCAATCGATTGGGAAATTATCCAATCGATTGGATCCAATGCCAATCGATTGGACTCTGTCTTCTTCTTCAAAACTGCTGGTTTTATTATAAAAACGTGGGGATCCTCTTCTCTTTATAAACGTTATTAAACACATACAAACATCTCAAAAACACCTCCTTGAGTGAGTTAATGAAACTCACCTTATCCCGGCATTCCGTTGACGGCGTCCCGAGCTCCGCGGCGGTGGCTATGGTGAATTCTCTCTCTCTCTCTCTTCCTTCTCTACCCTTCTCTCCTTCTCTCTATGCTCCTCTTCTCTTCATTCTTCTTCTTCTTCTTCTTCTCTTCTCTTCCTCTCTAACCCGAGAGTGTGTGTGTATATATATAATATATATGTATGTGTGTATATATATGAGAGTACATATATATCTCTCTCTGTCTCTTCCAAACACACACACAAGCAACCATATATATATATATATGTATAAGGGAGAGGGTATATATAGGGAGGGTAAAACAATCACAACCACACAAAATCAACGAGGTGGCCAAGTCCAGCTACTCTCAATCGATTGGTACCAGGTGCCAATCGATTGGTAAAACATCCAATCGATTGGAAAAGCAATCGATTGGGATAAGGTCAATTGATTGGGCACACAACCTCACCGAAGGCTAAGAAAGGTAATAGGGATCTGTATATACCTGAAAATATAGGGTATTACAATTGGAGAGATCAAATTCATAGATCTACTTGACTATCATGATTTCCAGTTAATTTAGCCCTCAAGTTCTATGAAGAACTTTAGATCATGGATCAAATCGACTTACAAATATCATATTGGAGATGAAATTCAATATGAATTCTAGGAAATAGAGATAATCAAGAGATGGGTATGAGCATAGGAATCATCTCTCTCATAGATCATACTTCTAAACCATCATAGAATTTAAAATAGATACATATATATAATCATGTCTGCATGAATCTAAAACTAAAATTGAAGGAGGAAATCAAAATTGAAAATCAATCTCTAATTATGAATTATCAACAAAATCAAAGAGATTTGGATATAGCTATGTGAGTGTGTGAAGAACAAGAGATGAAGAAGATGAGTGTTCTAATAAATGAAATAGAACTAAGCTAGATCCAAATCTTATAGATCTTTGTATACAAAATAGGAATTAGAGATGAATTGAAGATCTTCTTCTTCAAGTGTTCTTCAAGTATTCATCTATGGAAGTTAAGGGAGGCAATTGATAATCAAATCATGATCTAATTACCCTAAGATTAGTTTTCTAAACTTCAATTCATAATTCTCTCTCTCTAGAATTCTCTTTTAATTGAAAGTATATTCAAAGTGTACTCGTATCTCTCTTGTATATTCAAAGCTTCTATTAAGATACTCTAAGTATGATTCAAGATCTTTTCAAGATGATCCAAGATACTACTTAGATGATCTCATATGAGATGCATGAGATTTTATATAGAGTTTTGAAGACTTAGCTATAAGTTACAGGGTTCAAACAGGATTTTCAGAGAGCAGAAAAGGGGATAAAATGGTCATTTCAGTGCCTAAATGCAATTTCCAGGCAATTTCCTCTCAGTGGGAGCCTTCTAGAAGGGTCTGGAACCAGAAAAATGCAATGAAGAACGCCCTATGTAGGTGGTGGTTATGGTGGGACCTACCACCCCACAACCCAAAACTGCCAATTATTTTTCTTGCTCCTCTAGTCACCCACAATCCCTGTTTCAAATATTGCGTGCACTGCTTTTCCAGATTTTTGTAAAAATGCTTTTTGGTGTCCAAAATTTTCTATTTATATACCGTTGGAAAGCTGTTAGGTTGAATTTAAGTATAAAAATATTCCAGAAGGTTTTGAAATGAGAATTGAAGTCCAATTGAAGCCCGGAAGTCCTATGGAACTTTCGTTGTCTTTTTGAAATCAAACGTCGTGTTTTTCAAAATTGATTTCAAATGTGCATCGATTTTGAACTTTTCTTTAAAATTGAATCTATGGATGCCTAGGATACTGCGTTTATAACACTTAATATTCATATAACCCTGAGTGAATATGAATTATGAGAGACGATTCTGAGAAAATCGGGATTTATCCATGGAAAAGGGCTTTTCTGAGCTTGAGGTCACTTTCCGAAGTACGATCTTTTGATTATGTGGAATCCAGTACCTTCCACGGGGTACTTTTTGTCTTCGAATCCTCAAAGACATTGTCCACCCTAAATCCTTTCAGTGTGGTCAAAATTGGGTGTCTACAGTTTGCCCCTTTTTGGCAGAGTTTGTTGTGAACAAAGTGAACTGCAAGTGAGTGCCAAAGCTTTGAAGGCACCCAATAACCATACTGAGAGGTTTTGGGAAAAATTAAAATCTGAAAAAATCAAGAAATTGAAAATCAAAGAAAATCAAGAAATCATGAAATGCAATAATGCAATGCAATGCTGGGTAGTGGCTGCTAAATCTAAGCCGCTGCTGGTTGTGCTCTGCTGGAGCTGCCTACGTATCCTTTCCAGGAATCAGACCAGGGCGTAGTTCAAGCGTGCGAGAGGACGAAAAACACACAAACAACAATACAGATGAAATGCTCTTATCCTAGGATGCTGATGAAATATGAAAACGTGAATGTAAGAGTGCTGGAGGAATCATCCTCAAGGGTTCCCTAGATGCAAAATCTAATGCAAGGGATGCAACGCCTCACTTTCATAGTTGAATGTGTCTACAGAGAAGTATGCTATCTGTATCTCGAATGATTCTCGGAGTCTTGTCGGTGTCTTTCTTCTAAGTTTGAGGCTTGTAGGTGTCTTCTGTATCTCGGACGATTGCTGAGTATCATGTTCAAAACAACTTCTGATAAAAAAATGTCCTAATCCCTGGACAATTGCTGATGTGGAGTAGAGTCCTTTTGTTGGGGACGATTGCTGATGTAGAGTCCTTCTGCTGGGGATGATTGCTGATGTAGAGTCCTTCTGCCGGGGATGATTGCTAATGTAGAGTCCTTCTGCTAGGGATGATTGTTGATGTAGAGTCCTTCTGCTGGGGACGATTGCTGATGTAGAGTCCTTCTGCTGGGGACGATTGCTGATGTAGAGTCGTTCTTCTGAAACAAGCCTCTCTGCCAGAGACAAATATTCTGTTCTTATAAAACATGCTCTTCTTCTAGACAAATCTTCTGTTCTTCTGAAACAAGTCCTTCTTCGGGGGACAAATCTTCTTAAACAAGTCTGAAGTCAAATCCTCTAAAACAGGTCTCTCTGCTAGAGACAAATCTTCTGTTCTTCTAAAACTGCTCCTTCTTCTAGACAAATTTTCTGTTCTGATGCATGAATTCTGAGAGATACACGGATTCTGAGGGAAACCCTACATTCTAGAGGCAACCCACAGATACACAATTCTGAGATGTACACAATTATGAGAGATATCCTATATCTGGAGGCAACACGATGCTGAGACAAACCCTATATCTGGAGGCAACACGATGCTAAGAGAAACCCTATATCTGGAGGCAACACGATGCTGAGAGAAACTCTATCTCTGGAGGCAACCCCGATACTCGATTCTGAGATACACGATTCTGATGGATACCCTATATCTGGAGGCAATTCTGATACACGATGCCAAAAGAAACCCTATATCTGGAGGTAGTTCTGATACTCGATGCTGAAAGAAAACCCTGTATCTGGAGGTAGTTCTAACACTCAATACTGAGAGAAACCCTATATCTGGAGGCAACCCATGGATTCAAATTCTGAGATACACATGATTCTGAGAGAAAAACCCTTCATCTGGAGGTAACCCACGGATACAAATTCTGAGAGAAAACCCTTCATCTAGAGGCAACCCACAGATTCAAATTCTGAGAGATACTCTTCCATCTAGAGGCACTTTGATACATGATGCTGAGAGATACCTTTCTTCTGAGAGTAACCCACGGATACATGATGTTGATAGATACATGATTCTGAGAGATACCCTTCTCTAGAGGGCAACCCACGGATACACAATGCTGAAAGATACATGATTTTGAAAGATACCCTTTTTCTGAGAGCAACCCACGGATACAAGATGCTGACATATACCCTACTTCTGGAGGCGATTCTGATACACGACACATGAGATATACCCAATATTTGGAGGCAATTATGATACATGACTCTGATGGACACCCTATTTCTGCTGGGGGCAACATGAATTCTGAAAGTTCTCTGCTTGGGGAGATATTTGAGTGAGTTCATATTCTGGAGATCCTGCTGATTCAATCTGAGACTCATATCGGTGTTTCGACCAGCTTAAACATTCTTGTGACACATCGGGTTTATTCTGACCCTTTCTCGAATATCTTGTTCATTACTTATACTCTGATCTATCTTCTGCAAATCCGTTCTGGATGTAATTCTCGAAAGTCTGTAAACCCAAAATGTCCCTTTTTCAATACAATACACAATCAGTCCCAAAACAACGGGAGTTTGCTACGAATCATCAATTCTCAGCTATTTTCAATTTGCAGTGTCCTCAATTCATTATGCTTGGGGACTTTTCTTCAACCAAGATTCAAATTCCCAAGGGTCCTTCAGACCGAACCGAGTAGGTTGCTTATGTATCCCAAGTGGGAATCAGGTCAAGCGTAGTTCCTCGAAGGTTGGAGGTTTTGAAAGAACAATGATTCAAGAATTGGGGGGGCTTTTCAAGCCATGTCATCAGACAGACATTCTGAAGTAGGTCACTTGTGGTAGCGTTGAAAGAAACTAAGCTACCTCCCCTTATTCTTTCCTTTTCTTGTTTTTGAAAGTTGATTCTTTTTACCTTTTCACTAGCCAACTAATGTTACAGGATACATGTTTTCGGAGCAAGATTAGCCCTTCAAATTTCTTGGCTTACTAAAAGAAATTGTAAATCAAAGTTTTGGGATAATTCATGTTCCCCATTTCTTGATCTTCTTCATTCTCCTTCCTCTTCTTCTCTTCTTTCTTTTCTTTTCTTTCTAAAATTTTGCCTGGCTGGGATCAGGTTCTTTGAAAATAACACGCAAAATTTTCTTCTCTTTTCATGCTCTAAATTTTGCCTAGGCGCCCTTTCGGGTTTTCATCCTAGTGAGCTTCTTCTTTTTATTCTTTTTTTTTTCCTTTTTTTTTTCTTCCTTTCTTTTCATGCTCTAACTTTTGCCTAGGTGCCCTTTTGGGTTTTCATCCTATCGAGCTTCTTTTTTCTTTTTTCTTTTTGAGAGAAGTAGTTTATTTGAAATGTTTGGCTACCATCAGGGACAAAGTGTACATGGCTTGCAGGTTAGACAGGTTTGAATGGCTTATTTTTCTGGGCTCAAGATTTTGAATTGGAAGATCAAGGATTTAAGCTAGCCGCGAGTCACTATCAAGTATATCTTTTCAAGATTTAAGCAAAAGCATCTCAAAATTCTTAAAGTAAAACTAATCAATTCTTAGCTTTCTTTGGCGTTAGCGCAAAATCGACTTTGATCCTTTCAGGATTCTTTTCAATGCATAAAATTATCAACAGTGTATTTTTCATAATAATCAGAGAAATGATACTTTTAGCTTAGAGATTCATTCATTCATGACAAGGCATATTAGATCAAGCAAATGAAGATTTTATTTCATTACTTAAAAGGATTACAGTACTCGACATAGACTTAAACACAACTTGACGATAGACAGACTCGACAACAAGACTCAAATTCTAAGACATAAAACAGACTGGACTCGATTCGACTGGATCTCAAGTGGAGTGTCACTGTGATGGCTTATTTTCTTTGAGCATCCATTTGGCTTCAACAAGCAGCTATTCCAAACATCATCACTTCATCACTTTCTTAAGCTTTCCATTTCCCACCAAAGGCTCAAGCTCCTCGATTAACCCTTCAAGCCTATACTCATTGTCTACGAGGCACCAATAATCTTCCTTGGCAGATTGAATCAAGTTCATTTCCATAATATCATGCAAAATTTCATGGGTCATTGGCTGTCTCAAAGTTGAAATATAAATTGTCAGGTCATGGCATGCAGATTCTATCTCAAGATAATTGACATTCTGTGGCAACTGAGCCCTTTGATAATTCGGAAGTGGATTTCTATTACCATTTGGATGTGTAGGAGGAGGGTCTATGATTCCCTTATCAATTAGATCTTGAATTTCATGTCTGAGCCACTAGCATTTATCTATGCTATGTCCACGCCCTTGATGAAAATTACAGTACAAATCAGTTCTAAATTTTGGCGGAAGTGGATCCGGCTCTGGGTATGGCTCTAACTTTTTGAGATAACCCCTTTCTAACATTCTCTCAAGCACGTTCCCAAATCAAAAAATTCTGTTTTTTCACTTGATTGCCCCTGGTTCTGGTTTTTCTTTGCAACTCTAATAATCTCATTTGGCAATTGTGGTGCCAATGCATCACTATCAAGTAATGGATGATTGTTCAAATAAAGAGGCCCTTTGAACTTTTTTGAAGGCCTTGCATTGGGCATATCAAAGAATCCCTCCTTAACAAGCTTGTGGTCATCAATTCTTCTGCTCTTGCGGGTCGCATTCTCCAGTATACCACTCTTGGTGAGCTTGTCAAGAATATCATGATCCAGAGTTTGTATTCCTAGATTAGCCAATCTTTCCAACCACTCATTATCATCACAAGTTGTAAGAGGTAGAGTCGGAGGTGTTATTTCAGCCAATTGCTTTATTACACCCATCATTTTCACAAGTAGCTCACTAATTTAGTTGACAGTAGATTCCATAGCAGTCATCCTAGCATCCATATCGGCTTCATGTGTCATCTTTCCAACCCTGACTGATTCGGCTGATCTTACCCCAAATTCTGATATGTTCAAATGACTGTTTGGAGCTTTCACCCAGGAAGGAACACAACTCTTTGATCCTATCTTTTCTTCTGCTTTATTTAGCGATTTTTAAAATAATCAGATATCTTTATTGCAAAAGAAATTTTCAAAGAATGATATTTACAAAGAGTGGATTTTCAAAGATGGAAAATCTGTTCCTTTAAAAAAAACATTTTCTAAAATTGAAGAATTTTTTTTCAAAATGTTGGGAAAAACAAAACTTTTCTTCGAAAGTGTATTAGAGGCGTCGGACTCGTGAGTCGTGTATATGCAATGCTCGTGTAGTGTATGCAATGCAGATGAAATGCAATCTAATCTAAATGCAATGCACCTTAATCTAGCTTAGACCTAGCATATCAGCACATAAACACATAAGATTCCTTGAGTGTACTAATCACCCTACTAATCCAATAATTATCTAAGGATTTTTAGCTTTGAAATTCCCGATGGCTCATGTTTACAAAATTGAATTTTTCATGAAAAATCTTTGAAAGAGAAGGAGGATTTGTAATTTTTAAAAACACTTTTGAATCATCAATGCTTGTGGTGTGAAATCATGATTCTTGAAAATTGATGTAGAAAATTCTGAAATTCTAAAATCTGGAATTGAATCATCAAAGTTGGAATCATGATTTCTTTTTGAAAACTAAGGTAGGAATTTTAGAATTCTCTAAAATCTGAGAATTTGAAATTGAATCATCAAAGTGTAAGATTATGATATTTCTTGAAAACCAAAGTGGGAATTTGAAACCCTCTAAAATCTGAGAGGAGAATTCTGAAATTTGAATCATCAAAGTGGGAATTTTGAAATTCTCTATAATTTGGGGAGAGCTTTTTGAAGGATTTTGTAAAAGTGAATTTCAAAGCAAATTTTTAAAAGGGATATTCCCAGAATTTTCAAAAGACTCGGGTTTTTCAAAGAAGTGCTAGCATTTTCAAAATTTCAAAAATTGTCCTCGAATAATGATTGGATGTTCAGATAAAGACCATACTACTCTAGAGGAATGTACCATACAAGGTTTGATGATGCCTTCGCATACACGTCCTCATCATCCACATAATCCCTTACGGGTAAACGCAAATAATTCGTCACATTGTCCTAATCAAAGATAAAAATCAAGATCCTAATTAAAGGGTTCTATAGAAACTATATGCAAAGGTTGGGTTTTAGTCTAATAAAGGGTCCATTAGCAAGCCAAGGGCTTTATATACCGCACGCGGTACAAGGCTAACGGTGACCACATGATACCAAAACTCTTGACAAATGGAGGAAAGAGGGCCTTCACTCACAAGGCAATGGTCTCAAGTAGTCGCAGTGAAAGAATAATGCAAGTGCAAATGCAGGCAGAAACAACACAACTATCAAATTAATAACAAGGATATTCTTTGGCTCAAGTCAAACCCTCGAAGAATAAGAAACTATAAGTTTCATATTCAAGTCCCCAGTGGAGTCACCGGATTATGGATTGGTGCGCTCGGATGAGGTCCTGGCATCTTCCCTCGATAGTGTCCCGGGACAGATCCCAAGGAGCACACTTCAGGGAAGATTAGGACTTCCTCACGTGATCCTAGAGACAAAGAGTTGCCACCTAATTTTTATCGGGAATTAGGAAACCCAAGTTTGACTCGCCCAAAATTGAATAAGGTTACTAGCCCTTCAATACCAGAAACTAGGTTCGGGGGTCTTGGTACGAGAGGGGAAGGAGCCCATGCAGGGCTAAAGCACCCCCTCCTCGCTCTACCGAACGATAGGCCTTGATTCAAATATCCTTGTTCTTAATTCATAATTGGTGTTGCTTCCTCAAGCATACTAGATATATACACATGTCAAAAAGGAACATTTAAGGAAAATCATGTCAAGAGATTAAATCAAGTAGAAGTCGGATGCACATGAAATACAAGGGAGAGGTATACTTACAGTGGTTAGTCCCGCCCTGGACCGATGCAAATAAAGGAATCATATCATGATATGCAAAAGGGAACAAGAGAACTTACATTGGGTTGACTCAAGCGGAGTCGTAAAAGCAAAAAGAAGTGAAAACAGGTAATGCAATCATGCAACAATCCTAGATAACATGTCTTTAACAAATAATCATATAAACGGAGACTATCCTAAAGGAATTATGTCATTGAAAACAAAGTTGTAAACCTAGAAAAATTCTAAGAGAAGGGATAGAGATAGTACACGATACATGGGCACTAAGCCACATGTAGACGAGGCAAACCCACAAATCGATGTCCAGATCCACGACATTCAATTCTCTGCACTAAGACACCAAGGAATACCTAAGCATTGCAAAAACACAAGCAAACAAATGATATGCATGAAAAACAAGTAGAAAATGTCATCAATGAAATTCCAGATTCAGAAACCTCTAATGAATCCTATCAAAAGTGGTCTTAAACATGATTTGGGTAAAAACTCTTTTACAAAAAGTTAGATACATGTCTTAGGGAACTTCTCCAAAAAGTAGAACCTCTTTATCATTTTTGAAGATTGAGTAATAAGGGTTTTGGGAACAGTGGATCAGGATTGTCCACTGTTCTTGTAAAAATCATAATTAATTCTACAAAAATCATGTGAAGTTCTAAATGGTGTCAAAAGAAAGCTATTTCATTGTATTGACAAGTAGGGATATTTGTAAAATACAGCCGTGCTAAAAGAAGAAAATACACTAAATTAGTTTACAATTCCTTTGTTTATCTGCAATTTGAATTGCAATGCCAGTTTGTACACAATTTGATTAAACTATGATAAGTGGTATTATTTTAGTGGTTATTTGTGCAGATTACTATTGCCGTGTGAAGAATTGGATGAGAATGATAAAAGGAAGTGCTTGGTTTTAATGAAGACAACTCAATCATAAAAAGGAGGTTTTGAGCGATCGAAGAGGTCTCGAGCGATCGAGGTTTCGATCGATCGAATGCAGTTCAATCGCTCGAAGATCTCAGAAGTTCAATCGATCAAGAGATGTTCGATCGATCGAACATGGCTTTTATTAGAAACAACGCGCATGCAGCAGAAATGAAGTTTTAACCCTATCAATAGATTTATGTATATATAGTCGCATTGTACACGTCCCAAATGACGCCCACTTTTACTTTTCATCAGTTTTATATAGAGAGAAGAGAGTTTCTTGCTTTTGTAGGTTTATCAAGACTTTTCATTGTATTGGCTTGGATTCTTTAAAGTTTAATAATAGTTTTTCATTCCAAGTTACTTTTTATTGCTTTACTTATATTCTGCTCGTAGTTTACTATAGTTTAATCTGCTAAACTCGTAGTTTTATATGTTAGATAAGTTTACACCATTAGTTTTTATAGTTTTCTTGTTTAAAACACAACCAAACAAGACTTTAATGGATCTTTATACTAAAACCGACTCTGTGATACTCCAGACTATGTCTGAGTAGTCCCCAGGTTGGGAGATTACGATGAAACCGTGATCTTAAGCCTCTTCCATGCAACAGAATAATTCTTGTGTTCGATCGATTGGACCAGAGACATTGTCAATCGATCGAAGACATTTCGATCGATCGAGAGATGAAGATGTTTTATTGATCAAAAGCGCGTCGATCGATCGAACTCTCTGATTCTTGAGAACATTCTATGCAGTATTCCTAGACTTTCTGCTTTTCAGATTTGTTGAAAAACTGTCCCCAAACGCTCAGTTTGTCAAAGCAGTCTTTAAACTTAAAGCCTTAAGGCATTTTTCTTCAATACATTTTGCAAAACACCCTCAATGCTAACACCATTGTAGGTGCGAGTCTTAACTATTGATCCAAACTGCTTTTATGTGTTTCAAACTTAATTGTGATGACATAGTCCCGGTCGTGAAAGGGCTATGGATTCTTTATCCTAAGAGAAATACGGAATACTGTAGAAGATGTACTCCATTGAGCTTCAACGTAATTGCATGGTAGATGGCTAGGTCGCGGTGGATTTGGGTAATCCCAACATTCCCTTATATTAAGAAAAACACGTTTTAAAACATTGCTTTAGTTAGTTAGTTAATCATTAGTTTAAATTATTTTAGTTGCTTTAATTTTAATAGTTACTTTGTGGAACTTTGTGTTCTACACCCTTCTAAATATTGATTTTTGTTCTCCTGTTAGAGATTAATCTAGGTATATAGTTTAACACCTTCCCTGTGGGATCAACCTGGTCTTAACCAGATTACTACTTACACGATTACCTACACTTGGGTATAGCACACAAGCACACACAGAAAAATTCTCGTGTCAAGTTTTTGGCGCCGTTGCCGGGGAAGGTGACGAGTTAATACTTAGATTACCTCAATCTTTTCTTGTCTATTTCTGTTTTTCTTTTGTCTTTTAGTCTTTAGATTAAAAACTACTTAGGATCTTTCCTTTTATGTCCGATAATTCCATCGAAGGAATTTGCGAAAATCCATTCTACTTAGCCAATTCCTCTGATTCTATTAATCCTGTAGCCGCACCAACCGATTCAATGGCTGACAATCAAAGTGAAAATAGTGAAAACGTGGTCGTACCAATTGATGATTCACTTCGTCCTTTGTGCGATCTCATGACTCCCGAGCACACACCTACGCCATCTTGTATTCTCATTCCACCTCATGCTGGCGAATTCCAATTTCGCAATAGAATGATTCAAATCCTTCCAACATGCCATGGAATGGAAAGCGAGAAAGCATATCTACACGTCAAGGACTTCGAAGATGTTTGGAAAACATTTTTACAAAATTGCCCTATAGATGTGACACGTCTAATGCTATTTCCCTTCACTTTGAAGGATATAGCAAAAGCGTGGCTGCTCACTTTAAAGTCGAATTCAATCTATACATGGCATGCGATGAACATTGTGTTCTTAAAGAAATTCTTTCCACCTTGCATGACCACCGAGCTTAAACGACAAATAAACTCTTATAAACAAAAGAGCAATGAAACCTTCACCCAAACTTGGGACCGTTTCAAGGATTTGCTTCTATCATGCCCACATCATGGGTATGAAAAATGGCGAACCATAAGCTACTTTTACGAAGGGTTAAATGGTGAAACTAAAAAGTTGGTCGAAACCATGAGTTCAGGGCCATTTCTTTGCAAAAACACTGAAGAAGTAGAAGCTCACTTCGAGTGGCTAGCTGAACATGCCCACGAATGGTCCAATTCGGAAGATGTCAATGAGTAAATATGAAGAACTAGCTAAGAAGGTAGAAGAGTTGGCAATGAAAGGAGAGAGTTCTAGGCAAGTTTTACTTGAAGAACCATATGGCACATGCAACATGTTGGGACACACTAATCAATACTGTCCAAATGTGCCGTACTTTCAAGAACATCCCCCCATGGAAATGAATGCCATGTAAGGGTATAGGGGGGCGGGGAATTCCTACAATAATAACAAAAGATGGAATCACCCGGGGTTTGATTAGAAAAATGATGCTGGGACCCAAAACCAATATCAACAACAACAGCCCTACAATAACAACCACCAATATCAAGGGCAATACAATAGGCAGTCCCATCCATTCAATCAAAATAGATCAAATAACTATAATCATGCTCAACCCTCTAACAATTAACAGCCAAATGTTTACGTGCCACCTCACAAAAAGGTGCAAGAGGAAGATCCACTCTCTAACGCAAATTTAACACAACAGTTAATTCAAATGATGAGTAAAATGTCCGCGACATTAGAGAGAATGGATGCACGTCACGAGGGTTCGAGTGGAACATTTCCCGCTCAACCACTTCAAACCCTAAGGGATTTAATAATGGTCCCAATAACCATGAGCATGCCAAAGCCGTGACAACTCTGAGAAGCGGCAAGGTCATAGGGCAAAACATGCCTCATTCTACTCCAGAGGAGTATGAAGAGGAGGAAGTGGTGACTAGGAACAAACCATCTACTCAGGAAGAGGAGCAACTCAATAATAACGAACCATTGGTTAAAAAAGATGAAGCTCCTAGAGAAGTAGAAAAAAGTTGAGAGAAGGCCTGGAAAGTAGCCTATCATTGATGAATTACCTAAATACCCTTTTCCTGCGCCTTACCCTCAAATGCTTAAGAAACCCAAAAATGAGGCAAAGAATCAAGAGTTTTTGGAGTTGTTTAAACAAGTCAAGATCAATCTTCTACTCCTTGATGCAATCAAACAAGTGCCGGCCTATGCTAAATACCTAAAAGACTTATGTACGGTCAAAAGGAGGCAAAGTGTGAAAAAACATGCTTACGTCACTTGCCAAGCAAGTGCAATCATTCAAAATGAATTGCCTCCGAAGCTCAAAGACCCCGACACTCCAACTGTCTCGTGCCGTATTGGAAATCAAAGGATAGACAATGCACTCCTTGATCTAGGAGCAAGCGTGAACCTGCTGCCATACTCAGTTTAAACAACTAGGGTTGGGGGAACTCAAACCTACCCGAGTTGCGTTACAAGTGGCAGATAGGTTAGTCAAATATCCTAGAGGAATACTGGAAGATGCCCTTGTACAAATAGACACATTTGTCTTCCCGGTCAATTTTGTGATTTTGGACACTGAACTGGTGTCTAACCCATGCTCACAAATCTGGGTAATATTTGGACATCCATTCCTCAACACCATAGATGCCACAATCAAAATAAGAAGTGGTATCATGACCATCGTATTCGGGAACATGACCTTAAATGTCAAGATATTTTCAAATCCCCGACCTGACGAATATGAGGACGAAGAGGAAGTCAACTACATTGAGACGGTCATTGAAGATGAGGCCAATTTCGTTGACTATAAAAATCCTTTGGAAGTAGTAGTGTCACAATTTGACGTAGTCTACAAACCTAATGATTCAACTCCATTGGACGCTGTCCTAAATCATGCCTGCCTCATGATGGAAACAAAAGAGGAAGATAGAGCTGAATGCATGTGGGTCACACCATATCCTTGCCTCCAAAAACGAAGTTAGCCATGCCTTTGAACTTTCAGTTTCCCAATTTAGAATTAAAGGAGCTTCCAAAAGAGCTCAAATATGCTTTTCTAGGGACTGAAAAGACTTATCCTGTTATAATCTCAGCCACGTTGAATTCTAAACAAGAGGATAAGTTAATTTAAATGCTCAAACAACATAAGGGAGCATTGGGATGGACTATTCACTACAACAAAAATGGGATTTTGCAAGGAAGCTTGGCAAGGAAAGTTAAATTTTCTTGCTAAAAGTATAGTAATTGCAAGGAAATTTGATTTTGTTGCCAAAATACTGCAAGACAAACACATTAGGCAAGGAAAATGATATTTTCTTGCTAAAAATAAAGTATTTGGCAAAGAAATATCATTTTCCTTGCCTAAAGTGAATTATTTGGCAACGAAAAATCAAATTCCTTGCTAAAAGTATGTCTTTGGCAAGGAAATTATTATTCCTTGCCTGAATTTAAGTAAGTATTTGTGAGAATACATCTAGCAAGGAAATGCGTTCCTTACTAATACCTATTTTTAGCAAGGAAAATGATATTCCTTGCTAAAAGTATGTTTTTGGCAACAAAATTATTATTCCTTGCCTAAAGTTAAGCAAGTATTTGTGAGAATACTTCTAGCAATGAAATGCGTTCCTTACTAATACCTGTTTTTAGCAAGGAAAATGATATTCCTTGCAAAAAGTATTTTTTTGCAACGAAATTATTATTCCTTGCCTAAAGTTAAGTAAGTATTTGTGAGAATACTTCTAGCAAGGAAATGTGTTCCTTACTAATACCTATTTTTAGCAAGAAAAATGATATTCCTTGCTAAAAGTATGTTTTTGGCAACGAAATTATTATTCCTTGCCTAAAGTTAAGCAAGTATTTGTAAAAATACATTTAGCAAGGAAATGTGTTCCTTACTAATACTTATTTTTAGCAAAGAATTATTTATTCCTTGCCAAAACACTCTCCCCCCAATTTTCCCTCTCAAAATTTTCCCTACACTACACTACAAACAATATTTATTTGTATTAAAAAAAATAGGTTTATTTGTTCATTATTATCAGCCAAAACTTTCCCTGCCCATTATCTTTATTTATTTTAATAAAACCCATTATCAACCAAAGCTTAGCAACGAAATAAAACCCTCACGCAAACATTATCAGCCAAAACCTTCCCTCCAAATTGATTTTGCCCCCTAAATTGATTTGCCCCCTATGTTGATTTGCCCAAATCATTTTGCCCACACAAAACCCTAACGCAGTCTCCTCTCTCTCACCCCCCAAACTTCTCTCTCTCGGTGTAACCAAGCTCTCACAAAATCCTCACGCCGTCGCCGTCGCCGCTGCTGCTCGCACGCCGCCGCTTTGCTACTCGTCGGCCGTCGCACCTCACCTCCAGGTTTTTTTCTCTCTCTCTCTCTCTCTCTCTCTCTCTCTTTCTATCTCTCTCCCCTGTTCAATATACCCCCTCTCCATACAATCTGTGATATATAATCTGTGATATACACCCGCATACAATCTATGATATATACCCTCTCTCCATATCTAGTTTGTTCAATATACCCTCTCTCCATATCTAGGTTGTTTAGTTTTGAACAATAAGGTATTATTCAATTTCCCCATATCTTAGGGTTGAACAATAAGGTATTATTTAATTTCCCCATATCCTGAAGTCAGCCCACCCCCCAAAACAAAAAAATGTAACCCAACAAAAAAATAAAAAAATTATAATAATAATGCTTGTTCGTAATTCAAATATTCAACACTACATCAGACAAGAGTGAATAGTTACTTGGTGAAAGAGGCAACCATTTTCATACAAATCTTGTACACTTCAAATTAAGCAAATTTACAGAGGGTAGAATGGGTTTTAGTACTTTCAATCACCTCTACTGTGAAGCTCAAAATTGGTTTAAATATGTTTAGTTATGCTTTTGTAGACAATTTAGTTTTGTCATAAAATAGGTTTTGTGGATGAGTAGTACTTACAATCATCCATAAAGACAAAGACAATGCACCAAATACCACTGAAAGGACAGTGGTGGACAATAAAGAGAAGCACCTTGAGGTCTTTAAATAATTCAATATGTTCTCTTTGCTAGTAAAGTTGTGTTACGTCACGTCCCCTAATTTAAGCAAAGACTTGCCTACATTAATGGGTTAATTACATTTTACTCCTTGTGGTTAGGTTAATTTTTACTTTATCTTTTTTGAATTCGGATTAAAGTGAAATTGTTAAACATGTTAAAAATTCTAAAATTGGAGAAAATTCTAAAATTGGCCAAACATGTTAACATTTAATCGCCTTTGTGAGCTTAATTTTGGGATTAACTCCCTATGTGGCCAGTGATAATGCAGTCATTTAACCCGCCTATGTGAGGCTAATTTTTAATACTTAATCCAATTGTGGGGCTAATTTAATTTTGACACTTAAACTCTATGTCAGGCTAATTTTGACACTTAAACCCCATGTGTAGCTATTATGAGAGAAATCTTCATAGTTTCACTTTAGCCCAAGAGCACAAAGGGGAGTTATGTGTTCACTTTTAAACCACATGGGATAAAGTGAAAAAGGGCTTAATCACAGGAGGTAAAATATAATTAACCCAATATTAAATCACTCTAATCTACTTATTAACACTTGGTATGTTAAATTTATGCGTAGCGCTATACTCTGCTTTACGGATTAGAAATAGAAATGAAAGAGTAATGGACAATTTGGAACTTTTCGATCTATACATAAGTTCTTTAATTAGCTCTAATTCACGGCATAGACATTGTCTTCTCAAAGGAACAGTTGCATATATTAAACATATGAAGAAAATCTAGATACAAAGTTTATTTGTTCATATGTTTAATTTCCCCACCTATGTATATATATGTGCCTCATCTAATCTAGTTTGTTAATATGTATATATATATGTGCCTCAGATGAGATGTGACTTTCCAGAATTAAATGAGATAATGGTCCATGGTTTTCTAGCACATGGGTTGTAGTGATGGGATATCACAGTCTACCAAATAAGTGCCCAACCTCATGACTTAAATCAAGTAAAGGTCCATGTTTCTACTATAGCCCATATGCTGCAAAGTATAGAACTTGCAGTAAATGAAATAAAATAGCAAAGATGCAGTTTCCGTGTCTCAATATTCCCAAGTAGAGATGACAAGAAAACTGATGTAGTTAAGCAATATTGATGTAAGGAGCATAGTCTAGTACCCTGCTGAGAGAGAAAGCCAGTGAGCCAGTATTTTTATATGCGTTTGACATTCTGCTGATGTATATTAGACTTGTCACCGTTAGGGGACTTTTTTTTGTCATATTTTGAGTATTAAGGAAGAAAAGTAGGCATTAAAAAAGCCCATTGGAACTCCCCGCTTTGAATTATGCGACATAGTAGTGTTTATTTGGTAGATGCCCTATGGTATTTCACATTGGTGGGGTTGGGAGCTCAAAGTCACAGGGTATTTCCCAGCTACTACATGTTTAATTAAAGGCAGACTTGTGGTTGAATTTTGATAGTTTTGCATTTATGTCCGTGCAAGTGTTTCTGAATATCTATGCATTTTTTTTTCTTCTTGAACAATACCTTTAGGCTCTATTTGGTTCATCCATTTCATGAGGGAAAAGAAAAGAAAACTCTAGGAAAACGTTTTCCTTTGTTTGGCTAACAAGGAAAATAGTGAGGAAAATAGGAATAAAAATAAAACATATTTGGAAATAAATTAAGAATTTTGAGTTTTGTGTCACTTTCCTTTCTTTTTTCCGAAGTTACAATAGTATTTCAAAAAAGATGTTATTTAAGCAGGGAATATGTCATGGATATTTGAGAAAAGTAAATAAGCCAACAAATTGGGAATGGATGAAACAAGATAAAGGGAAATCCTAAACTACATAGTTTGGATCCCAAGGCTTTGTTTGATTCATGGACATTATGATGGAAAAGAAAGGAAAACACTTTGCTTAGGAAGAAATTCTTGGTAAGTAGTACTCTCTCTCTCCCTATTCCTTCCCCCCCCCCCTCTCTATCTCTCTCCCCCTCTTCCTTCCCTCCCTCCCTCTCTCTCTCTCTCTCTCTCTTGCTTCCTCTTCCTTCTCTCTCTCTCTCTCTCTCTCTCTCTCTCTCTCTCTCTCTTCCTTCCCTCCCTCTCTCAGACTCTCTCCCTCTTCCGTCCCTCCCTATCTCTCTCTATCTATATCCCCCTCTTCCTTCCCTCCCTATCTCTCTCTCTCTCTCTCTTGCTTCCTCTTCCTTCTCTCTCTCTCTCTCTCTCTCTCTCTCTCTCTCTCTTCCTTCCTTCCCTCTCTCTCTTAGACTCTCTCCCTCTTCCGTCCCTCCCTCTCTCTCTCTACCTATCTCCCCCTTCCTTCCCTCCCTATCTCTCTCTCTCTCTCCCTCTTCCTTCCCTCCCTCTCTCTCTCAGTCTCTCTCCCTCTCTCTCTCTCCTTTGGCTGGATGTGTCTTAAAGGAGGGAAGGTTAAGAATCTAAGCCTTTCTAATCATCTTGTACACTGAGTTGAATCTGCGCTCTTGATTTTGTGATTTTATTGATGTCCATTGATGCTCAATAGTCTACTTAGTTATTCATTAGGAGAGTTTATAGTTCAACGTATGTTGTCCATATGTTGACTGGTATCATGTTTTTTCAAGTTTGTATTGTACAATATTTGGGGGTTTGGTCGTGGTCTGAACAAATCCTGTTGTGTCTTTCAATTACTGTTGTCATTCATGTATTAGAGTTGATGGTTAAAGAATCATGCTTGAGGATTGAAGAGTCCATGTTGCATGTGCTAAAGGGAAATATATATATATATCTACTATACTATAAGAACGTATAAACAAGCACGTCTAATGATATAAACTTCCTATTCTGCCCTTATTTGCCTGAAAAATTACTCATCCGCCCAAAACCTCACCCTTGCTTTCTAAACAAACGCAGCACGGGAACCAGGCTACTTCAGTCATTTTACCTTTTGCTGTTAAATAGACACTAAGCAAGCTTCCATTCCTCCACGCTGAGGTACTACTCTCTCTCCCTATAATTTCTGTCTCTTCTTCTACTTCTTCTTCTTCTTCTCTCTTTCTCTCTCTCTCTCTCTCTCTCTCTCTCTGTTACGAAGCTCTGGTTTGGACGTTTGCAAATCGTTCTTGCATGAAGACGCAAAGGCCAAATTGCCACCCACTCCGGCTACGAAGACAGACCCATGACAAGAGTTAACAACAGAAATAACAAATCCGACCACTCTGGTTTGGTTTTCAACGCCCAAAATGCTTCGATGAAACTCTGTTCGGTCTTCTATTTTCCTACATTTTCCCCCGGAGAGAGTGAAGGGATGTAATTTTTAGTAAGCTACATCTTTAGACATCTAATTTACTTCAGGCCGAGATGTGGTAAAGCTTTGTTCATTTGAGCCCCTCATAGAACCATTTCGCTTGATCCAACTTAGATTAGTTTTGGTTTATATTTATTCAGTCCTTGGCACAGAAAATGAATTGTTTATTAGTGCTATCTTTGAAACCAGTGATACAAAGCTCAAATTTTTACAACTCTTTCGTTAATTGAATGACGAATTCACATAAAATTTTGTCTGAATTTTGTATAAAATCTGGATTAGTTACTGGATGAGAAGTTTTAAAAAAAATTTCCAAGCTAAGTGTAAGTAACGTTTATTTTATACACATGTACATCTGGATTTGCATGTACACATATCATGGAATATCGTTGATGAATCTTCCATAGGTGTTCGTGCTTCTTTTGATATCAATCAAATTGTGGTGTTGATAAAATGCAGAGAAGTATAAATAGTTGAGGCGTTAACAATTTTTGAGCTTTTTCCAATGTGGGCGGATGTGTGATGCAGGTACTCTCTCTTTCAAGTGACTGTTCAGTGCATTTACTTAACAGCGAACATTTTATTTTGTGCTTTTGGGGGATTCTCTTGCTTGATTGCTCACAAGCATGTATGTGTCCTTGCTTAACTATTTACACATGTTTACAAATAGCCCTTAACAGCCCCAAATCAGCCCCTAAACAGCCCCTACAACAAATCCAAGATAACTGTATAATTCCCAAATTTGAATCTCAAATGGTTTGAGAGTATACCCACTTGTAATGGAGCCAATTGAATTTTCATTGGAACTTCTTTTACGTAGTCCTACTATAAAAGTATTTGGGAACTAAATTTGGAATTCAAATTTGGAAGATTTATTTGTCTCATTTTTTTTTTCAATGGTTGTATGTTCTCTCTGTCTCAGCTCTCTGTCTAACAGGATTGTAATTTTTCTTACACTATATGAGCTGTGTTTTAATAATATGTGCATGGTAGACTACATACGGATTGGATTTTAATCGCCACATTTTTGCTAGGCAACTGATTATACTTTCTCATTGTGGCTTTGATCCTCGTCTCTTTATCTTTTTCTATATTAATTCTGGCTTTTACCCAAAAAAAAATATTTATTCTGGCATTATCCTTTTCATTTGACCTTTGAAAAGCTTATAATTATTGATCTTATTCAACCTCATTTTCTCATTGGATTTGTGCATTACATCCCCCCCCCCCAGGACTTCCTCATATAGCTATGATCTTTCCCTGCAACCATATTACTATTGACAACTCAAATTGTCCATTTTAAGAAATAGGTTTCTAGGTGATCAAATGTGTGCAAACCACTGGTTCAACAGGTGATTGGGAAATAAGCTTGGTGTGTGGAGAATTATGATGTTTATCTTTGATAGAGATTTTTACCTCGGTTCTTTAATTGATTTTATGGATACGACTATATGTATAAATGTATGTTACGTACACATGCACAGCACACACACATTACTCAATTTGCCCATTTAGTAGGATTTACAAATCCAAATACTACAGCTTAGTATCGTACCTCATTGTTTAGTGACTTTAGTCTCATTCTTTTTTCTATCGAGTCTTCATTAAAATTATGATTTGTGTTGGTTTGACAATTTTTTTAAGAGTGATTTTAAATTTAGCATTGTTTCTTCTTCTCTTTTGGCTCCTCAGCTTCAGATAAGGAGGTTCTCTGGCACCCAATTTGGGATTTGTTGGGTTGGTGGTTTGATTTGTCTTTTGAGCTTTTCTACGTGAAAGAGTGTTTGAATCTTTGATGAAGAAAGGGGATTATTGAGTTTAAATGTATGAATTGATGATTATTATGACCTTATTTGTGTTAATAATTGAACAGATTAGGGCGAAGTAGTAATAACTCTTTAAGGTTTTTATTTGCCTTTACAATTTCGGATTTGGTTGTGGTTTTAATAGAGGAGAATGGCAGCTTGTAGAAGCAAGTATCCCATTGGGTGTATTCATAATAATCTCTCTCTCTCTCTCTCTCTCTCTCTCTCTCTCTCTCTCTCGTTTGGGTTAGCTGAAATATTAAGTGTTGCAATTTTTGAAAGGAGAACATTGAAATCATACAACTACAAACGACTCACGGGCACCTAGCTGCGTGCTGAGCACGCAGCCCTCCAACTAGTATATATATAAAGAATCATGTTTTTTTTTCTCTTCTTTTATTAATTTATAAGATATTAACGTTATTCTTTTTTTTTTTTTATGCAGATGTCACGTATAATTGGAGGATTGCTCGTTAGAGCGTCCAACAGTTCATTATTGTCTTTATATTGTGGGACTTTTATTGTTTTTACTAAACGTGTATTGTGGGACTTAATTAGGGTTTAGGATGTCGGATTTATAAAAATTTATGTTATGTTGGATTCTTTTGTGACCGATTATGTATTTTTTGGATATATCAAACTTGTGTAATGTTGGATGTGATGTTTAATATTATTTTATGTTGGACAAATTTGGATTATTCTATATTTATAAATTGAACAGGTTTTGAAATATTACAGGATTAAAAATAAATATTGGATTGCATAGGTATTGTTGGGATTACTTTTAAGAGAACAAAATGGGCAAGGAACCATATTTTCGTTGCCAAAAATAACTTTTAGCAAGGAAATTATTTCCTTGTCTTAGAGTTATTTAATTGGCAAGGAACTAATTTTGCCTTGCTAAAAGTCTCCTTTCGCAAGGAAATTATTTCATTGCCTTATGTTAATATTATTTGCAAGGAAATTATATTCCTTGCTAAAAATGACTTTTAGCAAGGAACATATTTCCTTGCCTTAGACTTTGGATATTTAGCAACGAAATATTTTCCTTGCAAATTGTCCAAATTTTAATACAAAGACAGGTTTTTTGCAAGGAAATTAGGCATTTAGCAACGAAAAACCTGAGCACTAGCAAGGAAAAAATTTCCTTGCAAAATGTAAGAATTTGCAAGGAAATTTGTTTTCGTTGCTAGAAGCTTTAGAGAGGAAGCTTCTGCAAGGAATAAAACTTCCTTGCAAAAAGGTTTTGCAACGAAATTGTGGCCTTTTGCAAGGAATTTTTTCTTTGCGAAAACCTATTTTTGTTGTAGTGATTGTTGACCTAAAAGGCATAAGCCCATCTGTTTGCACCCATAAGATATATCTGGAGGAAGACGCTAAACCTTCACGACAAATGTAAAGGCATATGAATCCCAATATGCAAGAAGTCGTCAAAAAGGATGTCCTAAAACTTCTTGACATTGGGATTATATATCCTATTTCTGACAACCCTTGGGTTAGTCCAACCCAGGTGGTGCCCAAAAAGGCTGGTATAACAGTTATCCCAAATAAAGACGGCGAGTTAGTACCAACACGCGTCCCCACCGGATGGCGGATGTGTATTAATTACTAAAAATTGAATACTGTGACTCGGAAAGACCACTTTCCACTGCCATTTATGGATTAGATATTAGAACGAGTGGTGGGTCACAAGTACTATTGCTTCTTGGACGAATATAGTGGGTACAACCAGATAGAAATTGCTCCTGAAGATCAAAAGAAAATGACATTCACGTGTCCGTTCGGTACATTTGCCTACCGTCGTATGCCCTTTGGCTTATGCAACGCACCTGCCACCTTTCAGCGGTGCATGTTGAGCATAGTCAGTGATATGGTCGAACAAACACTCGAGGTCTTTATAGACGATTTCTCAGTGTTCGGCCATAGTTTCAAAGATTGCTTAGATAATCTGGAACGTGTGTTAGCAAGATGCGAGGACAAACACCTAGTACTAAACTGGGAAAAGTGTCACTTCATGGTGACCAAGGGGATTGTCCTCGGCCACATTATTTCCAATAAAGGTATCCAAGTTGACCAAGTGAAAATTGACATTATCTCGAACCTACTTGTTCCCCGTACAGTTAAAGACATCTAATCTTTTCTGGGGCACGCAGGATTTTATCGTCTCTTTATCCAAACCTTTAGTGCAATCTCACAACCACTATGTCAACTCTTGGTCAAAGACTCACCATTCGAGTGGTCAGAAAGTTGTCAAACATCCTTTGACGCACTGAAAGACCATCTTACCTCCGCACCGATAATCCAGCCACCCAACTGGGGTTTGCCTTTCGAACTAATGTGCGTCGCTAGTGACTATGCCATTGGTGTAGTCCTAGGATAGAGGAAGGATAACAAGCCTTACATAATCTACTATGCTAGTCGAACACTTAACGAAGCTCAAATGAATTATACGACTACCGAAAAAGAGCTGCTGGCAATAGTTTTTGCTCTAGACAAATTCAGGTCATATCTGATAGGGTCCCCAATCGTCTATTTTACAGACCATTCGGCCCTCAAGTACCTGCTATCTAAGAAGGACGTAAAGCAAAGGCTTATCCGTTGGATACTCCTACTCCAAGAATTCGATATCACAATTAAGGATAAGAAGGGAGTAGAGAATGTGGTCGCTGACCATTTATCTCGGTTGACATTTATTGACAACACTGAACCCATACCAATCAAAGATGAATTCCCAGACGAGCAATTGATAGCTGTTTCCATAAATTACCTTGTTACGGGAGAAACCCCGAGTCATTGGTCAAATCAGGACAAGAAAAGGTTCCTTTCGTTTGCACGTCACTTCTTTTTCGATGACCCTTACTTATTCAAGTATTGTGCTGATCAGGTCATCAAATGTTGCATCCTGAACGAGGACATAACTGTAATTTTGGCCTCTTGTCATTCTGAAGCCTGTGGTGGCCATTTTGCTTCCGAAAAGACCACACAAAAAGTCCTACACAGCGGATTCTATTGGCCCACCGTGTTTAAATATGCTTACACTTTTTGCAAAGCATGCCAACACTGTCAAAAGCTTGGTACAATTTCAAAAAGGAACTCCATGCCCTTAACTCCAATTATCACAATTGAAATATTCAATTGTTGGGGCATAGACTTCATGGGCCCGTTTCCAAAATCTAACAACTGTGAATACATACTTCTAGCTATGGAATATGTATCAAAATGGGTAGAAGCGATACCGAAAAGACACAACGACCACAAAACAGTAATGTCCTTTCTTAAGGAATACATTCTGTCGCATTTCGGAACCCCGAAAGCACTAATAAGTGACCAAGACAAGCACTTTTGCAATATGACTTTGGAATCATTACTCAAGAAATATGAGGTAAACCACAAGATCGCTCTAGCCTACCACCCACAAACAAATGGACAGGCAGAGTTGGCTAACCACGAAATCAAGCATATACTAGAAAAGACGGTTAGTTTCAACAGAAAGGATTGGGCATATAAATTGACCGATGCTCTATGGGTATACTGTACTGCCTACAAGACAAACCTAGGGATGTCCCCATTTAGGTTATTATACAGAAAAGCATGTCACCTCCCTGTCGAAATCAAGCATAAAGCATATTGGGCAACACGCTCATTAAACTTTGATATTAAAGAGGGAGGTCATCTCTGAAAACTCCAATTGGCTGAACTGGAAGAAATGCGTTGGGATGCATACGACAATGCTAAATTACCCAAGGAAAGGTTGAAGGCTCGCCATGATAGAATGATCATTCGTAAATCCTTTGAGCCAGGGCAGAAAGTTTTATTATACGATTCTTGCCTTCATCTCTTCTCAAGAAAACTCTAATCTCAGTGGACAGGACCCTTCATAGTCAAATCTGTCTTTCCACATGGGACCGTCGAGTTATTTAATCCTAAGAACGACGAAAGTTTCAAGGTCAATGGCCAAAGGTTAAAACCGTTCTTAGAGGATTTCCAACCAGAGGTCGAGCACATCCAACTGGATGAGCCCGATTATTCCTCAACCTAAAATGCTCGAGTGCATTTTCACAATGTTGTTGTACTCTTTCTTTTACTGCATTTCATTTTATTCTGTTCTTTTCTGTCTTTTTAAATGTTACTTCAATTCTTAATCTACTATTTCTTGCTGTCTCTCCCTTGCAGGATATTAAAAATGAGGGACGACGATGTTCATTCCATAGGGTCATGGGCTGATTCGGAATATCCTAACCCTCCTTGGACTACTGATGAGATAGCATTCTGCTATTTCCTTATCAAGGACCAAGGGCATATGATGTATTGGACCTGACCCATGGGTACATCCCTTTTAACCCTACTCTCCTCCATACCAATCCCTTTGAGCACATGAGATTTCCTGAAGAGGAAGGAGAACCTGAAGGATACTTTGTTGGGGAAGTGGATGATGCACTGTTGGCACAATGGGAGAATGACTTAATGTGGGAACCGTGGGAAGAAGAAGATTTACAGGATGTGGTGCCGGAATGCCATAATGCTGTATTAACGTATGTTGATGACTTCCTTGTCATCGAATTGGTTCCTTATATTTATGTGCACATGCACTATGTGTTGTTTCGGCTTCACTGTCCTCTACCTGCTTGTGCACATGGGTCTATCATGCCAATAGTGAGGTTAATTCTTGGTCACATTCCTTTCTCTTTTCGTTTTTCTTTGTTTAATTCTTTCTGTTAGTTCTTTCTTTTGTTCTATTTAATTTATTTCTTCGTTTTCTTTTTGTTTTCCTTTATCAGGAATTTCACTATGAATCCAACGTTTCCACCATTGTTCCTTCCACATCAACTGTCTCATGGATTTGGACCATACATATGGTCCCTGGGTACTCCGCCGCAAGAGGAAAGTCTGATGAGAAATTATACTCCGTCCATCCGGATCACCTATTGCTTGTGAAATCAATTCTTTAGACAGTTCTGACTTGCTCGATGATGTCCTAGTTGCTTTCCAACTATTTTGGGAAAGGGAATCATCAAGTTTAGACTCCATATTTGAAGTTTTGGTGGAGAAAGAAGTTGTGGAAGAAGAAATCTTCATGCTTGAAGAGCAGTGCTTCACTTTAATTGTATTCTATCATTTCATCTTTCTTTCATCAATTGAAGTGTATTCCTAGACAAAGTTTTATTAGTTTCAGTTTCTTTTAGTTTTTCTTTATCAATAAGGTTTTAAATACCATGTTGGGGGCAATAATGTTGCAAATGAATGCTATTACAATGTTTTATCTATAAAAAATTTGCAATTTTCTATTTTGATGATGACTTTTTGGCTTATATGTCCCGTCAATGAACTATTTTTATCACTTTCCTGTATGTCCAGAACAATGTTGGTGAGTTGGGGGTGTATAATCTTTCAATTCAATGATGTTGTAGAATTTCCAGGTTCGATCGATCGAACTCATTTCGATCGATTAAAATTGTCACATCCTCAAGTGCTTTATCAGGTCTTAATCGATTGAAAGTTCGATCGATCGAACATTCTCGATCGATCGAGAGTTGTATTCAAATGAGGTATCCAGCGTTCATTCCCTCAGTCTCTCTTCATCTCCCTCACGCTCAAGAGATCAGAGACAGAGCGGGCTCGTGTGATTTTGGACCCCCCCATATACAACCACATCAATTGAGGAGTGCCTGGTCCCCCTCATCACTTGCATCGCCATCATCCTCTCCTCTATGCGTATCTCGAGGTTAGGCCTCGAGAAACCCCCCTCATTTTTTTCTTTACATTTCGAATTCTTTTGGGAGTCCCCCCATTGGTTCTAACACCCTTTGTTTTAGTTTTTTCTTGTTCTTTTGTGTTTGCGGGCTATTCCCGTTCTCTGTCCTTGTCGCTGCCATTTTGCTGTGTTCAATTAATCAAACTAGGCTCGAGCGATCGAACCCAGTATCTTTTCAATCGATCAAACTCGGCTCGAACGATCGAACCTAGTACCTTCTTAATCGATCGAACGTTCTTCGATCGATCGAAGTGCAGCAGTAGCAGCTTATTTTCTGTCTTCCCTGTTTTAATGAATTTCTGTTTGCTTCTTCCATTTCAGGACTTTACAATAAACCCTATCACAGGGTACCACAAGCCTAAGCCGCTAGACCTTACTATACCCGACCCCATACCAGATCACAGGCTCAGAAGTGAAGAGGAGCGTGTATAGTTTACTAGATACTTCCAGTCTAGGAAGGTTATGCTCGAGCGACCACTCGAGACAGCATGGCTTTCCACTCCTTGGTATCTCAACCGGATACGAGTTATGCCACATTGGTACGAGTTACTCTCCCAATCAAAGAAAGTAAATCTGCCCTAGATTCGGGAAGCATGTGCGACGATGATCAGGGATCCGGTTGCTCCATTCACATTACGCTCATTTTTCCACGACCGGGACAACATATTTAGTCTGGCCACAGTCTCTGCTGCTTTAGGGGTACCTGATGTACCTGACTGTGTTTGTCCACACCGCGCTGACACACCATTGCTCTCACCGACCGTTATCACCAGGGAGATCACCGAGGGTGCTCTTCCAGGTTGGGATGGCGAGTCCCTCATTATTGACTTCTACCTTACAGATAACTATCACATGCTACACCTCACCCTCAATAATTGGCTCTTAGTGACCTCCTATCGGGAGAAGAATGTAGCTTGGTATGCACGTGTTTTATATGCGATAGGGACGGGGCAGCCGGTCTGTTTACCTCGCTTATATATCGACTTCATGAGGTAACCCACATGCTACATTCAGGCCAAGAAGCACCTGAAGGGTGCCTAGGCCATTCATCAGGTGATTGAGCAGGCATGACTCCTTCTTTTGTCTTGTGATGCGACTGCCCAGTCTCGGAGTCATTTTGGCGAGACAGCTTCCCTCCATTCTGACGCTCAGAAGAGAAAAAGGAGATGTAAAGGAAAAGCTAAGGTTGGAGAGAAGAGGAGAAGATGAGGAGGCACTGATACGGAGGGTACTGCTTCTGGGACGCCGACGGAGGTTGAGGAGCATGATTCCGAGGAGGAGGTTGACCCTATTGAGGAGGTTGCGAGGTTCGAGCTAAGACAGCGATCTCAGGCTCACGCCCAGGGAGAGTCTTCTTTGTCTGCGCCTCTCCTGACTGTTCATGAGTTACTGTTGGAGGAGAGAGAGGCCCGGATTCGACTTGAGGGCAAGGTGGATCACATGACTACGATGCTTATGACCCTTCTGGTCTAGCTAGGGTTTGATCAGTTCATGCCCACGTCTTCCTATCCACCTGCACCTCCACCATCCACCACTGGCCCATCTTCTTCTGGTCCTACCACTCCCTCTGCATCTTCTGCTCCACCTGTATAAGGTGATCATGTAGCTCCATCCACATCGGCGGCACCGCCTGCTACTGAGACACCACTTCCACCACCTCTAGTCGCGGCTGACACATCATTATCTATACCAGCTGCCACGATTACGAGTGACCCGGTGACGGCTACTACTGTTGCTGAGGGTAGAGATGTGGATGCTCCAGATGTGCTGATTGAGATATTATCTGATGTCGCCGATGATGCTTAGATTATGTTGGTTCAATGTTTGTGGATGTCTGGATTGTTTTTGGTTGGTTGTGGCTGTTTTCTCTCCTCTCTAGTCATTTTTGTTGTGGTTGTCTGGTTTTTATGGTTTGTCTAGATATGTTGGACTGTTGGGTGGTTTGGTTTTTGTTGTTTGGTTTAGGTATTTTGGACTTTAGTTTTTATGGATTATATTATCACTGTTCTGTTATTTCACTCTATTATCTTTCCAGTGATTAGTTCTGTTTTATGTATGGATCTCATGCTCTGTTTTTTTCATATCTCTTTTGATCCTTGCTGCTTGGAGTTTGCATGCTTTCTGTACAGATTGTTACACTTGCGGTTATTACGATGCTTTATCAGGTGATATCTCTCTATATATTTTTGAAAATCAACTTCTGAGGACATTGCAATTTTCAGTTGGGAGTGGGATGTAGATAGATAATCACCTGTGCATATTCATACTTAGCAATCTTGATCACATTATTGTACATGTCATACAATCTAGATTAGAAGTTTGAAAACAAATAAATTATAGAAACAGAAAAATTTGAAAATGTTGAAGTTAAAAATTTCAAACTATTAAGCAAGTTTTAAATTAAATTGTTAGAATAACTCTGAATATTCACTCCTATTTAGCTGTTATCAAGCAATGAAACAACCATTTTATTCTCAACCTTTTATAAATTAAGTTCACGCGTTTTTCTAGTTTCTATAGGATGAATGCATATGTTGGCCATTCTTGTATCCAAAATCCATATGCACATGTTAATAGCTATGCAGAAAACCTAAAAAGAGTTAATATGACTTTTGTGCTGTAAGGAATAAGTAGTGAAAACTAGTTACCCTTAGTGAGCTTTTGAATCCAATCTTCAATTTTGAGGGAGTTATCACATTATTCGAATTGTTTTTATTGAACAAACGTATTAAATTCGTTGGATAGTCTCTAATTCTTCATTTTGGCTGCTTAGTAGAGGAGAACGTTAAGGATTTACCGACTAAACTCAAATGAACATTTAAGTGTTAAAACTAAGAAGTTGAGAAAATGATTTAAGCCATCGTTATTCGTTCCTTACCTTTCCATATACATGTATCAACATTCCAGAATATGCATTGTTCTCAACCCCACACCTAGTAAATACTGCCAAGTCTATGATAAAAATCTACATCCCTAATCTTTTACTTCGACCTCAACGAACCCCATTGCACATCTAATGTGATTAAATTATTAAAGTATGTGATGAGGTGGGAGTAATTGTGGGAGGGACCACATAAGAGAGAAAAGGAAAGAAGATGGAGTCCAGGTTCAAAAAAAAAAAAAAATGAGAATAGAGGATGGTTGGAATGAAGTGAAGTAAAATTACTAAACTCAATCACATGCTAAAGATGTGCAATTTCTTAATCCTCTCATTTCTGTCCTACTATATAAAGTTAAACCGAAAAGTCAAAGTGTAGACACCCCATTTTGTCGGCTATCAGATTTAGGAGACCCATAGCTTGGTGGTTCACAATGATCGTAAAAGACTCAAAAGGACTCCTGGAAGTCAGCTCTATCTCTCAGAATGCTCAGAATGACCAAAATGCCCCTGAAAGCACAAAAAACTCCCAGATTTGGTCCCAAAGTTCCGGAAACATGCTACGTCATAAGGAAAGCGATAAAATGAGTTTCTAAGAGAAATCAGATGAAATCGTCAGCTCCCAGAGACCCCCAGAAGTCCCAGAAGTTCCCGGAAAGTCCCCGTTGACCGGTTTGACCAAGGTTTGACTAGGTTTGACCAAGGTTTGACCAAGTTTGACCAAGTTTGACCGAAATCGTCCGAATTCACCAGAATCATTTTAAAAGTGTTAAAACGAGTTCCAAAAGAAAATCGAGCGAAAACATCAGCTCCCGGGAACTCCCGGAGGTTTCCAGAACTTCCCGGGAATCCCAGGTTTGACCAGTTTGACCGAAATTTGACTTTGGGACCAGGCCGCCGAAAAAATTTTCAAACATTTTTCATGGTTACTAGAGGTCAATAGCTTTCCAACGGTATATCGCACATAATTTCTGGATTTAAAACGAATTTATTATGAATTTCCAAAGGCGAAAAAGGCGATCAAATCGGCTTTTATCGCAAATACCGCAAAACTTTTCAAAGTGACCTATCCCCGAACTTTTTTTTTATGAAAATTAGACTCCATTACCTTTCCAACGGTATATCACAATCCCAATTTGGAGTTCGTACGCATTTTTTGTGAATTTCGGACGAAATAGGGCCTTTTCGCGAATACCGGAACTTCAGGGGGCCTAAACAACATTATCTGGACGAAGGGAGGAGCAGTGCCGCTGCGGCACTGGCCCACTGCCGCCGCGGCAGTGGCCCAGTGCTGCCGCGGCACTCCCCTCCAGAACAGTCCATTTTTGTAATATGTTTTGTGGTCCCATTTTGATTAATTAAAAGCCAAAACGACGTAGTTTTGTGATTTCAGATGTTTGGAGCCAATGAGAATAATTTCTAAATCCCAAAACCACCCCAAGTTGGCCTATATAAACACCCCATTACTCTTCATTTTGGGGGGAGTCAAATGCAAGTTTAGAGAAAGTTTGGGAGAGAAAGTTGTAGAGATAAGGTTAGAGTAGAGAGAAAAGAAGCTTTCTTCTTTGATTTTCAAAACAAAAGTGAGTTCTAAACCTTGTTTTTTTTTACTTCATTACTTCCATTTACTTCAACATTCAATACTCCCAACCACCATTTTAGTGAGCATTTAAGAGAGTGGAAGCTTCTTCCATGTCTAGTGTCATTACATATGAGTGAAACACCAATCTACAAGTCTCATGCTTCATGAATATCATCTATTGATTATCATCTACTTGCTTGTTTATTTATTGTTCATCTCTTCTTATCCCATTTCTTTTTATTTTTTTCTTTATTTACTTATTAGTTCATCATCATCTAAGTGATGACATGAAGTTTGGGGTGAGTGAATCCTTATGGATAGTAGCTCTTGACCTCAAAAACATGTTTGATAGATGATGATCATAATCTCAATACTTCCAAAGTATTCTTGGAATGTATTGAAGTTATGTTCAAAAAATAAAATAAATCTCTCCAACAATCTTGGAGGTTCTTAATGATGAGTTTGATGTAGGTATTCTAAGTGGCTATGATCCTTATTGAGTGTTAAAAATATGTCTTCAAAACATCTATTTCAAAACCCCTCTCAATCCCTCTCATTTGGTTTCAAGAAACAAAACTTTGTTTTCTCCAAAATCTTCAAAACAATGAGTCAAAACAGTGAGTGAGTTGAGTTCAAAGATTTTTCTAGAACTCAATACTCAACATATGGATACAAGGCCACTTAGAAAGTCTTCCTAACTCATTGGAGAACACCCATGATTTTTGGTTTGACTTGGAAGTACTTGGAAATGGTCCATTTGGGGCCCAACATTCGTTCCAAACATTCTGTTTTTTGCTGTCACAGCAGCTAGGTCAACTTACGACCTCTTTTCCAGAAACCTTTTCCAAAAGGGGTGGTCCTAACTTATTTTTCCCTTAAAATTAAATGTCTTAGGAAACGGCCTGTATAAAATGGGCCTCTAGATCATTCGTTTTCATTTTCTAAGATGTTTCAACATTTCAGTCGACAGTACGAACTCTGTTTCTGAGTGACCTATGTTGTTTATATGATTTCTCTCAATCTGTGATAGTTATTAAGGATTGGCTTTTTGGGTTGTGTTCTAGACACAATAAGGAACATCTCCATAAAAAATCATGCATTGAAAACATTCTTAACCCCTCTTTTCAAATTTCCAAAGATGATGCTACTGTTCTGTCCACTATTCACAGCAAGCATACCTTGACTTTCATTCTTTGATTTAATGCTTATATGCATTCCAAATTAGTTCATATCTTAGGAAGTAGTTTATACCACATTTTTACATATCCCATGATGATTTCATTCATTCATTCATACACATTTTAGACTTCTAAGTCATTCTAGGAATCCATGAACACCAAAACACACTACAACCTTGGCACACTCTAGATACATACATTGCATCCATGCAAAGATTTGGGGTTTTTTGTAACTCCTAATCTAAGAAGATTATAAGGAATGATCATGATCACACGTTCATGCTCCCCTCGATCTAATCGTCCTTTCTCATCCGTCCCGGGGATTGAGAAATCATCTTTTCTCAAAGATTAACATGCATCATACTAGTTTGCTAAGTATATTTTACTTTCTTTGATTTATTTGTTTCAAGAACAATTCATGTCCCTTTAGATTAGGAAAACTTTAATATCTGATACATGATTAGACGATTTTTCCTAGGTTTATTTGTGTGATCTTTCACTTTGCATTGTGTGATATTTGGCTTAGATCTTATGAATGATATCTTATCTTTAGATCTTCCATTTCAAATCTCCTTATGTGATGTAATATACTATCATAGTATTATTTGTCGAACCATACATAGTATAAGATGATTATTTGGATGCTAATTGAGGCCCGTCGAAAGACGGGGCGAGTTGAGGGTGTTTTAGTCGCGACAAAGGCTCCTTCCTCTCTCGTACCAAAACCCCGAACCAAGTTCTTTGGTTATGAAGGACCGGTGCCCTTTATCCATTTGGGTGAGTCAAAATTAGGTTTCTTGGTTCCTTAAAGACCAAGTGGCGACTCTGTATCTGTTTTCAACAGACCTATTTTCTTTCTTTGATTCAAATCAATTTCAAAACAATCTCAAACGAGAGAAGTGGTCCGAATCCGCGTGTCCACACAAAGCCTTAATGATTTTTAACAACTTAGTTTGAATATGAACATGTAATTTGAGTTATCCAGGGTATTTTGCTCCTCTAGTAAGTAGTATTCCTTTCTCGAGACTATACACTCTAAATATTCTTCTTTTATAGAGTCGAGTATGAAGGCATTAGTATCCAAAAAATCACTCCTATCAAAGCTTTCACACCATGTGTGATCATTATTAACCAAGTCTCTGTGAGATGTTCATTCTTGAGTGTGAGACCATGTGAGAATTGAGTTGAAACTACGAGTTCTGAGAGTATGATAGTCTGAACAACTCTAAATAAAGTTTGATGTATAGTTGTTAACTTCACACACACGGATACATGGATGTGATGCATATGTTATTTTTATCTTGGTGACATGAGGAACATGTGTATTTCTTTCATGGTTTGAACGAGGATGATATGTTTTGTGGAGCTAAGTTTACAGTTGTATGGGAGGGAGTGTTTACAAGTTATTCTATATCTTTCTGAGCTTAGAAATCAGAGAATTTTGTAGGTACATTCACTGTGAACCCCCACGAGATAACACTCGTCCACTAGGGGGAACCTAGGGGTTTAACGGCTTGTTGCATTTGCTAAATGCAACCGCGATTCCTGCGAAAGTAAGTTAGGCAGTTTCTTTATTTTTTTTATTATTCAGTTTAGTTTGTCTTAGTTTAATTTAGTTTATTTTAGTCATTGTAGTATTAGTCTAGCTTGTTGCTATTTCCGCTTTATTGCTAGGGACTAGCAAATCGCTAGTTGGGGGTTGTGACAAGCGGGGGTATTTGTAAAATACAGCTGCGCTAAAAGAAGAAAATACACTAAATTAGTTTACAATTCTTTTGTTTATCTGCAATTTGAATTGCAATGCCAATTTGTACACAATTTGATTAAACTATGATAAGTGCTATTATTTTAGTGGTTATTTGTGCAGATTACTATTGCTGTGTGAAGAATTGGATGAAAATGATAAAAGGAAGTGCTTAGTTTTAATGAAGACAACTCAATCATAAAAAGGAGATTTTGAGCGATCGAGGTTTCGATCAATCGAATGCAGTTCAAGCGCTCGAAGATCCCAGAAGTTCAATCGATCGAGAGATGTTCGATGGATCGAACATAGCTTTTATCAGAAACAACGCGCACGCAGCAAAAACAAAGTTTTAACCCTAGTAATAGATTTATGTATATATAGTCGTATTGTACACGTCCGAAACGACGCCCACTTTTACTTTTCATCTGTTTTATATAGAGAGAAGAGAGTTTCTTGCTTTTGTAGGTTTATCAATACTTCTTATTGTATTGGCTTGGATTCTTTAAAGTTTAATAATAGTTTTTCATTCCAGGTTACTTTTTATTGCTTTACTTATATTCTGCTCGTAGTTTACTATAGTTTAATATGCTAAACTCATAGTCTTGCATGTTAGATAAGTTTACACCATTAGTTTTTTTTTATAGTTTTCATGTTTAAAACACAACCAAACAAGACTTTAATGGATATTATACTAAAAACGACTCTGTGATACTCCAGACTATGTTTGAGTAGTCCCTAGTTTGGGAGATTACGATGAAACCGTGATCTTAAGCCTCTGCCATGCAGAAGAATAATTCCTGTGTTCGATCGATCGGACCAGAGACATTGTCAATCGATCAAAGACATTTCGATCGATCGAGAGATGAAGATGTTCGATCGATCGAAAATGCGTCGATCGATCGAACTCTCTAATTCTTGAGAACATTTTATGCAGTATTCCTAGACTTTCTGCTTTTCAAATTTGTTAATAACACCCAAACGCTCAGTTTGTCAAACAATCTTTAAACTTAAAGCCTTAAGGCATTTTTCTTCAATACATTTTGCAAAACACCCTCAATGCTAACACCATTGTAGGTGCGAGTCTTAATTATTGATCCAAACTGCTTTTATGTGTTTCAAACTTAACTGTGATGACATAGTCCCGGTCATGAAAGGGCTATGGATTCTTTATCCTAAGAGAAATACGGAGTACTGTAGAAGATGTACTCGATTGAGCTTCAACGTAATTGCATGGTAGATGGCTAGGTCGCGGTGGATTTGTGTAATCCCAACATTCCCTTACATTAAGAGAAACACGTTGTAAAACATCGCTTTAGTTAGTTAGTTCATCATTAGTTTAAATTATTTTAGTTGCTTTAATTTTAGTAGTTACTTTGTGGAACTTTGTGTTCTACACCCTTTTAAATATTAATTTTTGTTCTCCTGTTAGAGATTAATCTAGGTATATAGTTTAACACCTTTCCTATGGGATCGACCTGTTCTTAACTAGATTACTACTTACACGATTACCTACACTTGGGTATAGCACACAAGCGCACATAGAAAAATTCTCGTGTCATTTATGACAAAAATAATCCCAAGAACATGTCATGAACACAAGGTTTCTAAAAAAAGTGTTTTAAACAGACTCTGTTATTCTTGAAATTCGGTATCATTTGAGAATAGAATGCAAAACATAATAGAAGCATAATAGAAATTCATGAATCATGTTAATAAAGTAGATCTAAACTTTTGATCTCTCATCCAATTATCCTAGATGATTTCTAAACCAAGTTTTATTCATCAATTGTTGTTGAGTGATCAAGGTATGACCATTTTGTATACATAGTCATAATTGTAGTCAAACTTAGAAAATTCCAGAATAGTTGTATCAACTTCAAACGCTTAGAAACAATCTTAACTTGATCTTATGCTCACGATTATACATCGGCATATAGATACATGAGTTAGGAATCATCCCCAAAAAGCAGAACATTGATAACTATTATAGATTTTCTTAAATTCAAGCTCAAAGAGACTATGTTCAAATCTATCAACCGATTTCTCAACAATTTCTAAAAATAGCATATGGATCCTAGAAGTTCTCAAAACGGACCGGATGAAAGCTAATTCATCAAAGTTTACCCAAAAAATTTAAAATCCATCAAACTATGAGTTTTGGTGGACCAAATCTTATGGACAAAGCCAATCTGTTTTGCTGAATTTTTATCTAGTTCATTTTAAAGTGTGAGGAAAACATCTTAGGTGTTGATTGAAGCTTATTATAGAGACCAAATTCATAGATCTACTTGACTATCATGATTTCTAATCAATTTAGCCCTCAAGTTCTATGAAAAACTTTAGATCATGGATCGAAGGGACTTAGAAATATTATATTAGAGATGAAATTCAATATGAATACTAGGTAATAGAGATAATCAAGAGAAGGGTATGAACATAGGAATCATCCCTCTCATAGATCATACTTCTAAACCATCATATAATTTAAAATAGATACATATATATAATCATGTATGCATGGATTTAGAACTAGAATTGAAGGAGGAAATCAAAGTTGAAAGTCAAATTGAAAATCAATCTCTAATTATGAATTATCAACAAAATCAAAGAGATTTGGATCTAGCTATGTGAGTGTGTGAAGAACAAGAGATGAAGAACAAGAGTGTTCTAATAAGTGAAATAAAACTAAGCTAGATCCAAATCTTATAGATCTATATATACAAAATAGGAATTAGAGATGAATCATAGTGTTTACCTCTTGGAGGATTCTCAATTATATAACCAAAGTTGAAGTGAAGATCTTCTTCTTCAAGCGCTCTTCAAGTATTCTTCAAGCATTCATCCATGGAAGTTAAGGGAGGCAATTGATGTTCAAATCATGATTTAATACCCTAAGATTAGTTTTCTAAACTTCAATCATAATTCTTTCTCTCTAGAATTCTCTTTTAATTGAAAGTATATTCAAATTGTACTTGTATCTCTCTTGTATATTCAAAGCTTCTCTTAAGATACTCTAAGTATGATTCAAGATCTTTTCAAGATAATCCAAGATACTACTTAGAGGATCTCACATGAGATGCATGATGGCACGACTAATAGTTGTGCGCTCTTGTACAACACCCAAGTGTAGGTGATCGTGCAAGTAATATTGGATAAGTCCAGGTCGATCCACAGGGAAGGAAAAGGAAGAATATATACTAAGTTACAACCTAAAGAAAAAGAAAATAAGAATGAATGATTGGAGGTGTACTAACAAATCCTAATTAATTAAATTAAACTAAATAATAAATTAAAGCATAAAGAAACATGATAATTAAACAACTAAATTAAAGGTGTTGGAAACACGTGAATCCACATTGATCCTAACCATCTACCATGCATATTCATTAACGTTCTATGGAGTTCATTCCTTTTCAGTATTCCGTATTTTTCTACAGATAAAGAATTAATAGCCCTTGCATGTCTGGGACTATATCATCACAAGTGATTTCAAATACTTAGAAGACGGTTTAAAACAATGGTTATTATCTGCACTCTAAATGTGTTAGCATTCAAAGTGGTTTTCATTTTTCAAAAGTCATTGAAGAAAATAGCCTTAAGGCTTTAAGTTCTAAAAACTGTTGTGACAAACTGAGCTTATAGGAACAATTTGCTGACAGATTACTAAAATAGAAATTTATGGAATACTTAAAAGAATCATCTCAGGAATTAACATGTTCGATCGATCGAATCGCTCTCGATCGATCAGATTGCATCATCCTTCAATCGATCGAAATGTCTTCGATCGCTTGACTATGGCTCTGGTTCGATCGATCGAAATACCTTCGATCGATCGAGCCCAAGGTTTCTAAAGATTGCATGGCAGAGGCTAGGAATCAATGTTTCATCACATATTCTCAACGTCTAAACTACAGAAACATAATAAAACTAATGCAGAAATAACAAAACATAGCAATCATTAACATCTAAAGTAATAAACAATCAAATAAAGAAAAAGGAGAAGAAAAACCTGAAAATAATCTGAATATAACTTGTAATCAACATCAATATTGAGTTTAATAATGGAAAAGGAGGAAGAAAACATAAATCTAACCTAATCTACACCTAATCTAACCCTAAAACTACCCTAAAACTATTGTTTTCTGCGTTTTGGAGCGTCCTCCCTTCGTCTGATGTCAAAACGACTTATTTATAGGGTTCCTGCGGAGTTTACGCAACTTTTGGGAGAAAATAAGTTTAATCAATCGAGCTTAGTTCGATCGATCGAAGGTTCGATCGATTGAACTTTCCTCAATCCCTTGAACTCTCTGATTTTGATAGCTCTGCGCATCGATGGGAGAATGGCCATAACTTTTCACTCAGAGCTCGAATTGACCTCTCGTTTGCAGCCACACGACCGTAACTCAAAGGTCTACATTTTGTATTTCTGGAGAAATCTTCCAAATCTGAAGTCTTCATTGTCAAAAATGACGTTTTCTCAGCTACTTGCGTTGTTCTCTTCACCAGAATCACTTTCTTTAGCTCCACTTCATTGATTTTTGCATCCTAATACCTATAAAATAATGCATAAACATATGTTTTAGCATTAACACAATAAAAATGACATTATTATTAGAATGCACCTAAATGTAGGGACGTTGGGGATAAAAGTATGCATAAAATACCACATAATACGCCATGAACATGCACTTTTCACCTCGAATCACACCCCCAACTAGCTCGTTGCTAGTCCCTAGCAATGAAGCAAACTACAGTAATATTTATTTAAACTCTAAGAATTGAAAACAAAAGAAAGTAATAATTCTAAATCACTTTCGCAGGAATCACGATTGCATTTAGCGTATTCAACAAGCCTTTAAACCCCTAGGTTCCCCCTAGTGGACGAGTGTTGTCTCGTGAGGGTTTGCAGTGAATCTACCCACAAAATTCATGTTTATGGTAATGGTTCTCCTTTAAATGTTTTCAAGAAATTTTTCCTCTCATTTAGCAATGTGGTTAAGCTCAACAATCTCATGAAGCTCTCTAGTAAGCTTCATGTATTTTTTTTTCTTTTCCTCTCTAGTCCCCACATCTCCAATCTCTCTCTCTCTCTCTCTCTCTCTCTCTCATTTTTTTTTCTTTTCATTCCTACACTCTTCTTTCTATTATTTTTTTCTTTTGTAACAGCCATTGACACTTATTTTTTTTCTTTTCATGCCTTTTTTTTCTTTTTTTTTTTTTTCCTTTTTTTTTTGGCCAACTTTCCCTTATTCACACAACTAAACTTCTTGTCAAAATAACATATTCCAATCACTCCTAAATGAAGAACTGAGGCTTGAATTCCTAATTTGGAGTTAGGTATAGACTTTAGGATTATGAAGACAAGGAAAATATGGTAAAGACTCAAGAGGTGAAGTAAAGGGATGGCATAATTGTAGGCCAAGGTTGTATTATCCATGTATGGTCAGAAGATGGCCTAAATTAGATTCTAAGTTCATAGGATTATTCATTTCAGTAAATTCAAGAGCTCTAGAGTCTGGTAAATTCTGAACGTTCTCTTCTAGTGATCAGTCAAAATGAAGAAGAAAATTAAGACTTTTAACGAATTACAACGCTTTTCAAAAAGTAAGAGTAATTTTATAAAACCCTCATAAACAAAGAATGGCACAAAAGCTCACTTGGGTTATTAGTCTCCATTACAGTCTCTCAAGACACCTAAGCTATGCTTACTAATCCATTTTAGCTAAGTACAAGGTTGTCACAATGTGCTCAAAGTTGTTTGAAGATTAAAAAACATAAAATATACTATAACTAAGATAGTAAACAAACTATTATAGTGTATCACATACTAATAACACACAGAAAATAACAATACTGCATCATAACTAACTACATTAACTAAGAGAGAAATACAAGAACCATTTTATTATCTTTAAAAAAAATTATAAATTTTAAAATTTTTGATAATTTTAATTTACTGAGTTTGAGTTGTATGTTGCTAAGTAGGTGTATTGACATGAAAGCATAAAAAGAAATAAATGAGGCATGCAATGACTCACTCCCCCCAACTAGAACTAAACATTGTCCTCAATGTTCTAAACTAAGCATATGGACATGTAAAGTAAATCGAGAGAAGGAAGGATGCTACCTCGAGGCGTTAATATCCAAATACATTTTTTTTTTCTAGTTACCTGCAAAATCATTAGTAGCAACAAGGAAAAAAATAGAAAATACAATACAACTACTCAGTAAATAAATTCGGTTATTCAAGATATTTATCATAAAGTAATAACTGAAATTTTTTAGGATCTTCTCTATGAAATAATTTAAGAGTGAAAAGAATGTAGGGATCCTCATAAAATTGCAACTCCCCCAACTAATGTCAGGCTCAAGGTCAGAGGAGATGATGCAAAACCTATGGCCTCGAAATTTGTTGTGGACAATTATAAGAGGTATACCACACATTTTAGGAATTATATGCAAGAAACAATCTTTGGTGTTAGTATTTCCTATAACGGCCTCTATTTTAATACTAGGGGGTGGCCACAGTTCGATAAAAGGGGTAGGGTCTAAGTAATGTTCTAATAAAGTTTCATTACCCTCCTATTATCCTAGAACAGAATCTATAGAAATATGATCATAAGAATTTAATTTCTGTTCTATGCACAAGGTTTTGGACTGGACTTGGATAAAGCTATCTATTTGAGCCTCAATGTCATTATTAGTCAAGAAGGTTAAGCAGTCCAACAGATTATTAGCTTCTTGTTTAAGTTTAAAATCATCTAATGTGGGCCCAATATTTTCTAAGTCTTCTCTCAAAGAATTTTGAAAGATAAAATTTTGTGAAGAACATGTGCTAGAATCCTTACCATTCTCTTCCAAAACACATTCTATTTGTTCAATATTAGGGTACACATGATTTTCAAGCTCGGGATGAGAGCATTGATTGATAGAGAGGATGGGTGATGGGCAACTTGGTGACACCACCTCTTCGGCCGAAAGAGGTGAGGGTTCATGAATATTGCATGAATCTAAATCAAATTTAGAATTTTTAATAATGTCCTTCCTAGGGTCACTATCAAAGGTAAGGGTAGAGTCAACATGGGACTCATCCTTTCCTAATTGTGTGCAATCTCCTAAACTCTCATCATCTTGTAAAACCTTATTCTCATCCTCATAACTCTCCTCACTATATATGTCATCTATTGAGCTGCTCTAGACAAAGTGATTATGCAATTTTATCCAGGCAGTGAAGGAGTTGATGTCTGGGGTTATATATTGAGGAGAAGATGGTTCTACAACTTCATGCTTAATGGTTTGGTTTTGTAGTTCTTGTTGGGTTGTCACTTTCTCGAGTGAGTTGTTAACCTCATTTGGTATAAACCCATCATTGTCCTCTAATTCCATTCCGTTATTAGTGTCTTGAAATTTTGGTTGTAGTGTTGAAGGACTGGTATAGTCTTCTAAAGGTTGGCTAGCATATGCTTGTTGATATATAGTTTCTAATTTATCAAGTGCATTATCTAGCCTTTTCATTTCACTAAGTAGCAATTTTAACATACCTTTATCCTCAACTTGGTTATTATCCTCATTATAACTATACGAAGTTTCGCCCCATTGTGGTTGATAGTAAATCCCATCCCATTGTGTTTGTGGACAAGACTCGCCAAAGGGAAAATCTTGGTGCATTTGGTAATCATGGGAACTACTACTATATCCTATGCTATCGTATTGGTTATTTCCCCATTGCGATTGATAGAACTCTCCATGTGGAGGTTCTTGATATGTTTGATAACATGGGGGATTACAACTATTATTTTCCCATTCTGGTGGTTGGTAACACTCAGGTTGATAATGCGCATCATAAATGGGTGCTTGCCAACTTGGGGGACAATTTTCATTACCTATTGTGTACCTATTCGTGGTGTTTGTGTTTGTGTTGTATGGAGGATAATATGGATAAGACATGTTTACCCAAAATTTTAAGCAATAGCAATTTTATTTATTTATCTATTTTATCTTGTGAGAGAAAAAGTCCAAAAGTTTTTTTTTTTTTTATTTAATTTAATTTTTTTTTGAAAAGTAAGAAAAATTGGAAATAACTTTGTAAAATTCTAGCCTAGTTTCCTTCCCCAGCAACGGTGCCAAAAATTTGGCATGGCTAAAAAGTTGTGCGCTATTGTGCAACACCCAAGTGTAGGTGATCGTGCAAGTAATACTGGATAAGTTCAGGTCGATCCCACAGGGAAGGAAAAAGGAAGAATATATACTAAGTTACAACCTAAAGAAAAAGAAAATAAAAATGAATGATTGGAGGTGTACTAACAAATCCTAATTAATTAAATTAAATTGAATAATAAATTAAAGCATAAAGAAACATAATAATTAAACAACTAAATTAAAGGTGTTCGAAACACGTAAATCCACATTGATCCTAACCATCTACCATGCATACTCATTAACGTTCTACGGAGTTCATTCCTTTTTAGTAATCCGTATTTTTCTCCAAATAAAGAATCAATAGCCCTTACATGTCCGGGGCTATAGCATAACAAGTGATTTAAAATACTTAGAAGATAGTTTAAAGCAATGGTTATTACTTGCACTCTAAATGGTGTTAGCATTCAAAATGGTTTTCAAAAGTCATTGAAGAAAATAGCCTTAAGGCTTTAAGTTCTAAAAACTGTTGTGACAAACTGAGCTTATAGGGACAATTTGATGACATATTTCTAAAACAGAAAGTCATGGAATACTTAAAAGAATCAATTCTCATTTCAAAACATAGCAATCAACTGTCAGGTTGAATTTCAATATAAATATATTCCAAGAGGTTTTGAAATGAGAATTGAAGTCCAATTGAAGCCCGAAAGTCCTCCGAAACTTTCGTCCTCTTTTTGAAATCAAACGACTTCTTTTTCAAAATTGCTTTCAAATGTGCGTCAATTTCAAACTTTTCTTTAAAATTGAATCTCTAGATACCTAGAATACTGTGTTTAGAACACTTAATGTTTATATAACCCTGAGTGAATATGAATTATGAGAGACGATTTTGAGAAAACCGGGATTTATCCATGGAAAAGGGCTTTTCTGAGATTGAAGTCACTTTCCGAAGTTCAATCTTTCGATTGTGTGGAATCCAGTACCTTCTATGGGGTACTTTTCATCATCGAATCCTCCAAGATGTTGTCCACCCTAAATCCTATCAGTGTGGTTAAAATTGGGTGTCTACAGTATGTGGCTCGACCCCGTTAACTAGGTGACCTACATCCACGTTTGCGTCGGAGCGCGTTCACTAGCAAATCATTGGTGACCATTGGTGAACCAACAAAGAGGGTGGCACTACCAAAAGTCCGGCCGGGTATATGCGTATCAGTGATATATATTGCTATTCTATGAAAATAAGAATGCGATCCCCTTTCATGGGGGTGAGTGGTCTCTTTTATAGGTGCAAGAGACCACTCGTACAAGGTAAGTGAGCTGATTAGGAAGCCCAACCTAATGACAATTGATTTACATGAATTGTGGGAGTTTCCAAAGTGAATTAGGAAATAACTTGCACTTTCCATTAGTCCTCTGACTTAGGCAACTATCTAGAACCTTGTAGGGCAAGTCATGTGATCAGACCAGGCTTCATCTACTGGTTGATGACCTGGACCACACTCCTAAGCTGCTAGCCCAAATTAGGCGATCTCGGTTGAGCAGCCTGGAATGGTTGAATAGCAAGTGCCCATTCCGGATGACTTGGCATTTCCTTGCTAAGGTGGCAATTTGACTTTGACCTGAAATTTTTGTACATATCATTACTTACTAAAACTTACAGAAAAGATGAATTACTAAGAATCAAAACTTAGAAGTCCATGAAATCCATAGAAGCATTAAATTGCTTCATAGACTTCATGGAGAAGAACATGAGAGAGAGAGAGAGAGAGAGAGAGAGAGAGAGAGAAAATCTTTCAAAATTATGATGTGTATTTTCCACTCCTAGTGGCCTTTGTGCGTGCTTTTTGACATGAAAAGATTTTGCTAGTGGACAAATAGACATTGCCTAAATATACTATGATGAGAAAACAATTGATGGCACTTGAATGATTCTTGGTTAAACTAAAACTGAGATGAACCAATAGTGTACAAATCGTGGTTGAGATCGATGGTATACAAATTATGATCGAGCTGAATTTGATATGAACCCACGGTGTACAAACCTTGGTCGAGATCCAATGTGTACAAAATGTGACCGAATTTGAATTGAGCTGACTACTTTGCAAGGGCAGATGGGCATTTGTCCGAGATAAGATAGAGCTCTGCTGGGGAATACGTGACTAACTACTTGGGGATGAATCTGCTTCTGTTGGAGGGAATGGATGAAAGGTGCTCTATAGGAAAGAAGGAAATATGCCAACTGATATGGGAGAAAAGGTATCATTTTATTTGGGCTAAAGGATATGAAAATGATTTGCGCAGGCTAAGGAGCTGACATTGATGGAGGAATATGATCAACAACCACTCGTGGACTTATGTTGCTTGAAAGAAGGTCAACAACCACCCATGGACTTTTGTTGCATGGAGGAAGGTGATCAATCAACCACTCATAGACTTATGTTGCGCGGTGATGAGGAAGGTCAACAGCCATCCATATACTTATGTTGCTTTAAAGAATGAAGGCCAACATCAACTCACGTACTTATGTTGCTTGAACGAAGGAAGATAATTAGCAACCACTCATGGGCTTATGTTGTATGAATGAAAGAAGATAATCAACCGCCACTCATGGACTTATGTGCATGAACAGAGCAAGACAATCAACAACCACTAATTGGCATTCAATATCGCATTCTTGTCTTCATGATTTACTCATATTGGATATGTCATATCACTATTTTGAGAGATTTAATGGATAAATTGCACAATTGTTGATCTTCTTATTTGTCCCTTTCTATCTAATAAACCCCCTATTTTGTAGGATTTGGAGGCTTTGTAAGGTTGTGACCAATTCCTTTTGGTTCATAATTCAAAAAGGGAAAATAATACACATCTGCAGGGGCGAATCAATCTGGCCTTTCTTGGCAGATTGATCCACTGAAGTATCAGGATCTAGAGAAGGTATTTTGGAAAGTCGGATCGATTCACGATCTTGGAGGCATCTTCTGCCAGCATACAGGAATATCAGATCGATCTGGCATCTTTCCTTGGATTGATCCTGCCCACTTTGGATTGTTTCCCTTTTCTAATTACAAATGTGCTATTATTACTTGGGGGGTATAAATAGTTAGATTTTTTTTAGGTTATTTAGTGTTTTTACTTAGAAAAAGTTGTCTCCCTTCTCTATCTCCTAGGTTTTCCTCTTCTTCCTTACATTTACTCCTTCTCCTACCCACCATTAATGCTTAATTAGTTTTAGAGAGAGAAAACTTTAGTTATATTGAATACTTTGAAGCTTGGTTTGGATTATTGAAGTTCATCTAGCATTTATGATGGTTGTGTATTGTTGTCACTTCTCTCTCCCTCTCTTTATTGTTTATGTTTTTATCTCCATGAATAGCTAGATTATGTAGGTTGGGGATCATAAACCCACCATTCGACCCATTTGAGCTCCAATATAGGAATTTAATGTATTGTGGTATTTCTAGGGTTCATTTGTGTAAGGTTTGAAATTCTAGGACCTCATTTACGATGTCAAGCATCATGAGTTATTCAATCCTTTGATTTCAAACCACACCCCATGTATTTCATTGAAGCTTCTATCTAGCATTGTAGGTAGACCACCACATGTTTGATAATTTGCCTTAATGGAATTTTTTACCCTAGAATATGCTACAAACATGAAATCAATTTGTGTTTGGTCCAAGGTGGGGGGAATGCTCCCCAGCCTCTTTCTATTTTCAAAATCCTGATCTAATCATACTTGTCTTTAATTAAAACTTAGCTTTCACTTTAAATTAGTCATTGTAGTATAATAGTTAATTGAAATACCAACAGACGAAAAGTCGTAGTTTTTCCTTTTTAGTTTCCTTCTTTCTCATCGCATTGTAATTGGTTACTAAGCTTCCACAATCGTTGTTGTATTCCAATCCCTATGGACTCAACACCCTACTTCCAATTCTACATTTTTAATAGGGTTATAATAAAGAACTTGATTTTGACGTAATCAGCCACTCATGGACTTAAGTTTCTAGAAGATGATGGTTAGCTCTTGGTGGTTTGGAAAGGGATGAAATTCGCCCTTGCCCCAAGTTTAGACACTTTTCACGCTGACACCTTCACTAGTGCAGTAAGCTATTTGGTAATTTTGTTTGTATTGTGTAACCCCTAGAAACCTTATTTGTATTTTACTATGTATTGTAATACATGAATTGTATGTTCTATCTTGAATCCATGGATTTTAATTTCATTTCTGTACTTAGTTTAACATTCCTAGACTTTCGTAGAATTTGACCTAGGATTGATCTTCCAAAGATCGATCTTGGCAAGATTTATCCTCATAGGATCGATCCTACACTACGTTTTTTTGCTAATTGGCAGCTGCATTTTGTTCACCCACTACACCGCTCTAATCACCACTACCATGCTTCTGGACGTCTAAAACTCACCTGAGCACACTCCTCATCATCCCCCAATCTCATCATACTCATTCCATGTGTTAGTCACATCATCTTGCACACCATCACCTTATATCTTCAACATCACCATCACCGCACAGACACACACATACAGATTATATACATATATGTATACACATTACATTCACACATGCACAGGTAGAGAGGGAGTGTAGAGAGAAAGAGTGGTCTCCCATTTTCTATATAAATACCCACACAGACCTACCTTACTCTTTGTTGCACTTTATGAAGGAAAAATAGGTTTAAAATATTTATTTAAATGCACAGCGAAAAAACCAATTTATAAAACTTTTATTGATATGCCCGGATCTACTACTTATCAATGCTATAGTTGCGTGCAAGAGGGGACAAGAGTTATACCTTTGTGTCTTGAACACAATTCTAAATCCTTCAACTTCTAGCAGTGTCCTCTAGGTTATCTTCACTCTTATGACAAATATAGTAGCTTGCCAAAAAGACTAGGGTTGGTGGGAACCCTAATAATGAGGATAGAGAAGGCTTGGATAACCCTAAACAGCTTCTACAACTCTGGTATAGAAAAACGACGACACAAATATTTTGTATGCAGTTGCCCTATTTGTAGATTTCTAAACCCACTTTAAGCCTTTGATCGATTGAAGAGGCTTTGATCGATCAAACCTTCGATCGATCGAAGAGTCTTTGATCAATCAAACCTTCGATCGAATGAAGAACCTTCAATCGATCAAACTTGTCTAGACTTCAATTGATCGAAACACTTTTGATTGATCGAACTTGTCTTGATGAGATCCTCATGTGCCTTTCCAAGCATCCTAGCAGAGCTAAGAGTGGGACCTCCTAGGCTCTTTATAGTTGTCTCAGACCAGTTTTTAATTCCTATGATCAAACTCTTTGATCAGCAAATTAACCAACATATCAGTTAACGTTTACTCCATTATAAAATGATAACTGAACTCTAGTGCAAAAGAATATATTTAAAGCGATAACTAGACTTGTATGGTGTACTAATGTCCCTCTACCATCAGCACTCATAATCATATTCAGGCAGTCAGATAAACTATTGCTGTCAACCTGAATAGTGATTACATCTTTCATTCCTTAAGTCCCATTCACCCTACATGATTACCAAACATGTTGATAACTATTATCAGCAAGACTGCAGTTCTGAGTAATCAACTTGGTGACATTCTCAAGGGAATTCTTACTCTTTATCAGAGGGCAGATTCTATCTTGACAATATATGTTCACAACCCTATGAACATGACATACCCAAGATACCCAGGAGTTGATCTTTTATAGACCTCACTGATTGGCAAGTCAAAGCAGCCACAACCATAGTCTATGTCCATAATCATCTCAAGATTGAGAAAATGTACTTTATACAAGTTCTGAGTTCCTATCGACTATTAACAGTCTTGAGTGTCAATAGGAAAGCTCAGGTCTGACAGTGCACTATTAGCACTAGCATATTAACTAAGAGTCATACTCTAATGATTGAGAATCATCACTCCATCCAATGGTAGTTAATTATGCTATAGTGTAAACCTAACGAGGTATCCAGTCTCATCATCCACTGTGACAAGTTCTAAGTATCATTGAATAGTAATTCGTATCTCACTTGTATATATCACATACATACACGAATTACTTACAATGATACTTAAAGACAAAATAATCATCTCATGAAAGACATGCATAACAAAATGTAAATTTGATATCCATATATATATTAAAATGTCAATGCCTCATATATAAAGTAATGGTTTGAGGGCACAATCCCAACAAACTGCCACTTGCACTCACAACCATACAAGATTACATCTGAGACCTAGACTATCTAGATGACGACCAAAGACCTTCTATGGCAAGGCCTTTGTAAACGGATTCGCAAGATTGTCCACGGTGGCAATCTTTGTGACAGTCAAATCTCCATGTTGAACAATATCTTGAATTAGATGATATTTCTACTCTACGTGCTTTCCCTTTCTGTGGTTCCTTGGATTGAGCCACTGGCCCACTATTATTGTACTATAGCATAATAGGTGACATCGATACTAGTAGAACCTTGAGCTCCATAAGGAACTTCTTGAGCCAAACAGCTTCCTTTGCGGCTTCACAAGCAGTCACATACTCAGCTTCAATAGTTGATTTTGCAATGCATTTCTACTTAATGCTCCTCCAACTAACAGTACCACCTCCCAAGGTAAAGAGATGTTTGGATGTTGACTTCCTCGAATCTTTATCTGACATAGGTCTGAGTCAGTTTATCCCACTGCAATTAACTCATTGCCGCTATACATAAGCATGTAATCTCTAGTCCTTCTCAAGTACTTAAGAATGTGCTTAACGATTGTCTAATGCTCTAGATCTGGATTAGATTGATACCTGCTAACCATGCCGATGGCAAAAAAGATATCTGGTCTAGTGCATAACATCGCATACATGAGACTTCCCACTGCCAAAGCATAGGGAATTCCTGCCATACGATTCCTCTCCTTTTGTGTTTTTGGACACTGGTCCTTGGAGAATGCTAGACCATGCCTGAAAGGTAACAAGCCTTTCTTTGAATTGTGTATTGAAAACCTAGTTAGCACTTTTTTGATATAATCAGCTTGAGATAATCCCATTATCTTTCGCTTATGAACTCGAAAGAGCTTTATCCCAAGGATATAGCTCACCTCTCTTAGATCCTTCATATCAAAAGTACTAGCAAACAAAACCTAATTGATGACAATGCCCCTATATGATTTCTAATGAGTAGAATGTCATCAACATAAAGCACAAGAAAAGCCACCACTTTGCTTTCATATTTCTTGTATACATAAGGTTCATCCAGATGCTATATGAAACCAAACGACTTGACCGCTTCGTCAAATCGAATGTTCCAACTTCTGGATGCTTGCTTAAAACCATAAATGGAATTTTATAACTTGCATACTAATACTAAGTTACCTTTTTCGCCAGCTATGAACCCTTCTGGTTACTAGATATGAACTTCCTTTGGATAGAATCAATGAGACGCGTTAGAGGGTGACCACTACACTGAGGCACTACTTGAGGCGGTTGTCATTGGATTCTAGTTAATGGTAAACACTAGCTAAGCTATGGGTAAGGGATTCCACACGGAGCATTATCCAGAAACTTAGAGACCAAAAGTTCAGGAGTCATGAATTGTTTTGTAAGAGTTGCATGACATTCGTGATGGGTTTCCCAATCAGGCTATGAGGTTATGATCGCCACACGGAGACTTAACTTCATAGGCTTGACATCCTGAAGACAATTAATGAGTTGGTTAAGGGAATTCCAATGTATCATGTAAATTATCATATTCATGATTTCCATATTGTAATTCTGTTACATTATTTGTATTTTAGATTCATAATGTCTAGCCCACTTTCTATAACCATGATCCAGAATAAGCTAATTGGAAACAACTACGTTGAACGGAAACTGGAACTGGATGAATTGTTAACTGCTAATGGATGTAAATACGTTCTTACCATTCCCTGTCCACCTATTCCATGCTATGACACCCCAACTGATCTTGCTGATCAATATTGGCAGTGGATAAGATTTGATGGTATAGCTCGCTCTAGCATCTTAGACTCTTTGTCTGATGTGTTGAAGCAGCAACATCAACCTTTGAACACTGTCCGTGCTATAATATTGAATCTCGAGGAGATGTTTGGGGAGCTGAGTCGAACTGCAAGGCTTAGAGCCTTGGAGTTAGTCATGGACACCAGAATGTTGGAAGGAACTTCTATAAGAGAGCATGTTTTTAAAATGATTACTTATTTCAAAGTACTGGAAGTTCTGGGTTCCGACATTGATGGTGAGACTCAAGTTGACATAATCTTGCATTCGTTGCCTTCATCATTCACTCAATTTAAAAAGGTTTTTAAAATGAGTAAAACAGTTTTTTCAACAAGTGAATTGATGAGCTCTCTTGAGGCAACGATGGATATAGTCAAAAAGGAGTCAAATGTTCAAAACATTGGAATGGCTTCATCTTCTGGAACTAAGCCTAAGAGCATAAGTTCAGAGAAGGAGAAGCAAGACTCAAGGATAGGTGAGCCTAACGCAAATATTAGGAAGAAGGCAAGACTTGGAAAGGGAAAGGCTGGTGCTGTGCCAAAAGGAAAGTGTTTCCATTGTGGCATGAGAGGGCATTGGAAAAGGAACTGTGTGGAATACTTGACTGCCAAAAGGCAAGGTATGATCCCTTTTCACTAGTTTTTGAAGTAAGTTGAAAAACTGATACTTCAACTACTTGGGGCATTGATTCTGTATTTTCTATATTATATCTGTAATTGTTGCAGGGAATTGGAAAATAAGAATGTGCAGTGATTAGAAGATCTTGATTGCCTTTTGGGATCTGATGCAAGAGTTGCTATTAGATTATTAGTTTTATATTGTAATAAAACTTTGGAGTTATTAGATGGATTTCAGTTTTGAATTAATGAATAATATTTATTCTTTTGATTTTGGTACTGAAATTCTTGATTAAAAGAAAGCGTTCTTTTATGTGATCTAAATAACTTGTCAAGCAAGTATCTCACCAATTTACTCGTGTTTCTCATAAATTATCTAATGTAGTATTTAAATGACTCATGGGTATTTTACCATCTAAAAGGATAGCACCCTCAACTAATTCCATAACTTTTTGGTTTTGAAGTTAGATCATATTTAATCTAAATTAGGATAAATGGGGAGTAAAGGATTGGATCCTAAACTCTTTTGGTTGCTAAGACCATTGCCTATTTGTCAATCCTATTTAGAGAGTAAATGTGATCAGATCATATTAATATAAATTACGATAAATGGGGAGTAAAGGATTGGATCCTAAAACTCTTTTGGTTGTTGAGACCACTACCTGTTTGTCAATCCTATTTAGAGGCTAATATGATCAAGTGACTTTTCTTTTGAAAATCACACGACCAAGGACTTAGTAGAATTAGGACATACTCATATATGTAGGGCAATAAACATTAGAGTTGAAAAGTAGTTTCGGCTACTTTGGATACTGATATACATTTACTTATTGCATCTTCATCCTCAATTTTGAAGAAATTCAAAAGTTTTGGAATGAAGAGTAATTGGTAAAAGAATATCGTTGCCTTTTGATTTGATCAAAATGGTGAGTATCTATCTAATGTATTTATTGTCCAAAGGAGATAAGAATGAGATTCTTTCTCGACAGTCTACACCTAGTGCGCCTCCACGGGATGGTGTAGCAGGTAGAAGGAACTATTTTAGATATGACTGGGTCATGGGATGAGTTATTTAGAGTTACTACTGTTCCTTGTTTTTCTCGATGGAACTACAATGTATATACTGGATCTTATTCAAAAGCAAATCTTTTCAATAGACATCCCCAAAGTTGTGAAAAGAATGCGACTTCTTTCTCATGGTAACTTTGGATAAGGATGTCTAGCACTTTGGTGTAAAGAAATGATGAGCCTTTTTGAATCTAGATTAGAAGTATAATACTTTTGTAGTGTTTCCAGAGAAAACAAAAGTTGGTTGGAGACCAAATTTTACAAAGGAAAGATAATATAAAAGAGTAAAGTAATTTATATCTTAAAGCAATCTATAAATCATCTAGAACTAAAATCTACTACCTCTTCATCTGTTCCTACATCGGTACTTCATTCTAGTGGGAGAATTCTTAGCGTTGCTAAATCTCCTTGTGCATTGAAGTTTTGTGATAAGGAAGCTCCGGTATATGATTTGCATAAGTCTACGGACTTAAGCAATCATCCAGAGATAAGGACATCTGTTTTGACATGTTGGTCAAAATACTTTGGATTCGTCTGAAGTATGAATGTGGCTTAAGTGGATGAAAGGATCCTTGCGCAAAGGAAGTGTGGTGGTGATTATGGTTCCTCATATTGATAATACCTTTATCATTGCGAGATGTTAAAATTGTGTTATCAGTGGTTGAGGTTAAGTTTTTACAGTATACTTGATATTTGTGATCTCGGTGAGGCGAGCTATAATCTTTAGATTTTTGCTCATTCAAGATCGAAAAGTTAAGATAATGAAATTATCTCAAACTTCTACATCAGAAAGTTGCTGGCTAGATTCAACGTAGAACATTTCGATAAAGGTTTTTCACCTTTGAACATAACCTATTTCTCTTTCAAGACTTGTATCTTGGGATACAAGATGAAAGAGGTCGCATGAAAGGTATATCATAAGCCTTCGCCATTGATAAACCTTGTATGTGATATTAGGTATGGATATCAGTTATACCGTTAAGGTTGTTCACAGATATCAGTCCAAATGAAAATTCAGTTTTATGAACTATCATAAGGTATGTATTCTCTAGGACTTGAGAAAGAACTAGAAGATATATGCTAGGTGATGGTGTTTTGGACAATGTTTGAATTAGCTTTACTGGATACATGTCTGGTGACATCTTTTGTCTAGGGATATAGTATAACATGAAGATGTTCTACTATGGATTGTTTCAGTCGATGATCATCAGTCCCTTTACAAAACCTTACGGGCAAGGATTTGACATGTCACGTAGATAATGCTATTGTTGTTTTAATACTATATGGTTATGAGTGCAAGTGGGAGTTTGTTGGGAATATGCCCTCAAACCAGTTAGTTGGACAATGGAATATCATAATGCATTTATGCATGTTAGTTCATGAGATGAATATTAGACTGGAATCCTTAAACAACATTGTATGTGGTTCATTTGTGTATGTGATTACACATGTGAGATATGAATCACAAATCCTTGTTGTTTCAAATAAGTCACAGTGGATGATAAGTCTGGATAACTTATCAGGTATACACTGTAGCATGATTAACGTCTACGGGGTAGAATGATGAATCTCATTCATAAGAGTCTTTGACTCTTGGTTAATATGCTAGTGCACTCGGTGCATTGACGGACCTGAGTTAAACCTATTGACACCTAAATGCTGTCACCGTCAATAGGAACTCAAAACTTGTATAGGGATACATGTCCTCAATCCTGAGACAGTTATGGACGCAAGTTGTATGCTTGGTTGCTTTGACTTACCAATCAGTGAGGTCTTGCAAGATCAACACCTGGGTATCTTGGGTAATCAAGTATGCAACGTTGGGAACATTTATTGTCAAGATGGAATTCTACCCTCTTTTATAAAACGAAGAGTAAGTATTCCCTCAAGAATGTCACTAGGAGTGATTACTGAGAGCTGGCCAGCCTTGTCAACAAAATGTTATTGTTGACATGTTTAGTAATCCAAGCGTAGTGAATGATACTCGAGGAATATAAGATGTACTATCTATTGGGTCGACAGTATCTTGAAATATACATCCCAATGATAGATACGAATACTGCTTGGTAGAGGGACATCCGTATCATATTATACAAGTCTAGCAATCGCTTATGTATGTGTGATTATGTTCTTATGTACTGGAGTGCAATTATCATTTTATAGTGGCATTAATGATAATTGATTAATTATTGATTCCTTAGTCAAGAGTAATGACTAGATGGGATAATAATTAATCGGAGCCAGTAATTAAGAACCTAGGAGGTCCCACTCTTAGCTCCGCCAGTATGCTTGGAAAGGCAAATGAGAATGCTGTCAAGACTGGTTCAATCGATCGAAGTTGTTTCGATCGATTGAAGTCTAGACAGGTTCGATCGATCGAACGTTGTTCGATCGATCGAAAGTTCGATCGATCGAACGTTGTTCGATCGATCGAAAGTTCGATCGATCAAAGTAGCTTCGATCGATTGAAAGTAAGGTCGGTTCTGGGAATATATAAATAGGGCAGCTACGTCCAGAAATAGGGGTTGATCGTTTTTAACTTACCAGTTGCTGCAGAACCTATTTAGAGTTCCCAAACCTTCCCTATTCTCACTATTAGGGTTCCCACCAACCCTAGCCACTCTGGGAGCATTCAAGGAGACATAAGGGTGAAGATCTCTTAGAGGTTGCTGCTGCACATTGAAGGAGAAGGACTAAATCAGAATTGGGTTCAAGACCATAAGGTAATGCACCTGTCCCCTCTCCTGTATGCATCTATAGAGTTAACAAGTAGTAGATCCAGGCAACCAATAAAAGTTTTGAACTTTGTTTTTTTCCGCCGCGCATTTAAAACTGTTTTAAATCTGTTTTCCTACATAAGAGTCATAACATTGAAAGTTGGACAAGCCCACGTGGGGTTTTCATCACCTTTTTTTAAATAAAAAAAAACAAGAAAAGATAGATATACAGAGAGTGAGCTGAGAGAAAAGAAAAAGAGGTGAGGCTCCGTTCGACTTCGCGATGCCGTTTCTTCACTATACGATGCCCGTTTTCAAAACAGAAGTTATATTTGGACTCGTGGGGGTAAGTTTAACCTTATGGTGTAACTTAATTTGGGTTTAATCGATAGATTTTTTGTGACCCAAATGGGTTGATAACATTTAATTTACCAAAATTGTGTAGGATTAGCTGCAGGTTTATATTTGGGTTGGATCTAGGATAAATTCGGGGTTTCTAGGCCTATTTGATTATTCGTAGAGGTGAGTGTCCTAATTCCAAAATTGAATATTTAATCTTATTTATTTGCCATTAAATATTTAAAATACTTTATTGTGATTAATTTGAAAAGCATGTCAATATTTATTGTTTAACATGTCCAAAATGATGAAATGTTGACATGTTAAGTTGCTTATATGCTTATTTGGGTCAAATGGTCTCAAGTGATACTATCCATTATTTAGCCCATATATAAGGGACCGAGAGATGGTGAAATCCTCAGAGAAAATGGGATAGTGGTGACGACCACAACGAATTGACTACGGTCACAAATGAATGAGTGTGATTTCGCTATATTCAACAGAAAAAGTGAGAATGGCTCGGAATCAGGGGTCCAGAACGATGGTGATTGATTACTTGACACGCCTGCTATCATTTATTGCTGTGATTGCATAATTGGTGTTATGATTCATTAAATACTCCAATTGCATGATTAGTACCACGTACTCACTGAGCGAAAATTTAGTCAATTTTGTGGCTATTGACCATATAGGTTCAGATGAGCATCACGGTGAGAAGCGTTAAACGACGGGATTTTGGACAACATGGGAGTATGTTTCTTTTGTTATATATGTTAATACGTTGTTTGTGGGCATACTCAATTGGGTTGGGAGGTTGTCGTAAAATTTGCAACTAGAAGCTCATGTTTTACATTTTAGAAATTGAGACCAGTATTGTAAGAATTTTGTAATAAACTAGTTTAATCTCTTCTCAGTTTCCAAGTGTCATGGAAATGTTACTGGATTAGTTGGTAATGAATGAGAATGGATTTGTGTGAGTAATTTGGTTTTAGTTATGTTTTTAAGTCTTAAACAGGAAAAATTGGTGTAGAAATTGATCTGCAGAATTCGCAGGTCTATTTTTATCTGTCGACTTTTACGAAAACGTACATAACTCTCTCTATAAAATTCAGATTCGCGTGTCATTTTTTTGCGTTGGAACCAAGACTTGAAGGACTATCTTTTGATATAAAATTTGACAATATTTTTTTAATGACCATTTTACCCTTGGGCTGGTTTAAAGACCATTTTACCCTTGGGCTGGTTTAAACTAACGAATTCCTTTTACAATGTTTAACTCTTATTTTATTGCTAATAAGGGGCGTTTTGTTTTTGGTAATTCTTTGTTACACATGTCCTAGCTTACAGGAGCGGGTTGGGGTGTGATACATACTTTTGATCTAGAATCCAACTTGCTCATCTTTCCTTTCAGCACATGTGCCGGACACCCCCATATCCAAAGATGTTGCAAAGAAGGCTTGCACCCAATCCACATCTCCCCTGGTGTCCTGTGTACAGATTTGCTTGGTACTAGATTTAGTATGTACGCAGTGGTTTCCAAAGCATAACCCCAAAGGAATAATGGCAACTACGAATAACTCATCATCGATCTAGTCATGTCTAAAAGAGTCTGGTTCCTTATCTTTACAACACCGTTCTGCTGTGGCGTACCAGGTGCAGTCAACTATGATAGGATCCTATTCTATATGAGGTGATCAATAAACTCATTAGAGAGGTACTCGCCACCTCGATCAGATCGAATGGCTTTGATATGTGTGTCCAACTGCTTCTCCACTTCAGCCCTAAACTCTTTGAACTTTTCAAAAGCTTCAGACTTGTGCTGCATCAGGTACACATATCCATACCTAGAGTGGTCATCAGTAAATGTAATGAAATACTCATAACCACCCCTTGCTCTAATATTTATTGATCCACACACATCAGTATGAACTAATTCCAACAATGCATTGGACCTATTGCCCTTTGTAGGAAAGGGCCTTTTGGTCATCTTACCCTCTAAACAAGACTCGCAGACTTTCATTGGTTCAAGAACCAAGTCACCTAACATCCCTTCTTTGACTAGTCTGCCAATCCTATTTAGATTTATATGGCCAAGCCTCATGTGCCAAAGCCTTGTTGAATTGGTGGAAGGTTCTTTTCTTTTAGATGGTACAGTTACCATTGAGTTATTAAGTTCTATATTATAGTCTTTAGAAATATTTGGAGTAATCACATACAAATCATTTGATTTGACCCAGAACACACAAAAAAACCATTTCTTTGAATCACAACTTCAGTTCCAACATAAAAAGAATAACCTTTATTCGATAAATTAGAAATTGAAATTAAATTACATCTCATTGAAGGAACATAAAGTACATCTGATAAAATCAAAACTTTATTGCCTAAAAATTTTAAAGCTACCACTCCTATTACAACTGCAGAAATAGTTGCGCTAGAACTTAGAGTAAGCACAATCTCTCCATCATTGCATTTCCTGGTTGATCTGAACCCCTGCAACGAATTACAGATATGGTTAGTCGTACCAAAATCAATGCACCAAGTGTTTGAAGTATCCATTATAAAACTTACATCAATCACATATGATTCAATCATACCATGAACTCTTGTAGCTAAGAATTCTGGACAGTTCCTCTTCCAGTGGCACTTCACAGCACATTGGAAACACTTTCCTTTGGCTTGGCCACCCACCTTCCTTTTGCCCTTACCTTTTCCCATAGATTTTCCTATCTTGGGGACCAGTCCAACACTTGAAACACCAGTGCCAGCCTTCTTCTTCCCTTTCTTACCTTTCGACATAGATTGGGAGGAGGAAGAGCTTTTCTTAACGTTCAAAACGTTGCCCCCAAGCTTGATAACCTCTTCTGTTGCCAGTAAAGAACTCATTAATTCACTCATTGAGAAATTCATTTGATTCATGTTATAGTTAAGTTTAAATTGAGTGAATAACTTCGACAGTGAATTGAGGATCATATCAACTTGGGTTTGTGCGTCGATGTTGGCACCTAGGGTCTCTAGTTCGTTCAAATGAACAATCATTTTTAAAAACATGTTCTTTGACTGGAGTTCCTTACGACATCTTGGCACTCATTATCTTTTGCATACCCACTTGTCTAGCAGGTTTGCCATGCTCTCTAAATATTTCTTTCAGGGTTTTGATAATGGTACTGTGTAGACACCTTGATTTTGACCAAACATCGAATTAAGGGGAGTGCTATCTCTAAATTTGATGATGACAATGTCCGACTAATCTAGGGCTTCCAAAGGTAATTCAACCTCTTGGAAGACCCCTCAACCCAAAAATAAAAGAAAAAGGAAGAAAAAAAAGGAAGGAAAAGGGAACTAGACGAATACGGCACATAGCAGGATCTGCGGCAGTCACGGGTTGTCGGTGCGACACTCACTGATTGTTGGATTGGCTTTCAGTAAGTGCAGTAACGACAGTCAGTGACTGCTGCTAATTTCCTTCAAACATAGCAAAATTTAGGAAACAGCAGTCCCTGGAGTTGTCCATGGCATTCACTGAATGCCGGTGCGCCAATCAATGAATTTCGCGATGGCATTCATCAAGTGCCATTCCAGTACTCACCAAGTGTCGCTTCTATCTCCAATGAGTGTTGTGTTTTCTAGTAGATAGCTATAATATAGCACATTTTGTACCTATAAAAGGACGTACGGGATTAGAGTTTTTACTGTGAAATGACTGAAATACCCTCTTAAAAATTTCCTTTATAAAGAGGGTGAATATCCCATTACAAGGGGGATGATTTTCTTGAATCTTCCAACCTTATCTTGATTCTCCCTTAAACCTCTATAGAATTTTCTGAATATACTTACGAGTCACTTATGTAGCTTAAAAGAAGAAGTTGTGTTTGAGTTAGAGTTGAAGAGCTTGATTAACTTGTGGAAATCCTTCAAAATCACTAAGTTGAGGATATTTAGAGGTAGACTTTAGACTAATTATTCATTAAATACATACTAATTTGGATGATATTTGAACTTTGGGTCTCTACCTTTTGATTGTATTCATCTCTTGGGATTCATGAGACTTTTAATGTCTTACTTAAATCTCTTGACTTGAAATCTTCTAGCCTTCTTATAAGTTCATGGTTTATAAGAAGATTAGAGTTGATAGTTAGCATGTTTGGTTGATAAGTCCAAATCTATCTCCATGGTTTGAGCTTGTTATCCTAAGATTTCATGAAGCTTCTCCACACTTCATTGAAATCTATCAAGTATAGGTGTCATTAACCTCCAATGACCATCAAATGGTAAGAGAAGTGGTTTAAACTAAGCCAAAGTTAATGGCTTGGTAGTTGGAGTTAGCAAGTAAAAGGTATATTTGATAAAGGTGCAGTGAGCTCATTAACCACTTTTGATCAAAGATTTTTAGTTAAATAACGAACCGTTGGAATCAAGTGAAACCAACTGGAAAGTATCAATAACTCAATGTTTTACCACTGTGATTTTTTTTAATGAGATTTCATGTTTAAAGTGGTATGGTCATGAGTTTTGAGAAACAACAACAATCTGTCCAGAATTTCAGAACAGTAACACCTCTTTGAAATAAATAAATTAGAGCTTTAATCAAGTTTTATTGGCCTCAAATAAATTTTTTTGGGTAGTTTAATGTGTTAGGAAGATACCCTAACAAGATCAAAGTGTTTTTGATATTTTTGCTATTTTTAGAAAATCATACAAGAACTCTGGACAAAGAGTTGTGAAGTTCTGAGTGATGTGTAGTTTTTGTCTAATTCCCAGAGATTGAACCGTTGATCTTCGGCTTTTCTTTTTGGGTTGGAAACTAGACTCACAAAGACATCTCGTGTCCAAAATAAATTGACATCAAACTATGAGAGCTATGCTTTCCCAATTTTTAAAGCCTTGACTTGTTCTCTGTAATTTTCAAAATTTTTGGACAGATTTGGTATACTTTGCAAATAATGGCTGAAATGATCTTTCCATGACCTAGGGCTTAGACCATGCTTTAACAACGATTAGTTAAGCTTAAGTACAGAGGCTAAATGATCCAAATCAAGGAATAATCTAATAGCTTATTCTTGTTCATATCTATGTAATCATATACATTCATCCATATAGATTGGTATTGGAATTCATAATTATGTCATTTCTTCTACTGGATTGAATTAAGCTAGACATTCAGGGATGGTTATTTGATATTATGTAGCCTTTCTAAAGCACGTGAACTAACCCTTGTTTTTTAGCGCCGATGAGGTATGATCTATTGACTCTCCTTTAGATTAAGTATTTCTTAATTTTATTGATTTTTGACTTCATGCGCGACACCTTAGAATTATGATTTACTTATTTGTATATATGTGATAGAGATCTTTTATTAGGATTTCTACTTCTTTGTATGCATTGCAGATTTCAAAATCGCAGCTGGATCCACGGTAAGTTCTCTTGTTCCCTATTGCATATCATATTGCTTGCTAATCGCTTATTTGGTTTTGAATGATATTTTGCCGTTAGCAATCTTGCACCCTTTTGACATGCTTGTATTATGTATACTTATATATATGTATTAGTTGAGGGCATGCTTAGATTAATAATTTGATTAAAAGGATGTTGAGTAAAGGCCTATCGCGAGATAGGATGAGAGAGGGTGTTTTAGTCTGTCGGACTCCTTCCTCTCTCATTCCATAATCCCCGAACCTAGTTAATCTCTGGTTTCCAAAAAGATCAGTTTGCTTTAAAATAATTTCTTAATTTTTCTTTTGAAAATTAAGCAACGACTCGTTTTTGAATTTGAATTTGAATTTAGAAAAGATTTTAAATGAAAATACTGTGGGTAGGATAAAAAATGCGATATCTACAATCTAGCGACTCTGCTGGGGATCGAATCTAGAATCTCTAGTTTCGTAGAGCAAAATTTATGATTTTGGGTTCACTCGAGGATTAGACTTGAAAGCATCCTTTTAGTCAAATTAATTAATTTTGTGTGCCAGTTGCATTACACTTGCATGTCTTGCCAGTCGATTGCACGGAAATATGACCTGAGAGGCTCGGGGCAACCCAGTTGGTCAAGTTATCATGGGACTGTGTGATCACCCTTGATCTAGTACCATATGTTGGTATATGAAGCATCCTTTCGGGTGTGTGTCAAGGGTCCCTTATTTGACCAAAACCCAGCCTTTGCATGGTAGTTTCTATAGAACCTTTCAAATCTTAGGGAAACAATTCTTAAATTAGAATTATGTGCTAGGAAGATTTGTATGCCCGAAAGGGATTACTGGAGATGATGACGATACTCGCTTGATAAAAGATGTGTAACCTCCTAATCACTTTTGAGCAATTCCTCTTTGTGTCCCATGACATTTAGGAATCTGCTTAACTTTGATTAGAAAATTACATCTCTCATATCATGTTTAGCTAAGCATCATTGACCTTGTATGCATTCGAATTCATGAAAATTACGGTGATAATCCGATCATGTGACCCTTCTACCCAAAGAATTTTAAATCTTTTTTTGTAAGCAAACAAGATTTTTTTTGCCATCTTTATTCCAAAGTTTCAACCACTCTTTCAAAAATCTTTGAAGCTCAAAGCCCTAAACAAATTTTTAATAAAGTATATTGAAAGGAAAAATCTAAAATTTTTTGGAATCAATTTTGGAAGAAATGCTCTTCAAATGAATTTCAAAGCGAAATTGTTAAGAAATATTTTCACATCCTCATTTTTAAATAAAAAGATTCAAAATCCTATAGAATTGTTTTGCAAGATCTCATCATAAATTTCAAATTTTTTTTATATATCTAACATTTGAAAGGGTAGTGAGGATCATAATGAGAGGTGAAATTGGCCCATTTGACATGAGTAAGGATTTTATATGCTTATGTGTCTATTTATTAGGGATAGAATTTTTCTTTTCTTTCGTATGTAGAGTAGGCACACACGCATACATGCATTGCATCCGTGTGACATATGAACCATTCATGAAAAGTTTCACCAAGTATCTTTCATAATTGTGATAAAAAGAAATAATTAAAGTTTTAAAAGTCATCAAAAATTCTTTTATAGGGCAAAAGTAGCATCATGTTTGGGCACGGTTTGGTTTAGAGGTTCCACAACAAGGCTAGTAAGTAGGGTAGGAAACACTGAGATGGCAGACGAAAGGAATGATGGGGAAGTAGCAGAACAAGAAGAACAGATGAGGCGATAGGCTGAGAATATGAACCGAATGATGGTCATGATAGAAGCAACAGCCGCCACCAGTTGTGAATCCACCAATCAATGATCCGCTAATTAGGGAGGAAGGTTGGTACGATGTCCCAGAGATGCCAAGGGTCGAAGTTCCCAGAGCAGAAAGGAAAAGGGTGGAAAGGGAAAAGACTGACAAAGAGAGGATAATGACTGAGAAGATAGAAAAAGTAGAAAGGGTGATGCGTAAAGCTCAAGGGGTCGACACTTATCTGATGGAGTTAGAAGATCTGTACGATGGGGTTCGTGAGACGCTGTCTGTCGATTTTATAATGCCAGTTTTCAATAAGTTTGATGGGACAGGAATCCCCGCAGTCATGTGAGGATGTGTATCGGGGCCTTCCAGCCTAGCGGATTGAGCACCACCATGATGGCCATCTTATTTCAGCAGACTTTAATTGGGGCTGCTCTGTCTTGGTATCTCACACTTGAACCAAGCAAAACTATGGTCTGGGAAAAGGTGATCAAAGAATTCGTGGCACAGTATGAGTACAGCTGATCGGGAGAGAACAGATCCTAATTACATGCCTTAATTCACATTTGTTAGCATATTTTATCTTGTTTTTATGTATTTTTATTTCATTTTCTGTTTTAGAGCAGGTTTTAGAAGAAAACACTAATCCAGGTTAAATAGGGAGAAAAAGCAGGAAGAAAGAAGCTAAAAAAAGGCACCTCGCTCGCGTGGCCTGCTCGCGCGGAAGTCCAAAAATCGCTCACGCGACCCGCTCGCGCGACTTCCCATTATCGCGCTCGCGGGACCTGTGTAAAAATCAAATACGTGTATTTCAGTGTAATGAAGACTCCTACGTGAACAAAACTGCCTAATTACGTCTGAAAAGCTAAATACAGCAGTTTTAGTGCGAATTGGATTAGGAAAGCTTCCAAAATATGTTATAAATCTATATATACCCTATTTTACTTCAATTAAGGGGTTGGCAATTGTTATACATACAATATACAACCACATTTTTAGCCATTGAAGGGAGGGAAGCAAGGAGAAGAAGAAGAAGACCAAGGGTTTCCATGGCCTCCTCCATCAACCTCTTTCCGTTCATCAATTCTATGGCCAACTAAACTCAAGATCTAGGGTTTCAATGAAACCCTAGCCAAGTAATAGGGTGTATTTTATGTTTTTATTTTAGTTTTATTATGTATGGATGACAGTTACATGTTTCGAGGATTTTTATAAATAAATCGTGCTTTTATTGATTAAATCGTTACTTTCAAAGTTTACTCTTGTCTTAGATCTATTTTGATGGTAGTGTGCTCAATGATCTATGCTTGCTGTGTTGGTTTAGATTATTTACATGTAATGGTGCTTAAATTGAATTGTGCTATCAAGTATCCGAATAGTCCATGCCTAGATTAGACGGATTATACCACAACCCTAGTTTAGTGTGGGATAATTCGTACTAACCGAAGATGGATTATGTTGGTGCTTGAACCATAGTTATTTTCTTGACGGAGGAATTGGGCTTGTAGCTACAATTCCCCATTATCATCCAACTTAATAAGCTAAAGTAATTCGTAAATACCCTTATTATGAAGCTAGTGGTGGATTTGCAATCCTAGGTTCCTTAAACTTATTATAAAAACAAATATTTAATTGCTTTCACAATTTAGATTTACTTTTATTGTTATTAGTTTAATTCAAATTAAATCCAAAATCCAAAATCCATTTTTCTTAATTAACTAAATTTAGGTTTTAAAAACTAAAGTGTGTAGTATTCAATCTCTGTGGGTTCGACCTTTACTTCCACACTGCAAATCTTTTGAAAATAAAGCATAAGATAAGCATATTTTTATATCTTGATTTTGACAAGATCAACAACCAAGACTTGGATGTCACAGTCTAAGATTTGGAAACCACCAGGCAAGGGAGCAAAGAATCATTTGCTGAGTATTTGAGCAGGTGGAGAGGAAAGGCAGCCAAGATGGTGCAAAGGTCATCCAATAAAGATCAAATCCGAATGTTAATGAAGAACCTTAAGCCTATCTAACAAGAAAAGATGAGGTTTTAGTCGATCAAAACCTTCGCTGAGTTTTTTGACGCGGGGACAAGGATAGAGGATGCGATCCAAGAAGGGGTAATCAAGATGTAAGAATAGCCGAATCGGTATAGAAGGCCGAACTATAGGTCAAGTTGGGGACATTTAGGGGGTCACTCTGACCCCACCGATGTTAATGCGTTAAGTGGACCGAAGAGAAAGTTCGATATAACACTGAGAAGAGGAGTGGATAAACAACCGAGGAAATTCTCAGATTAGGGGTATCACAGTCAACTGCCCTTGATAGGCTAATGGCAAAAGGACATATTCGCCCGTTGGAATCTTGAATTTTACCAAGTCTGCTTCCACCGAGCTTCCGAGAAGATCTCTATTGTAAATTTTACCAACAAAAGGGTCACTCTATGGATCGGTGAACGAGGCTGAGGCATGAAATTCAGGACCTCATTGATAACAAGGTGATATCTGAGCCGCCTGCCAAAACTCCCAATGTTACTAGGAATCCATTACCGAATCATCATGCTATACCACCGCCACAAGGCCTTTATTTCTCGGGGATAGGAGAGACAACCTTCGATCCGTCTAGGCTAATCACCAAGGCCAGGACACCAAGGAAGCCTTACCAGCTTCCAGACGATTCGATAATCAGCACTTTGGGGAATCAGTTAAGAGAGGGGACCGATTTGAGACTACCCATCCGATCGGGAATGTCAAGCAAGGGGATTGGTGGGTTCAGGAAATTGACAGTACCAATGATGATCAAGTAGAAGATGACCCATGGTATGAGAGCGATAAAGAGATGGAAATAGAGAAAGAGAATTTAAAAGCCGTTTCAGAGGTCGATAGTTTGTGGGCAAGGGAAGAAGTCAGTCATCTAACCCAATCGGGGAGGCATTTCAAATTGCATGAGCTAGAGGAGGATCGCTCGGGGAGAGAACAGGACAAAGGAAAGGGGAAGATGAACGAAGAAGAAGAAGAAGACCGAGTTCTGAAGTAGATGAAGAAAACTCAGGCCAATATCACCGTATGGGGGTTGCTAATTGCCTCTAAATGCCACAAGCAGGCAGTCCTTGATGCTCTAAATCAATCTGATGTTTCTATTGACACAGCACTGGAGGACCTTGTGGGAATGATTGGCAAAAATCCAACTCTGGCTATTACCTTCTCCTCAGATGACTTACTGTCGGGAGGGCCCGTTCACAATAAACCGCTATATGTCACTGTGGAATGCTTGGGGAATACCGTACCTACCTGTCTTGTTGACAACGGGTCTGTTCTAAATGTGTGTCCATTTCGAACAGCTAAGCGAATGGGTCTGGATGAGTCAACGTTCACACCATCTGAGCAGAAGGTAAGAGCATATGACAACACCCAGAGGAGAGTCATGGGTATAATTCTTCTCCACCTCGCTATTGGGCCCTTAGAAAAAGAAGCCAATTTCAGGTCATTGACATACCTGCTTCGTTCAACTTGCTTTTGGGAAGGCCATAGTTAGACAGTCTGATGCCATACCATCAATGATCCATCAGAAGGTCAAGTGTGTCTGGAAGAACAAAGTCTGTGATATCCTTGGGGACAGTTGGGTCTGTTTGTTTGAAGCTTCATCAAGCGCACCGGTTCCAGTGGTACAGTTTCAGGAAGAAGAGACGAGTCTAGGAGGGTTTGAGTTTATTAACATGTTGGAGGGATAAAAGCCGAGAGAATTCCTGCTACTGTATTTTGATCAATATGTGAGCCCGTTGGTCGCTCAATTTATGAAAAACATGGGTTCCTTCCCAGGTATGGGATTATGAAAGAATCTTCAAGGTCTGCCAGAATTTCCAAAAATCCCTACTCAGACCCACACTCATGGTCTGGGTTATCAATCATCAAAGAAGGAACTGAGAGTGAAGAAGAAAGCAGTTGATGCACCATTGGACCCTTACCTGAAGATGCTCAATAGATACTTTGTGAAGGAGGGAGAGGATTTCCCCTTTTGTGGCTTCCCAGAACCATGGGTGGATCATAAAGACAATTATTTAAGGCCAGGGTTTGAGATCTTCTTCCCCCATGAATTCTATGAGTATCAAGATCAATATCTGCAGGTGCCCGGAAAGTCAACTACTGCTAAAGATTGGATTGGCGCGCTAGATGGCTCGGTTATGCAGAACCTATTGGGCGAAGAAAGCACAAAAATTAAAGGAACAGGCCGAGAAAAGGTCATGGAAGACAAAGGTGAAGAAAAATGTGCTAAGGGATTGGTGGAAGAAGCATAAGAAGAAGATAAGATAAGGGGGATAATGCAGAAGAACCAAAAAAAGAAGAAATGGAAGAAATTACGAAGACAGAGGATCGGGAAGAATGCTTCATTACTGACCTGGGAGGAGAAAGCAAGAAGGAGTGGGTGTTTTTGAGTTTAGTAATAGGTATCACCCACACCTAGGTTCTTTAATTGCCCAAATGAGGCGTCTTTTAATTTCCATGTCTGTTGTAATCTCTCCCAAAAACAAGATCGATGAAAGTATAACTAATTTTGCCTACTCGAATGCGCTTAATAAATGTGATGATCATGAAATACCAATCAAATTGCAGAAATTCATTCAAAAGAAAAGGAATCTGCATGTAAAATCATTGAGGACACTCTAACTATTAATCTAGGAAATGAAGATAATCCTCAAAATGTTTTTATTGGCTCAACACTTAGCAAAGAAGAAAGCAAAGAATTAATCAATCTACTAAATGAATTCAAAGATGTTTTTGCATGGTCTTATAGTGATATGCCAGGTATCAATCTAGAAATAATCCAACATCATATCCACCTCTTCCCTAACTCAAAACCTATAAAACAAAAATTGAGGTGAATGAGGCCTGAATGGGCACTCAAGGTCAAAGAGGAGGTTGAAAAGCAATTAAGAGTCGGATTCTTAATGGTAACCGAGTACTTGGAGTGGATCGCCAATATTGTGCCTATCCCGAAAAAGGATGGTCGTGTTAGGGTTTGTGTTGACTTCTAGGATTTGAACAAAGCCAGTCCTAAAGACGATTTCCCTTTACCCCACATTAATGTGTTAGTGGACAATATTGCCGGGCATGAACTCTTATCGTTCATGGATGAGTTCTCAAGTTATAAAAAAATTATCATGGCACCCGAAGTTAGAGAAAAAACCACTTTCATTACACCATGGGGAACATACTGCTATAGGGTGATGCCGTTTGGGCTCAAGAATGAGGGGGCAACGTACCAACAGGACACCACCGCATTGCTGCACGATATGATCCATAAGGAGGTAGAAGTGTATATGGACGATATGATTGTGAAATTCAAGGAGAGAAGAGGACACTTGAAGGCGTTAAGGAAATTCTTTGGGAGGTTAAGGGAATTTAGAATGAGGCTAAACCAGCAGAAGTGCACCTTTGGAGTCACCACCGGAAAGCTACTAGGATTCCTTATCACTCAGAGGGGAATAGAGGTGGACCACACCAAAATAAAGGCCATAGTCGAGATATAGTTGTAGACACCCAATTTTGACCACACTGATAGGATTTAGGGTGGACAATGTCTTGGAGGATTCAATGATGAAAATTACCCCGTGGAAGGTACTAGATTGCACACAATCGAAAGATCGAACTTCGGAAAGTGACTTCAAGCTCAGAAAAGCCCTTTTCCATGGATGAATTCCAATTTTGTCAAAAACGTCTCTAAGAATTCATATTCACTCAGGGTGTTCTAAACATAGTATTCTAGGTATCCAGAGATTCAATTTCAGAGAAAAGTACAAAATCGATGTGAATTTAAAAGTAATTTTGGAAAAGACGTCGTTTGATTTCAAAAAGACGACGAAAGTTTCGGAGGACATCCGGGCTTCAATTGGACTTCAATTTTCATTATAAAACCTCCTGAAATATTTTTTACTAAAATTCAACTTGACAGCTTTCCAACAGTACATAAATAGAGGATTTTGGACACCAAAAAGTATTTTTACAAAAATCCAGAAAAGCAATGAACGTAATATTTTAAACAGAGCTTGAGGACAACCAGGGGATCTGGAAAAGTAGGTGGTGGGTCCCACAAAAGGGGTGGTGGATCCCACCTAAGCTGCCACCCACATGTTGCCCCTTCCATTGAGCTTTTTGAGTTCCAGACCCTTCTAGAAGCCTCCCACTGTGAGGAAATTGCATGAAAACTGCAGTTAGGCACCGAAATGGCCATTTTAGCTATTTTCTGCTCTCTGAAATCACTGTTTTAACCCTGAAACTTAAGAGTTAAGTTTTCAAAACTCTATATATAGATCTCATGCATCTCATATGAGATAATCTTGAGTAATCTTGGAGTATCTTGAAGAAGCTATAAGTACACAATTGAATGTACTTACAAGAGAGGGGGGAATACACTTCCATGGATGAAAGTTTTATAAAACTAAGCTCAAAATAAGTAGATTAGATGAATTAGACATCAATTGCCTCCATTAACTTCCATGGATGAATGCTTGAAGAGCTTGAAGAACACTTGAAGAAGAAGATCTTCAAATCAACTTCGATTACACAATTGAGAATCCTCCAAGTGGTAAACATCTATGATTCATCTCTAATTACTATTTTTGTATGTATATATATATATATAAGATTTGGATCTATCTTAGTTTTATTTTATTTGTTAGATCAATCATATTCTTCCTTCCTTGTTCTTCACACACTCACATAGCTAGATCCAAGTCTCTCTTGATTTTGTTGAATATTCATGATTAGAGATTGATTTTCACCTTGATTTTTAATTTTGATTTCATTCGTATGTTTTAATTTAAATCCATGCATACATGATTATATATATGTATCTATTTTGAATTCTATGATGGTTTGGAATCATGATCTATGAGAAGGAAGATTCCTGTGTTCATACCTATCTCTTGATTATTCCTATAACCTAGAATTCTTATTGAAATTCATCTCCAATAGGATATTTGTAAGTTCCTTTGATCCATGATCTAAAGTTCTTCATAGAACTTGAGGGCTACATTGATTGTAAATCATGATAGTCAAGTAGATCTATGAATTCGATCTCTCTGATAAGCTTCAATCAACACCTAAGATGTTTTCATCACACTTTAAAATGAACAAGATAAAATTCAGCAAAATAGATTGATATTGTCCATGAGATTTGGTCCATTAAAACCCATAGTTTGATCGATTCAAATTTTTTGGATAAACTTTGCTGAATTAGCTTTCATTCTATCCGTTTTGAGAACCTCTAGGATCAACATGCTATTTTTAGAAATTGTTGAGAATTCGGCTGACAGATTTGAACATAGTCTCTTTGTGATCGTATTTCAGAAAATCTATAATAGTTATCGATATTCCGCTTTTTGGGGATGATGTCTAACTCATGTATCTATATTTTGATGTAAAATTGTGAGCATACGATTGAGTTAAGATAATTTTCTACGCGTTTGAAGTTGATAGAACTATTATGGAATTTTCTAGTTTTAACTACAATTATGATTGTGTATACAAAATGGTCATACCATGATCACTCAACAACAATTGGTGAATAAAACTTGGTTTAGAAATCATCTAGTATAATTGGATGAGAGATCAAAAGCTTAGACCTACTTGATTAACATGATTCATGAATTGCTATTATGCTTCTATTATTCCTTTGTCAAATGATACCAAATTTCCAAAATAATAGAGTGTGTTTAAAACAAATTTTTAGAAACCTTAAGGTCATGACATGTCCATGGAATTATTTTTATCATATACTATAGGGAAATAGCTTTCTTTTGACACCAATTAGAGCTTCACATGAGTTTTGTAGAATTAATTATGATTTTTATAAGAACAATGGACAGTCCTGATCCACTGTTCCCAAAACTCTTATTTTCAAACTTCAAAAATGGTTAAGAGGTTCTACTTTTTGGAGAAGTTCCCTAAGACATGTATCTAACTTTTTGTAAAAGGGTTTTAACCCAGCTCATCTTTAAGACCACTTTTGATAGGGTTCATTAAAGGTTGCTGAATCTGGAAATTTGATTGATGACATGTTTTCTTTGTTTTTCATGCATATGATCATTTGTTTGCTTGTGTTTTTGCAATGCTTGTGAATTCCTTTTTGTCTTAGTGCAGAGAATTGAATGGCGTGGATCCGAACGTCGATTGTGGGTTTGCCTCGTCTACATGTGTCTTAGTGCCCATGTATCGTGTACTATCTCTATCCCTTCTCCTAGAATTTTTCTAGGTTTACAACTTTTCTTTCAATGACACAAATTCCTTTAGGATAGCCTCCGTTTGTATGAGTATTTGTTAGAGACATGTTATCTAGGATTGTATGATTGCATTAAGCATTTCCATTCATTTTGCTTTCAAGACTCCGCTTGAGTCAACCCAATGTAAGTTCTCTTGTTCCCTTTTGTATATCATGGCATGTTTCCTTTACTTGCATCAGTTTCGGGCGGTACTAACCACTGTAAGTATACCTCTCCCTTGCATTGCATTTACATCCGACTTCTACTTGATTTAATCTCTTGACATGATTTTCCTAGATGTTCCCCTTTTGACATGTGTATACTATCTATTATGTTTGAGGAAACAACACCAATTATGAATTAAGAACAAGGGTATTTGAATCAAGGCCTACTGTTCGGTAGGGCAATGAGGGGGTGCTTTAGTCCTGTTTAGGCTCCTTCCCCTCTAGTACCTAGACCCCTGAGCCTAGTTTCTGGTAATGAAGGGAAAGTAACCTTATTTAATTTTGGGTGAGCCAAACTTGAGTTTCCTAATTCTTGATAAAAATTTGGTGGCGACTCTTCATCTCTAGAATTGGGTGAGGAAGTCATAGTTTTCCCTGAAGTGTGCTCCTTGGGATCCATCCTGGGACACTATCAAGGGAGAACACCAGGATCCACCCTTCAACACACATTGGTGATCCACAGCAGCCGCTAAAGAATGAGAAGGAGTTGAGAGGGTTTTTGGGCAGAATACAGTTTATAAGCCGTTTTATCTCGTAGCTTACTCTAACTTGTGACCCTTTGTTTAAACTGCTTAGAAAATGAGAGAAGTTCGAATGGGATACCCTATGCCAACAAGCCTTCGATAAGATCAAAACCTATCTCCAAAACCCACCTGTCCTATCACCACCCTTACTCAGAAAGCCTTTATTGTTATACCTTTCTGTGTCTGAAGATTCGATGGGGTGTATGTTGGCCCAAGAAGGTGAAGAGAGGAACTTGGAAAAACCCATTTATTACCTGAGTAAGAGGATGACCGGATACGAGCTAAAATATTCACCCTTAGAGAAAGAATTGGGTCCTAGTTTGGTGTACCTGTTGCCTTAGGCACTACATGTTAGCCTTTCCTATAACCCTAATCTCCCTAATGGACCCACTTAAATACATGTTTGAAAACCTATTTTAATGAATAGAATTTCTCGGTGGACCATGATGTTGGCTAAATTTGATATCAAGTATGTCACTGCCAAATCCGTGAAAGGAAGAGCTGTCGATGAATACCTAGCCGACCTTGCAATAGAATTTGAAGAGAAGGGCGAGTTCCGATTCCTAGATGAAGGAGTAATGAGGATAGAGGAGAATTTATGGAAAATGCATTTTGATGGGACAGCTAACCAAATAGGCTATGGGGTTGGAATCATCCTTGTAGTGCCCAATGGAACCCCTTCCCCTTTAGCCGTCATGCTCAAGTATAACTCAACCAATAACACGGCAGAGTATGAGGCATGCATAATTGGAATTAAAGCGGCGCTGGCCTTGAACGTTGAGAAGATCGTTGTTTTCGGGGACTCTAATTTAATCATATCTCAAGTACAGGGTGATTGGAGGGTGAAGCATAAGAAGCTGAGATCCTACCATGACTGTCTGGAGAGTTTAAAGGTGCAATTTAAGAAGATATTGTTCTATTACCTTCCCCGAGAAGAAAATCAGTTGGCTGACTCCTTAGCAACCTTAGCCTCGATGATGCAAATCCCTTCGGGAGTCACCATGATCCCGTTATCCATAGAAATAAGGAACCAACCCTCATCCGAAATAGTCACAGCCCTAGAAGATGAAGGAGAAGTGCCTTGGTATGAAGATGCTTGGAAATTCATTAAAGATGGAGGGTACCCCGAAGGTGCTTCGGAAAAGGATAGGAAGGCGATCTGAAGGTTTTTAGCCCAATTTGTGATCTAAATGGATAAGTTGTGGAAAAAGTCCTATACCGAGTATAATTTGGAGTGTATATATGGAAGGGAGGCTAAGAGAATGATGGAGGAAATACACGATGGAGTTTGTAGACCCCACATGAATGGGCATATGTTGGCAAATAAGATAATCCAACAAGGGTATTATTGGACAACCTTGGGCAAAGATTGTTGTGAATTTGTCAGGAGGTATCATAAGTGCCAAATCCATGCAAATCTGATGCATACCCCGCCTTCCCAACACTATAGCATGACCATGCCTTCGCCATTTTCTGTGTGGGATATTGATATTATCGGTAAGATAGTTCCGAAAGCCTCTAATGGACATCGGTACATAATTGTGGCAATCGATTATATCACCAAATGGGTGGAGGCTGCGTCATATGCAACTCTGAAGGCTAAAGATGTCATGAGCTTTATAGAAAAGAAAATAATTTATAGATATGGGGTCCCAAACGAGTTTATCTCAGACCACGACAGTCATTTCCAAGGGGAACTCATCCCACTCATGGAGAAATACAAGATAACACATCATTAGTCATCCCTGTACAGACTACAGACGAATGGGGCAGTGGAAGCGGCAAATAAGAATGTCAAAGCAATCTTGGGAAAAATAACAGACACGTATAAGGATTGGCATGAGAAATTACCATTTGCACTGAGGGGATACTGAACCTCTGTGAGAATCTGTATAGGGCCTATACCGTATTCTTTGGTTTATGAGATGGAGGTTGTCCTTCCAGTTGAGGTGGAAATGCCGTCTTTACGAATTTTGGCAGAATGTGAAGTAACCGAGCTGCAGTGGATTCGGGGGAGGTATGAGGAGTTGATGCTGCTCGATGAGAGAAGGTTGGCTCCAATAAACCATACTTGGGGATATCAGAAGAGAATAGCTCGTGCTTTCAACAAAAAGGTTCGCCCGAGGAAGCTTGCTGAGGGTGACCTGGTCCTCAAAGAACTGAAATTGCCTGTTTATGACCCTAGAGGAAAATTCAAACCCAACTAGGTCGGGCCATACATAATTAAGACTTTCCTATCTGGAAAGGCGGCCAATCTTATGAACCTGGACGAGGTTGAATTTAAACAGACTATTAACCTCGATCGCCTTAAGAAATATTTTGCTTAAAACCACTCTTCTTTCAAAACCTCCCACCTTGATGAACTACGCTTGACCTGATTCTCGCTCGTGGATATGTAGGCAACCTGCTCAGTTCGGTCATTAATAATCGCCCAAGTGGCACCTTTTGTCAAGCCATAAATCGAACTACTGCGGACCTGATACCCACTCAAGGATAAGTAGATGGGCTCTCGAAAGCCTTCGATCCAAGAAAAACCTAAAGAAAATCCCTATGCCAAACTAGGGGCAAACTTGCATTTGCTCGGAACCACTTTAAAGCCCCAAAAATAGGGGCAAACTTCGTTTGCCAAAATTGAGGAACCAAGATAATACCTTAAGCCCATCTCTGGATCCCCTGGCTGTCAAAATAAGTACTATAAAGAAAATAAACAAGAATTCATGGTATAGAATGATTAAAATTCTAAGCAAGATTCAAAGCAGAATAACAAAAAGCTAAGAAAAGATTTTAAAGGAGGATCGTCATAACCTAATGATAGATTGAAAGAGTGAATACATTGATTGAGCATAGTAGAACACTTTTTAAACATGAACATTCCTTGGAAAATAAAAAAATCACATTCGAAAGCGCAGGGAAATAGGCAGAACTTGTCAGATGTTTTGTAAAATAAAGCTTTATCCTGTTTTGCTTTCGTCTATGTATGTCTATGGAGTCTGTCTCTCGACCAAGGTCTGGATCTGGAAAAGATACTCAGTAGTAGGAACAACTGAAGCCGGAGTCCTCTGAAAGGGAGCGTCCACCCTGTCATGCCAAGCCTCAGAAAAGGTTCTCATGGGTGAAAGGGCGTATGATCGAATTCCTCGTAAAATATATAGTAATGTCCTCAGTAACATCCTGGAGAAGACCGTACTGACAAACCGCCTGGTCGGGAATGTAGAAAGTGGTAGCATGCAAACTAGATAACCATATACCAGGCCATCCCAAAAATTGCATAATGACAGCACAGTAAGATCACTGCGGGTAGGTCTAGCAGATGTCGCTAGGAGAGAGGTCATGAGGCCAATCGAGCCAAGCATCCATAGAATGGAATAAGAAGTGAACCTCCATATGATCATAGGGAAGTGACTCGCGAAGGTGTGAGGCCAACCGAGCACGGTAAGATCACCGCGGGTAGGTCCAGCAGATGTCGCTGGGAGAGAGGTCCTGAGGCCAACCAAGCCAAGCATCGATAGAATGGAATAAGCAGTGAACCTCCATATGATCATAAGGAAGTGACTCGTGAAGTTGTGAGGGGTGTATGAAGAGATCAACGCATTCCATGAGCGAAATCTATGAGACGAAGGGTGCCCCTTTAGATAACATGTTCCTGGCGGTGTGAGCACGATCCAAGCCAATCAAGGTCTCGCCAAGGATCAACATGACGAAACTTTTCATCTTCCGCAAACCACAGGCAATGGGTATGAGAATGTCAAAAGATGACTGGAAGAGTAAGTAAGAGAGCATGGCTATCAATAAAGCACTACGCCGAATGAGTTGGTACCCACCATCATAGGGATCCCCCATCGGAGCGTAGACAGAGGAAAGGTGCCCAAAATCAATTTGCCTATCATAAACAAAGGAGCATGCTGCATTCCGAGAGCTACGAAGAAGAGCAGCGAGGTCACGGACATACCCAGCCTGCACTAGAGGACTATCAGATCCGCAGAGGGATTAGTGTGCAGAATGGCGCTAAACTCTTCAAACAAAGGGCAAGCCTCTTGGAAGCCAAAGTGGAAGACGTGGAGAGAGGGGTCCCAACACCGAACAGTGGCTCGAAGCAAGTCCTCATTCAGAAGCATCCACCAGAAAGCAAAGAGATTATTCAATCTAAAACACTCAAAGTTGAGCTTATCAATGCCAGATAGAGTATCCATCCATGGAAAGAGGATTTGGGAACTAATGGTGGCCATTTGAGAAGGAAGTGAATGCAAGAAGAAAGTGTTTTACGGAGTTTTGAGGAAAAGAGGGTATAAATAGAAGTGAATCTGCCCAAACCTACCCGCGGCACCCGAGAAATGGCCGCGACACTCAATAGACTGCCGTCCGACAGTCGGCAATTGTCGTGTGGCATTTACAGACTGCCACAGCGGCACTTTGTGAGTGCCGCGGAGGATTAACCAAGTGCTGCGTGGAGTTTATTCCTGACCAAGGCCTGCTGTAATATTTCTAGCCCACCTACAAACAAAAAGATTGAATAAAAGCAATAAAATGTGTGCATCATGCATCACGTACAACAAGATCAAGTCATTCATTCATTCATGCATATAAAGGAAAGTAATAAAGGCAAAGGCATTCATCAATCATAGGAAAATAAAAAGGAAGGACCAAGCCATGGTCACTGCAGACACCCCAATTTTGACCAAACGTCAAATCCAGGGATTGGTTACCTCTCAAAGACCGATGATGACGATGACCGTGACGTTCGAAGATTTTCCAAGAAATTCAAAATCTTCAAGATGTTCTTCAAGTTAAAATTGCAAAATTAAAAAAATAAAAAAGAGAGAGGGTTTGGGTATTCGGGAGAAACCCGAACATTGAAGGACACCTGAGGAAATCAGTCTGAATATTTGCTCAATATACATATAAAAAGGTTTTGAAAGAAAGTATAAAATGAAAATGATAAAAAGGAGTTTTAAATAAAGGAAAATTGTCTCTTGAAAAAAATAATAATAATAATAATAAGAAGAGCATAGTATATTGAAGAATGTACCATGCACATGGGTGCATACCACCCACATGGGTGCATTTTAGCACAAATATACATGAATATATAAAGATAACTCACAAAAATTAAGTTTAGATTAATTTTCCTTTCGAAAATTTAAAAAAGGAGCAAATTCAGTTAGCCCCGGCACCCGGAAAACCCGGCGGCACTCACTGAGTGCCGCGCCGGCACTCACTGAGTGCCGCGCCAGCACTCACGGTTTGCCGCCCGGCATTCAGTGAATGCCGTCCGGCACTCAGTGAATGCCGCCGGCATCCGTTGAGTGCCGCTGGCTGTAACAGACTGCTTTTCTCACATGTTCTAGAAGAAATCTTTGCACATGGGTCTCCACCCGAATTTACCCATTTATCCTTGAGATGATGGCCTATATAAACAGATCTTCATCTTCATTTTGAAGGGACTTGAACTTTTGAATTAATATACAAACATATACAAGAGATATACTTGAGTTTAGAGAGAGAATTATATAGAGAATTGAGAAGAAGAGAAGAATTTCTTGAAGAATTTGAAGAGTTTTGAGAAGAATTTGAAGATCTTGGAAGAACTTCACAATAAATTGAAGAATTCTTTGAGGTCATAGAGGTAACCTCTTAATCCTTGGTAGAGTTAGGCTAATTCAATCACAAGTTCTTAGATCTAGGAACTTTTCACCTTTTCAAAACCTCTCTTCTTACCCCATTTCATCACACACCACCAAGAACTTGTGATTGAATCTCATAACATTTCATTAATTTGGATCTAATTAATGCCTTGGGTTTGAGATGAATTAGTTTTGAAGAATTTGTGTTCCTAGTTCTCTAAATAAAACTTTGATTTCCTTTATTTCTATTTCATTCATAAGGTTCATGAGATCTTCCATATCTCATTGAAACTCTTTGAATTTGATTCCTTATTCTCCTATAACCTTGTGATTCATATGGAGATTAAAATGAATCATGGTCATAATCTACACATAGTTGGTGAGATACTAGTATCAACTCATGACTAGGATCTCTTTACTATTGAATCTTATGGAATTCATACTATATTCCATGGAGATTAGAGTAGATTTGTTTTTTTTTAGTCTCCAATGACCATCAAATGGTAGGAGAAGTAGTTTAGTTTAAGTCCATCTCTATGGCTTAGACTAATCTCTTCCTTGGGTTTCGAGAAGTTCTCTATACTTCATCTAAAATCTACATGTATAGATGATGTCCTTAGTCTCCAATGACCATCAAATGGTAGGAGAAAATGGTTTAGTTTAAGTCCAACTTCATGATTTAATAGTTGGGGTTAACAAACAAAGTTGAACTAGCAAAATGAAAACAGTGAGTTCACAAACTGTTTTTGATCAAAGATTTTTAGTTCGAAATCTAACCGTTGAAATCAAGTGAAACCAACGGAAAAGTGTTAATAACACAATGTTCTACCGCTACAATTTTTGTTTTAAGGTAGTTTCATGTTTAAAATGGTTTGGTCATGAGTTTTGTGAAGTAACAACAATCTGCCCAGAATTTCAGCACAGCAACACTCTTTTGGAATAAATAAATCGGGATTTCAATAAAGTGTTTGTGACCCAAAATAATTGTTTCTAAGAACCTTAATGTGTTAGGAAGGTTCCCTAAAAAGAATGAAGCAATTTAGATTTGTTTGCTATTTTTAAAAAATCATATAAGATCTTTGGACAGAGAGTTGTAAAATCCTGAGTGAGGTCTAGTATTTTCTATATTCCCAGAGATCTAACCGTTGAAACCTAGATTTTCTTTTTGAGTTAGAAACTAGACTCATAGAGTCATAACATATCCAAGAATAATTAAGATCCAACCGTTGGAAGTATTTTATATCGTTTTTTTTAAGATCTGGTCTGCTCTCTGTAATTCATAAAAAAAACTGCTACTGTTTTTGTCTAATCTTATTTATTTCAACTCAAATGGTTCCCTAATGTCTTGGGACCCAAATCATGTTTTGAATAATGATAATTTAGCTTAAATCCAGAGGCTAAGTGATCCAAATTGGTGAATAAATCCATGTTTTATTCTTATTCACATTCATTCATTCATGTACATCAATAGTTATGATTAGAACTAGCTATTGGATAAAGTTGGATTTCATGATTAATAGATCTAGGCTAGAGAATTGAGATTGATTTTTTGATATCATATTGTTATGTGATGCATGTGGACTAATCTTTGTTTTGTAGCGCATTTGAGGTACAATTTCTCATCTCTTCTCTGGTTTATTTACTTCATTGATTTTAATTGATTTTCGACTCCATGTGCGACACCTTAGCTTAGGTTTTGCCTTATGTGAATATGTGAATTAGAGACCTTTTCTTAGGCTTTGTATTTTGTGTATGCATTGCACGTTTCCATTTCACGGCTGGATCCCGGGTAAGTTCTCTAGTTCATTTATTGCGTGTCATGTTGCTTGCTACTTGAATTACGTGGCTTATGAATGATATTTTGTCATTAGCAATTTTACACCATTTCCAACATGCTTGTGTAATGTATATGAACATATGTATTAATTGAGGGCATGCTTAGATTATTAATTTGATTAAAAAGGATGTTGAGTAGAGTCCTATCGCGAGATAGGATGAAAGGGGTGTTTTAGTCCGTCGGGCTCCTTCCCCTTTCATTCAATAATTCCCGGACCCAGTTTATCTTTGGTTTCGCAAAAGATCAGTTTGCTTTAAAATGGTTTCTTAATTTTCCTTTTAAAAATTAAGTGGCGACTCATTTGTTTTTGAATTTGTAATTTGAAAAATGTTTTAAAAACAAAAGTCGGCCCAAATGCCGGCATTCATCAATCATAGGAAAATAAAAAGGAAGGACCAAGCCATGGTCACACATACGATATTCACTAAAAACAAGCAGAAAGGATAAAAGCAATCATAATAAAGTTTGTAGATGCCTATCCTACCACGGCTATCTAGGAATCGTCATCCAAAATAAATGTGCATGTATATATACAGCCATCCACATAAGGGTGTGTCCTCTTTAAAACACTCAAAAGATAAAAGAGGGAGATGAAAGAGAAAAGATAGATCGGCCCTGGCCCTGGCCTCGAGCCTGACGGGTGACATGTCTAAGAGGCTCCTCCTCTGACTCCATGCCACTCGTGCCACCCCCACCTCCTCCTCTGCCTCTGCCTTTGCCACCACTACTACCTCTACTACCTCTACCACTGTTGCCTCCACCATGTCTAGCACCTCCATGACCTCCACCAAGCACTATCCCGAACTGCTGAAGCTGCTGTTGGAGCTCTCTCACCTGCAGGACTAGAGCCCTATTCTCTTCCTCCTAAGCGAAGAAAGAGATTGCAATAATCAAGTTTTATTTATTTAAAAAATGTTAAAACAAGTATAAATAGAAAGGTCAGTGGGAGTCTTACCATGGCTCTTCCATGAGCCTCAACAACTATCCGTGCCCCATCGGCCTGAATCAATAAATGAAAGAAGAGTTAGAACATCAATATAAGAATGCAAAGATCAAAATCAAGTTTCAGGAGGTTACCCTCCACTCTCGACCATGGATCCACTCTCGCACTACGAGAGTAGAGAAAACCCTCCTCCGATAGTCCTGCGAGACGTGGTCGTAGTGCAGTGGAATAGTAGGAGTGCCCGCATGATACCGAGGGACCATAGTCGTGCCCTGCTCTCCAAAAGAAACTGTCCTGACACTCCAATCCCAAGGAGGTAGGATTGGGGCTTGAGTCGTAGCAGCAAAAGAAAAAAAAGTGAAATCAGTGAGTATGATAAGAACTAAAAGAAAGACTGATAAGTGAAAAGGAAACTCACCCGGGTCACTTCCATCAAGGAGAAGTTCTTCATCAGCTTAGAAGTACGAAAAGTTGATAACCCCTCGGGAGGCTCCATGAAGTCCTGAACAGAGAGCCCGTCTAGGGCAACCGTAAGCGCAGAACCATGGAGAGTCTCGGTAGCTCTCATAGAATCAGGTGGGGGACGTGGCACAAAAAATCCAGGAGCCATCAGCGACTGTCGGGTCACTCTCTCTCTTAAGCACCACTCCCGGGCGTTCGAACCATCCAAAAGTATCCTTATTGGGTCGTACCTACCTGACTAACGTATCCCCTGAGGAGCAATAGGAAGCACATCTACCCAAGGCTGCCATCTGACATGTGACTCTCTTAGATTCGTCAGAAAATTCCTGAACAAGATAAAGTCGTGACCCCAGTCTTTGGCCCAACACGCTCCTTTTGCTACTTCAACCCTTGGGGTATGATGAGAGCATCCACTCGTCGCGTCTCGGGCGGCATCTTGTGAAGATACTAGTGGGACCAAATTCGCAAGAAAGAAAAAGAAAAGAAACATTAGTTTCAAAATTCATAAATAAAGAAATCGAAAGAGGAATGCAAGGTCTAATTCAGAAATAAAAATTAAGAAAGAGAATATGTGTACCTCCCACGCCCTCTAGAAGCCACCAATTGAGCACGGCCAGTCTTGAGAAAGGTCTCTCATATGCTTATACAGGATGCCTAATCCTGCACTGGCCCAATTGTACTGATAAATCTGATCTATGTGCTCTAGGGACCCCACCAATGCCACAGAAATCCTGTCGAACCTAGTACTCAGCAGGGAGCATCCAAGCATGTACATACCCAGAGCCCTCTGCTCGTCTGAGAAGCCCTCCTGGTCCCTGAATGTATCCATGAACCACTTGGCCGTAACCAAGGGCTCCTCTGGAATAACTCCCAGCAGCGATAGCAATCGATCCCACTCCATAACGGTATCCAGGTACCGTAGGCACTCCCCCCAAAAGGGATCCCAATAATCATGTTGAAGTCCAACAGGGTCATCGTCATCTCTCCGAATTGAAAATGGAATGTGTTGGTGGTATTCAACCACCGCTTGGAGAGAGCGTGAATCTGTCTAAGATCATTGGAACTCTTTTTCAAGAGCTTGACAAAGTTTCCAAAGCCCGCTGCATTGATGTACCCCTGTACGGTCTCGCTCAAAGAATCGTACCACGTCCAACTGTAGGCCAAGCTGCCATGCCCTTTTAGCATGTCGAGCTAAAGCTTCAAAGGATACAAAATTCAATGTTAGTAGATGAACGAATGAAGAAAAGAAACAAAAGTAAATAAAAATAATGATGATAATAAATAAATAAAAGGGAGTATGTAGGGCGCTCAGAAACTATCGTGGGCACAACAATTGCATAAAGTCTTGATTGATGCACATTGCATTCATAAGGTTCATAAAAAGAGAGAGAGAAGAAAGAGAAAAAGAGGATATATATGTTGAACGTAAGTGAGTAAAAAGAGAGGTTGAAGCGCTCGAAAAATTTTACAAGCATGATATTCGTATTCAGGAGAGAGCATATAAAGTTTTGCGGTCATAAGCTTTATAAGAAATTTTTTAGAAGCAAGAGCGTTGGAATTAAACATGAATGAATAAGCATGGAGCAATTAAAATCCTCGAAAGATTTTTGCAAGCCTAGCATTCGTATCCATGAAAGAGAATATAAAGCTTTGTCATACATCATATTCATGAGAAAGCATGTAATGTTTGTTTTCATTAAATTCATGAGATTTATAGGAAAGAGTTGAAAAGAGATGGTTTAAGGGAGACATGTTTACCTTGCATTTGAACGCGCGGGCAGACATTTGCCTATCCGGATCCCGGAGCAAGAATGTGGGGTCAGAATGAGGAGTGGTCTTGTAGTTGGCCTTCTTCCTACTGCCCGAGCCACTAGCCATAATCTGTCAAGAGAAAAAGATTTGGACATCAAACCTTTGAAGTAAATCAAGAGAATAATAGAAATAAAGAGAAAAATAAGATTTTAATCGAGAGGAATTTACCCATGGATCCTGTAGATCAATGCAGGGAAAAGGAGAAAAATCTCCTGAGGATTTTGGTTCGGAGAGATTGTGAGAAATGAATGAACCGAAAATGGGCGTATACGCATTCTGTCTGCTTAATGCGACACTAGGTATTTGTGCATGACAGTTGATGAAGTGTTGTGAGGCACTCTCTGAGTGCCGCAGCGGCATTCAGAGAGTGCCGTACGGCATTTACGGACAACCGTATGTTTAAGCGTATGCCGTGAATAAGGCGATTACAATGACTTTGGTTTTTCCCCCAAAATTCAAATTGGGTTCTGAGGTTCAGATTTGAACCCCAGAGTTTACCTGTTTTCGCTCCCTTTCCCCTGAAAGGATTTTCGAGTCCAACCGACTCCCGAATTTTGAAACTTTAATCATTTTGGGACAAATTGACTCCTAATTTTGGAATTTAAATTGACCTGGGATGACTAGACCCCTATTTTTAGGAGTTTTAAAATCTTTAAGCCTAAATTGAAAGGATTTGAGTCTGCTTAACTCCAGAATTTGAATTTGAGTCTGTTTGACTCCTGATTTTAGAAAATTAGAAGGATTTGAGTCTATTTGACTCTAGAATAATTTGAATATGATTAACTCCTGTATCTAAGGAGTTTTTTTGAATTGAATTAAGCCAATTTTGACCTATCTTGAGAATGTAACAGATTTGCATTCTCGGTCCTCGCAACAAATTTACGTTGACCCCGCTTTTGGGAATATAACAGATTCATATTCTCGATCCTCATAATGGATTTGCGATTATCAAGATTTTGAGAATGTAACAGATTTGCATTCTCGATCGTCCCAATAGATTTACGTTGGCTAGTCTCTAAGAATTTTCTCTGGTTACCGCATCATGCATCATAAATCATGTAGTAAACGCATGAAATAGAGCAAACAAATTGAAATCGGGGCCTAAGTCGCGAAGCGCCCCGCCTAGTCAATTGCATTCATTTGTTAAGCAGAAACGATCGCGTCTCTTGTAATGGACTAGCATGAGCATTAAGTAGCATAAGGCATGAATTGCATCTGGATACACCAGGATAGCATGATCTTCAATCATATCATTTTTAAAGCATAAAAACACATTGACCATCGTCATTTGCATGAACACGTGCATCACGACAAGATAGATGCATTCATCTGTATGGCTACTTATACTTGTGTGTGTTTGCCTTTGCCCAAACTACGTCTTGGTCTGATTCCTAAATAGATACGTAGGCAGCTCATCATTGAGCATGACCAACCAGAACCTTATCGCATGCATGTTTTCTTTCACAACACGTTTTCTTTTTTCCTAAATTAGTTAGTTTGGTCAAATGCTTGTCTTCACACAAGCTTCGACGTTCACTTGTGACATGCGTTGCTTCACAAGCTTCGACGAAGAAGGGAAAACTATAGACACCCCGATTTTGACCAAACGTCGAATTAAGGGGAGTGCCGCCGCTAAATCCGATGATGACAATGTCCGACTAATATAGGGCTTCCAAAGGCAATTCAAGCTCTTCGAAAGACCCCTGAACCCAAAAATAAAAGAAAAAGGAAGAAAAGAAAAAGGAAGGAAAAGGGAAGTAGACGAATGCAGCACATGGCAGGATCTGCGGCAGTCACGGGTTACCGGTGCGGCACTCACTGATTGCCGGACTGGCTTTCAGTAAGTGCCATAATAGTAGTCAGTGATTGCCACTAATTTTCTTCAAACACCACAAAATTTAGGAAATGGCAATCCCTAGAGTTGTCCGCGCCATTCACTGAATGTCGGCGCGACAATCAATGAATGCCGCGACGGCTTTCATCAAGTGCCGTTCCGGTACTCACCAAGTGCCGCTTCCATCGTCAGTGAATGCTGCATTTTCTAGCAGACAGCTATAATACAACACATTTTGTACCTATAAAAGGACATTCGGGATCAGAGTTTTTACTGTGAAATGACTGAAATACCCTCTAAAAAATTTCCTATATAAAGAGGGTGAATATCCCATTAAAAGGGGGATGATTTTCTTGAATCTTCTAACCTTATCTTGATTCTCCCTTTCCTAAACCTCTAGAGAATTTTCTAAATATACTTAAGAGTCACTTTTGTAGCTTAAAAGAAGAAGTTGTGTGTGAGTTGGAGTTGAAGAGCTTGATTAACATGTGGAACTCCTTCAAAATCACTAAGTTGAGGATATTTAGAGGTAGACTCTAGACTAATTATTCTTTAAATACATGGTAATTTGGATGATATTTGAACTTTGGCTCTCTACCTTTTGATTATATTCATCTCTTGGGATTCACGAGACTTTCAATGTCTTTCTTGAATCTCTTGACTTGAAATCTGCTAGCCTTTTTATAAGGGCATGGTTTATAAGAAGATTAGAGTTGATACTTAGCATGTTTGGTTGATAAGTCCAAATCTATCTCCATGGTTTGAGCTTGTTATCCTAAGATTTCATGAAGCTTCTCCATGCTTCATTGAAATTTATCAAGTATAGGTGTCATAACCTCCAATGATCATCAAAGGGTAGAAAAAGTGGTTTAAACTAGGCCAAACTTAATGGCTTGGTAGTTGGAGTTAGCAAGTAAAAGGTATATTTGACAAAGGTGCAGTGAGCTCATTAAACACTTTTGATCAAAGATTTTTAGTTAAATAATGAATCATTGGAATCAAGTGAAACCAACTAGAAAGTGTCAATAACTCAAAGTTTTACCACTGTGATTTTTGTTTTAATGAGATTTCATGTTTAAAGTGGTTTGGTCATGAGTTTTGAAAAACAACAACAATCTGTCCAGAATTTCAGAACAGTAACACCTCTTTGAAATAAATAAATCAGAGCCTTAATCATGTTTTATTGGCCTCAAATAATTTTTTTTGGGTAGTTTAATGTGTTAGGAAGATACCCTAAAAAGATCAAAATGTTTCTGATTTTTTTTTACTATTTTTAGAAAATCATACAAGAACTCTGGACAGAGAGTTGTGAAGTTCTGAGTGATGTCTAGTTTTTGTCCAATTCCCAGAGATTGAACCGTTGATCGTCGATTTTTTTTTTGGGTTGGAAACTAGACTCACAAAGACATCTCGTGTTCAAAATTCATTGACATCAAACCATGGGAGCTATGCTTTACCAATTTTTAAACCTTAATTTGTTCTCTGTAATTTTCAGAATTTTTGGACAGATTTGGTATACTTTGCAAATTATGGCTAAAATGATCTTTCCATGACCTAGGGCTTAGACCATGCTTTAACGATGATTAGTTAAGCTTAAATACAGAGGCTAAATGATCCAAATTAAGGAATATTCTAATAGCTTATTCTTGTATCTATGAAATCATATAAATTCATCTATATAGATTGGTATTGGAATTCATAATTGAGTCATTTCTTCTACTCGATAGAATTAAGCTAGACATTCAAGGATGGTTATTTGATATTATATATCCTTTCTGAAGCACGTTGACTAACCATTATTTTGTAGCGCCAATGAGGTATGATCTCTTGACACTTCATTAGATTAATTATTTCTTAATTTTATTGATTTTCGGCTTCATGCGCGACACCTTAGAATTAAGATTTACCTTATGTGTATATATATGTGATAGAGACCTTTTATTAGGATTTCTACTTCTTTGCATGCATTGCAGATTTCAAAATCGCAGCTGGATACCGGGTAAGTTCTCTTGTTACCTATTGCATATCATATTGCTTGCTAATCACTTATTTGGTTTTGAATGATATTTTGCCGTTAGCAATCTTGTACCCTTTTGACATGCTTGTGTTATGTATACTTATATATATATGTATTAGTTAAGGGCATGCTTAGATTAATAATTCGATTAAAATGATGTTGAGTAGAGACTTATCACGAGATAGGATGAGAGAGGGTATTTTAGTCCGTCGGACTCCTTCCTCTCTCATTCCATAATCCCTGGACCTAGTTAATCTCTGGTTTCCAAAAAGATCAGTTTGCTTTAAAATGGTTTTTAATTTTCCTTTTGAAAATTAAATGTTGACTCGTTTTTGATTTTGAATTTGAATTTGAAAAAGATTTTAAATAAAAATGTTGTGGGTAGGATAAAAAATGCGATATCCACACATCGCCAGAATTATTGACTGGAATTCATATTGCAACACACTAGCCATAGAGGCCATAATGTAGCAACAGACCATTCTATTCGAATTCTTCCACTTGTCGAACTCACGTCTGGCAGCTATAGAAGCATTTACCACGGGTTCTTCAGGGCATGGGGTGGTGAGGACATATATGTGAACCTCCGCAGTTAAAACGATGTCTAGGTTACGTTTCCATTTTGTATAGTTGTTTGCAGTTAACTTGTTTTGTGTAAGTATGTGTAGACACCTAATTTTGACCAGACTGATAGGATTTAGGGTGGACAACGACTTGGAGGATTCGATGATGAAAAGTACCTCGTGGAAGGTAATATATTCCACATAATCGAAAGATCGAACTTCAGAAAGTGACTTCAAACTTAGAAAAGCCCTTTTCCATGCATAAAACCCAGTTTTGTCAAAATTGTGTCTAAAACTTCTTATTCACTTAGGGTTATATGAACATGAAGTGTTCTAAATGCAGTATTCTAGGTATTCAGAGATTCAATTTTAAAGAAAAATCCAAAATCAATGCGCATTGAAAAGCAATTTTGAAAAAGAAGTCATTTGATTTAAAAAAGATGACGAAAGTTTTGGAGGACTTCTGGACTTTAATTGACCTTCAATTCTCATTTTAATTCCTCCCAGAATATTTTTATACTGAAATTCAACTCAATAGTTTTCTAACAGTATGTAGATGGACAATTTCGAACACCAAAAAGTATTTTTACAAAAATATGGAAAAACAGTGCGCAGGATTTTTGAAATAGGGTTTTAGGGCAACCAGGGGAGGCTAAAAGGAAAGTGGCGGCTCCCATATGAAGATGGCAGCATAGGTGGGAGCCGCATCCTACAATCCATCGCATTTTTTTGGTTCCAGGCCCTTCCAGGAGGTTCCCACTGCGAGGAAATTGCCCAAAAACTGCGTTTAGGCACTGAAATGACCATTTTAACATTTTTTGACTTCTAAAATCTTCGTTTTAACCCTGAAACTTAAGAGTTTCAAAACTCTATATATAGATCCCATGCATCTCATATGAGATCATCTAGGAAGATCCTTGACCACACCTTGAATATACTTGAAGATACAATCACATACACTTAGAATTTGAAAGAATTCTAGAGAGAATAGTGAATCATGAATTGATTTCTTCTAAAATGAATTTTAAGAGAATTAGATAAGATAATTGAAGAAAGTTTTGACATCAATTGCCTCAATTAACATCCATGGATGAGTGCTCGAAGAACTTGAAGCACACTTGAAGAAGAAGACTCTTCAATTCAACTTTGATTGCATAATTGAGAATCCTCCAAAAGGTAAACATCCAATTTATCTCTAATTCGTTCTCTTATATATAGATCTATAAGACTTGGATCTAATTTAGTTTTATTTTCTTTGTTAGAATACTCATCTTCTTCCAATCCTGTTCTTCACATACTGACATGGCTAAATCCAAGTTTCTTTGATTTTATTGATAATTCTCAAATTAGAGATTGATTTTCACTTTGGTTTTCAATTTTGATTTGATTCTTCTATTTTAGTTTAGATCCATGCATACATGATTATACATATGTGTCTATTTTGAATTCTATGGTGGTTTGGATGTATGATCTATGAGAAGGATGATTCCTATGTTGATACCTATCTCTTTTTTATTCCTATTACCTAGAATTCCTATCAAATTTCATCTCCAATAGGATATTTGTAAGTCCCTTTGATCCATGATTGAAAGTTCTTCATAGAACTTGAGGGCTAAATTGATTGGGAATTATGTTAATCAAGGAGATCTATGAGTTTGATCTCTATAATAAGCTTCAACCATCACCTAAGATGTTTTTTCTCACACTTTAAAATGAACTAGATAAAATTCAGCAAAACAGATTGGTTTTGTCCATAAGATTTGGTCCACTAAAACCCATAGTTTGATGGATTTCAAATTTCCTGGGTAAACTTTGATGAATTAGCTTTCATTCGATCCGTTTTGAGAACCTCTAGGATCCATATGCTATTTTTAGAAATTGTTGAGAAATTGGTTGACAGATTTGAACATAATCGCTTTGTGTTTGAATTTCAGAAAATCTATAATAGTTATCGATGTTCCACTTTTTGGGGATGATTCCTAACTCATGTATCTATATGCCGATGTAAAATCGTGAGCATACGATCGAGTTGAGATCAGTTTCTAAGCATTTGAATTTGATACAACTATTCTGGAATTTTCTAGATTTAATTACAATTATGATTATGTATACAAAATGGTCATAACTTGATCACTCAACAACAATTGATGAATAAAACTTGGTTTAGAAATCATCTAGGATAATTGGATGAGAGATTAAAAATTAGAATAACTTGACTAACATGATTCATGAACTTCTATTATACTTCTATTGTATTTTACATTCATTTGTCAAATGATACCAAATTTCCAGAATAACAAAGTCTGTGAAAATAACTTTTCAGAAATCTTAAGGTCAAGACATGTCTATGGGATTATTTTGACCATAAACTACAATGAAATAGCTTATTTTTGACACCAAATAGAGTTTCACATGATTTTTGTAGAATTAATTAGGACTTTTACAAGAACAGTGGACTGTCCTGGTCTACTGTTCCCAAAATCTTATTTCTCAAACTTCAAAAATGGTAAAGAGATTCTACTTTTTGGAGAAGTTCCCTAAGACATGTATATAACTTTCTATAAAAGGGTTTTAACCCAGCTCATGTTTAAGACCACTTTTGATAGGATTCATTAGAGGTTGCTGAATCTAGAAATTTGATTGATGACATGTTTTCCTTGTCTTTCATGCATATCATTTGTTTTGCTTGTGTTTTTGCAATGCTTGGGTATTTCTTGGTGTCTTAGTGTAGAGAATTGAATGCCGTGGATTCAGACTTTGATTTGTGGATTTGCCTCGTCTACATGTGGCTTAGTGCCCATGTATCGTGTACTATCTCTATCCTTTCTCTTAAATTTTTTTTAGGTTTACAACTTTATTTTCAATCACAGATTTCCTTTAGGTTTACAACTTTATTTTCAATCACATATTTCCTTTAGGATAGTCTCCGTTTATATGATTATATGTTAGAGACATCTTATCTAGGTTTGTTGCATGATTGCATTGCACCTTTCCTTTCTTTTTGCTTTCTGCGACTCCGCTTGAGTCAACCCAATGTAAGTCTTCTCGTTCCCTTTTTGCATACCATGACATGTTTCCTTTACTTGCATCGGTCCTGGATGGGACTAACCACAATAAGTATACCTCTCCCTTGTATTGTATGTGCATCCAACTTCTACTTGATTTAATCTCTTGACATGATTTTGCTTAGATGTTCCTTTTTGACATGTATATATTATCTATTATGTTTGAAGAAGCAACACCAATTATAAATTAAAAACAAGGAAATTTGAATCAAGGCCTACCATTCGGTAGGGCGAGGAGGGGTGCTTTAGTCCTGCTTGGGCTCCTTCCCCTCTCGTACTAAAATTCCCAAACCTAGTTTTTGGTAAGGAAGGATGAGTAACCTTATTCAATTTTGGGTGAGTCAAACTTGGGTTTCCTAATTCCAGATAAAAATTAGGTGGCGAATCTTTATCTCTAAGACCTCGTGAGGCACTTCTAGTTTTCCCTAAAGTGTGCTTCTTGGGATCTGTCTTGGGACACTATCGAGGGAAGACGCTAGGACCACCCCTCAATGCATGTCCACAATTTGGTGACTCTGCTGGGGATTTAAACATGAAACAGATAGTTTCTTGTTATTCGAGGGTTTGACTTGAGCCAAAGAATATCCTTGTTGTTAATTCGATAATCGTTTTGTTTCTGCCTGCATTTGCACTTGCATGGTTCTTTCACCGCAAATGCTTGAGACCATTGCCTTGTGGGTGGAGGGCCCCCTTTCCTTCATTTGTCAAGAGTTTTGGTAGTATGTGGTCACCGTTAGCCTTGTATCACATGCGGTATATAGAGTCCATGTGTGAACGACACACCCTCGGGGAAGCAGTCGCCCACACTGCTGAGCTTGCTAATGGACCCTTTATGAGACTAAAACCCAGCCTTTGCATATGGTTTCTATAGAACCCTTTAATTAGGATCTTGATTATCATCTTTGATTAGGACAATGTGATGATTATTTGCATTTTCCCATAAGGGATTATGTGGATGATGAGGACGTGTATGCAAAGGCATCATCAAACCTTGTATGGAAGATTCCTCTAGAGTAGTATGGTCTTTATCCGATCATACAATCATTATTCAAGGACGATCTTTTTTTGAAAAATTTTAAAAATACAAGTACTTCTTTGAAAAGCCAGATCTTATTCCGAGAATATACCATTTGAAAATTTGCTTTGAAATTCACTTTCGCAAAATCTTTCCAAAATTCTCCCTAGATTTTTAGAGAATTTCGAAATTCCCACTTTGATGATTCAAATTTCAAAATTCTCCTCTAAGATTTTAGAGGATTTCAAATTCCTACTTTGGTTTTCAAATTCCAAAAGAATCATGATTTCACACTTTGATAATTCAAATTTCAAAATTCTCCTCTCAGAATTTAGAGGGTTTCAAATTCCCACTTTGGTTTTCAAGAAAAAATTCATAATCTCTCACTTTGTTGATTCAATTTAAAATTCCCCCTAGATTTTAGATAATTTCAAAATTCCTACTTTGATGATTCAATTTTAAATTCTACTCTCGGATTTTAGAAAATTTCAAATCATGATTTCACGCTTTGATGATTCAATTTCAGATTTTCCACTCAGATTTAAGAATCTTAAAATTTCTTACCTCGATTTTCAAGAATCATGGTTTCACACCACAAGCATTGGTGGTTCCAAAATATTTTGAAATTTACAAATCTGCCCCTCTTTTTCAAGATTTTCATGAAAAATTCAATTTTGTAAACCTGAGCCATCAAGAATTTCAAAGCTAAAAATCCTTGGATAATGATTAGATTAGTAAGGTGATTAGCATACTCAAGGAATCTTATGTGTTTATGTGCTGACATGGTAGGTCTAAGCTAGATTAAGGTGCATTCTTTTTAGATTAGATTACATTTCATTTGCATTGCATACACTATACGAGCATTACATCAACGATACACGAGTGCAACACCTAATACACTTTTGAAAAAAAAGAATTGTCTTCCTCAGAATTTTGAAAAAGATTTCTTCAATTTTAGAAAAAATATTTGAAAAAGAAATGATTTTCCATCCTTGATTTTCCATCCACTTTTGTAAATATCATTCTTTGAAAATTCTTTTGCAAATAAGATACCTGATTATTTTGAAAATCCCTAATAAACAAAAAGTTATACTCCCTCCTAGGTCAGAACTTCGAGCAGTCGTTTGATCTGGTCAGAGTTTGGGGTAAGATCAGACGAATCAGTCAGGGTTGGAAAGATGACACATGAAGCCGATATGGATGCTAGGATGACTGCTACGGAATCTACTGTCAACCAAATCAGTGAACTGCTTGTGAAGATGAACTGGATGCAATCTACCAATGAAGGTTATTGGTGCCTCGAAGACAATGAGTATAGGCCTGAAGGGATAACCGAGGAGCTTGAGCTTTTGTGGAGAATGAAAAGCTTAAGAAAGTGATGAAGTGATGATGTTTGGAATAGCTGCTTGTTGAAGCTGAATGGATGCTTAAGAGAAATAAGCAAATCACAGTGATGCTCCAATTAAGATCAAGTTGAGTCATGTCGAGTCAGTTTTGAGTCTTGTTGTCGAGTCTGTCTATCGTCAAGTTGTGTTTTGAGTCTATATCAAGTATTGTATTCCTTATCTTTCTAGTGATGAAAAGAAGTCTTCATTTTCTTGATCTAATGTGCCTTGTCATGAATGAATGAATCTCTAAGCTGAAAAATGTCATTTCTCTGATTATTGTGAAAAATACACTGCTGATAATTTTAAGCATTGAAAAGAATCCTGAAAGGATTAAAGTTGATTTTGCATTAACGCCGAAGAAAGCTAAGAATTGATTAGTTTTACTTTAAGAATCTTGAGATGCTTTTTCTTAAATCTTGAAAAGATATACTTGATAGTAACTTGGGACTAGCTTAAATCCTTGATCTTTCCATTCCAAAATCTTAAGCCCAGAAAAATAAGCTGTTCAAACCTGTCTAAACTGCGTGCCATGTACACTTCGTCCTTAATGGTAGCCAAATATTTCAAATGAACTACTTCTCTCAAAAACAAAAAAAAAGAAGTTCGCTAGGATGAAAACCCGAAAGGGCGCCTAGCAAAAGTTAAAGCATGAAAAGAAAAAGAAGAAAAAAAGAAAAAGAAGAAAAAAAAGAAAAAGAAAAAGCTCGCTAGGACGAAAACCCGAAAGGGCGCCTAGGCAAAAGTTATAGCACGAAAAGAGAAGAAAATTTTGCATGTTGTTTTCAAGAACCTGATTCTAGCCAGTCAAAACTTTAGAGAGAAAAGAAAAGAAAGAAGAGAAAAAGAGAATGTAGAAGATTGAGAAATTGGGAACATGAATTATCCCAAAGTTTTGATTTAAGTAAACCCAAAAGAGAAGCTCTACAAACAATTGTGATGTATGATGAGAGATGTAAAATTGGCTGGCTAGTGAAAATGTGAAAAGAATCAACCTTGAAAGAAAAAGAAAGAAGAAAAATAAAGGAAAGAAAAAAGGAGGTAGTTTAATTTCTTTCAACGCTACCATAAGTGACCTGCTTCAGAAAATCTGTCTGATGACATAGCTTGAAAAACCTCCAATTCTTGAATCCTTGCTCTTTCAAAACCTCCAGCCTTCGAGGTACTACGCTTGACCTGATTCCCACTTGGGGATACATTGGCAACCTACTCGGTTCGGTCACTGCTCTTGAAACACTCAGCCACATCTCAAAATACCTTCCTTCAAACCTTAGCCGAACTACTTTGGACGTGATTCCCATTTGGGGATAAGTATGCAAGCTTTCCAGGCTCTTGGTCCCTGAACCATGCAAACTAGGGGCAAAACTTTCAAAGTTTGCCCAAGAACCTCAAGATATCACTACCACACTAGGGGCAAACTTCGTTTGCCCAAACTTCCATTTATCCTCGGCAACTAGGGGCAAACATCATTCTCATGTACCCCCTATCACCTGAAAAGCGAATCCTGAGCCGTCAAGTATATCTTCAAAAACATTTGAAATGAATCATTTCTTATTGTATAAGCTAAGGCACTATTTCAAAGCACATTTTAGAAAAAAACAAAAAATTGATTGAGATCCATATGGAATAATTTCAAAGCATTACTTTGTAAACTGAGTATTATCACAATAAGATGAGAAGTGCACATGAAAGCAAAGAGATACGTCAAACATTACAAACGCGCATTAATGTTAAGAAAAATTGGGTTTTCTCCTCCAAACTTCTATTTCAGTGTCAAGAATGTCAACTTCCTATGTCAATGTCTATCAAATGTCATGGTCTAATCTGTCATCGTCTTATCTGTCGTGATCTCGAGTGTGTGGGTCCAAAGTGATCTAAAATTGTGAAACTTTAAAAGCATCCAAAGGTAGATACAAGCAGAAGTTTTGAACATTATTGTTACATCAATTTATCCTAGTCAAGATGAAGTGTCGAGTGGTTGATGGAAAAATGCTAATCAGAAGACCAACCTTAGAAGTTGAGTTGAGCTGTTTATGAAGCATGTCAAAGTCATGCCCAAATCATCAAGTCTTTTGAGTGTCTATCAAATGTGAATCAGAACTAGCTTTATTTTAACCCCAGATCAGTTCGATCTTGATGTATAAGCCCTAAGAGTGCTTAAAACTTGTTGAATTGGTCTAAAGGACCCATGGGAAATTTAATCTTGGCTTAAAACCATTCAGAGTGTAAGAAAAGTCCCCGAACATGAAGAATTAAGGACACCGCAGCTTAAAAATAGCCGAGAAATGATGATTTGCAGCGAACTCCCGTTGTTTTGGGTTGGTTATGTGCCGTCCTAGAATGTGGACACTTGGGTTTGAAGTCTTTTAAGAATTATATCCAGAAAGGATTTGCAGAAGGTGAATCAGAATATAGAATCTTCAAATCGTGATCAAGAAGTTTAGGGTCAGAATAAGCTTGATGTATTTGCAAGAATGATTTGAGCTGGTCAAAGCAGTGATATAAGTCTCAGATTGAATCAACAGAGCCTCCAGAATAGAAGCCTTTTACTCGCATCTTAGAATCCTAGAATCTCCCCAATAGAGAACTTTTAGATATCGTCAAGAGGAAGGACATGTCTCAGAATCATGCATCAGAATTACCTCCAGAGGAAGGGTCTACTCTACTTTAGCAAGTCGGTGTATGGAGATACCGTCTACTTCAGAATGTCATCGTATGGAGATGCCCTCTACCTTTGAAAGCCATCATATGGAGATACCCTCTACTTCAGCAAGTCGTTGTATAGAGGCGCCCTCTACTTCAGAATGTCATCGTATGGAGATGCCCTCTACCATTGAAAGCCATCATATGGAGATGCCCTCTACCTTTGGAAAGTCGTCGTATAGAGATGCCCTTCACTTTTGAAAGCCATCGTACGAAGATGCCTTCTACCTTTTGAGAGCCGTCATAAGGAGATGCCCTCTACTTCAGAAAATCGTCATAAGGAGACACCCTCTACAAAGTCATCATAAGGAAATTCCTTCTACCTTTTAAAGCCGTCGTTTGGAGACGCCCTCCACTTTTGAATGTCATCATATGGATACACTTTCTACAATTGAAAGTCATCGTTTGGTGACTCCCTCTACAAAGTCATCATAAGGAGATAACCTCTGCATTTGATGATTATACCAGAAATCATCCTTCAGTCTCAACCCCTGCTTATCGTCAAAGACGATCCCTCAGTCTCAGCCTCTACTTATCATCAAAGATAATCACGCAATCTCTATCCAAAGAATATAGACACCCTCTACTTCATATAAAGATCATGAAAGCATCATAAATTTTTTTTCCATCTGTGAGAGAGAGTCGTCGCATTCTTTTTATTAGATTTTGCATCTAAGAGATCTTGAGGATGATTCCTCCAGTACGTGCACATTCACGTTTCATACTGCATTTGCATCCTAGGATAAGAGCATTTCATCCGTGTTGTTGTTCATGTGTTCTTTGTCTCCTCGCGTGCTTGAACTATGCCCTGGTCTGATTCTTGGAAAGGGTAGACAGCTCCAGCGGAGTACGACCAGCAACAGCTTCGATTTAGTAGCGTGTACCTAGCATTCCATTGCATTCTTGTATTTATAATTTCTTAATTTTCTCAGATTTTGAATTTCTTGATTTTTGTGAATTTTTGTTTATCCTAAAAGCTTTCAGTATGGTTATTGGGTGCCATCTAGCTTTGGCACTCACTTACAGTTCACGTTGTTCACAACAAGCTCTCCCTTGTATTGCATGTGCATCCGACTTCTACTTGATTTAATCTCTTGACCTGATTTTCCTTAGATGTTCCTTTTTGACATGTATTTATTATCTATTATGTTTGAGGAAGCAACACCAATTATGAATTAAAAAGAAGGATATTTGAATCAAGGCCTACTATTCAGTAGGGTGAGGAAGGGGTGCTTTAGTCCTGCTTGGGCTTTGTCCCCTCTCATACCAAGACCCCCGAACCTAGTTTCTAGTAATGAAGGGCGAGTAACCTTATTCTATTTTGGGCAAATCAAACTTGGATTTCCTAATTCCCGATAAAAATTAGGTGGCAACTCTTTGTCTCTAGGACCCCGTGAGGAAGTTCTAGTTTTCCCTGAAGTGTGCTCATTAGGATTCGTCCTGGGACACTATCGAGGGAAGACGCCAGGACCAGCCCTCAACGCATGTCCACAGTATGGCATGATGATTTACTAAAAAAAAAACAAAAAACATATTGAATGTGGATCTCAGAATTTGATAATTTGAAATAAAAGAATCCTTAAAACTTTTATTTAAAACAAAGTCGCCGGAATGTCAAAACGAAAGAATGAAGCCTCCGTGTGGTGGTCAATATTCGATCTTTCGATTAGTCATGACTTGTCCACTATGCAACTCTTGCAAAACAAGTTATGACTCCCGAATCTGTTTGATCTCCAAGTTTCTGAATAATGCTCCTTGTGGGATCCATTATCCATAGCTTAGCTAGTATGTACCATTAACTAGGATCCAATCACAACCACCTCAAGTAGTGCCTCCGTGTGGTGGTCACCCTCTAAAACGTCTGATTGATCCTATCCGTAGGAAGTTTGCATCTAGTAATAATGAGTAGTGTACTCTCTGTATGGAATGATGACCTCTGGCGAGGTGACACAGAGTGCACTACTTATCTTATAGTGAACAGCTAATGGAAGATCGTGGGAGTTATAATAATAAGTCCCTCTCATACTAGATTTAATAAATGAGGATTTTGCTTTTTAGAAAAAAAAATGTTTCTACTATTGCCCATAGACATCCAATTTCTACTAATGAATAAAAATAGTTTTGAATTTAATTTTAGAAAAACTTGTTTTACGTGCATGGAAGTAGTAACAAAATGTAATATGGCAATCACAACTAAGCACATAAGATAAAGACTAAAATTGAAATAAAAGCATCCAAACAATGCCTCTATCTCCCATGGCTCTATCTTCATAGAACATCCTTCTTAGTTTGGTCGCCTCCAGCTCCATCTTCATGGACAACGGCTTGCTCTTCCATCTTCATGGATTTTTGAGTTGTATTACATTGGACCTATGCTTCTTTAGAAGCTTACAATTTATCTAGAAATGGAAAAACAATAATAAAATAAAAGGCTAGGGAAACCGGTGTGACTTTCCTTTTTGTAGGAATGAAGTCGCAGCGCCCTTTACACATGCCTTAAACAAACCATAACATACACCAATCTCAAACATTTGAATACAAAATTTAAAACTGATCTTGGTGCCATGGGAGATAGTGGACTAATCTTGCTACAAAGGGTTAGTTGTACACACAACCACGCATGTATATAACAAATGTAACCATTGGAACTACTAATTGATTCACATACACCATAAACATTTTATGGAAGTAATTAGAACTATAAAACAACATCTCAGGTTCTCTGTCACACTTCGATTGATCAAAGAAGATTGAATCGATCAAACTCTCGATTCGATTGAAATTAGTTCAATCGATTAAACTCAAATTCCCACAAAAAGATTTAAAATTTTTTACCAGAATAGTACAAAAATTAAGGTATGTAATTTTAAAACTTTTAAACTGTGAAAAGATATCTAGACAGAAAACCATGTTCGATCGATCAAAGCATGTTCGATCGCTTAAACCCTGCATTGTTCGATCGATTGAAACTCTTTCAATCAATCGAACACAGACATTTTCAATTGATCAAAACAAGTTCGGTCGATCGAAACTGCCATGCATCCAATGCAATCACAAATTTGTTTTCTGCTATTAAAACACTATAGAAACAAATCTGTGACGATGTAGTTTGAAAAAATAGTTCTAAAAACATCATGCAAATCAATCTAGTGTTCCAAAATGTATTTATAGATCCAAATAAGCGTGGCTTTGATACTAATTGAAGGAAAAATAGGTTTAAAATATTTATTTAAATGCGCAGCGGAAAAATCAATTTATAAAACTTTTATTGGCATGCCCAGATCTACTACTTATCAATGCTATAGAAGTGTGCAAGAGGGGACAAGAGTTATACCTTTGTGTATTGAGCCCAATTCTGAATCCTTCAATTTCTAGCAGTGTCCTCTAGGTTGTCTTCACTCTTATGACTCCTATGGAAGCTTGTCGGAAAGACTAGGGTTGGTGGGAACCCTAATAATGAGGATAGAGAAGGCTTGGATAACCCTACAAGGTTTCTGTAGCTTTGGTATAGAAAACCGATGATCCAAATATTCTGTACACAGCTGCCCTATTTTTAGATTTCCAAACTGACTTTAAGCCTTTGATCGATCGAACCTTCGATCGATTGAAGAACCTTCAATCGATCGAACTTGCCTAGACTTCAATCGATCGAAATCCTTTTGATCGATCAAACTTGTATTGATAAGATCCTCATGTGCCTTTCCAAGCATCCTAGCAGAGCTAAGAGTGGGACCTCCTAGGCTCTTTATAATTGGCTTAGACCAGTTGATAATTCCCATGATCAATGTCTCATACATAAAGTAATGGTTTGAGGGCACAATCCCATCACTTTAAGACTTAGAAAGATAGAGAGGAAGTTTGAGAGAGAGAGAGTTCTAGAGAGAGAGAGAGAGAGAGAGAGAGAGAGAGGAAGACTAGAAGAGAAGAAGAAGAGGAAACCATTGAAGCTTCAAGCCCAACTTCAACACACACATTCATACTAGGTTTAGTACAAGACCATTTTTTTACTTTTAAACTATAGTCTAAGATCATAGAAGGAGCCATGGCCCCAAACGAAAACCATTTTAAAAAATTAAGTTTTTCAGAAATTCAAACGAAGAAGATAACCGAAGATCGATCTTCTCAAGATCGATCCTCTATAAGATCAAACCCTCTAGGAACGAACCTTGGCACTATTTTAATAAAAGTTATTTTTGTTGCTATTCTGGCTTGTACTGAGCGTTGTGCTTAATTGCATAAGTTCCTTTATGACGTTATAATGTTCTGTATGCTAGAAATATTGACATGCATGTGCCTAGGGACTTATATTATGTGTTTTAAGTGTTGTACATTGATGTATGTTGCCTGTTAGAACACTTGGGGACTTGAGACTTATGTTTTCCTATAATTCATACTTAAACAAGAATTTTTCATAAAGACACCTTCGAACAAATAAATTAGGAAGATGATTAAAATCAAGTTTTGAAAAACAGAGGCAAGATCGATCTTGCTGAGATCAATCCACATAAGATCAATCCTTCTAGCATAAATCCTTCTATCCAATTTCATCAAATTATGTTTTTAAGAAGTTTTAAGTCAATTAAGTTACTATAATTACATTCCCAGTATTCATAAGTGCTGTAATGACTACTTCCAGTATATATGACACATTAGTTCAATTTTGAGATATGTCCGATACAATGTATATATATGTCTTGTAAATAATAGACGGACCTTCTATGTGAGAGATGACAATACGAATAGTACTAACTAAGACCATGATAAGTATAAGAGTCGTCAGTCAAGAGGACCTGGAAGCTAAAAGTTGCATATGGGATGCTATCGAAGCCATGAGGGTCATTTGTAGCAAGTATGTGTCTGTGGATGATTATGGGGCCAACTGGTAGGCAAGGTTTGTGTAGAGGAAGATTTACGGATGCCATTTACTAATTTGGGCCAACTGGGTGGGCGACACTAGTAAAGGATAAAATGGGTTACCAAGTCATGGAAAGGGCTTCGCTAACTAGCGACTAACTGGGTTGGTGACGATATCTGTGGTATGACAAAGTGGAAAAACTGGGTGGGTGATGATGTCCATGTGCTCTGATCTATTTGACAAGTTCACTATTTGAATATATTGGGTTTGGGCCAACCGGGTGGACTTTTGTGTTCTAAGAACTAATGATGGGATCAAGTATGATGTGATTATGTTTGTTGGACTTATTGCTTGAAACACTGTGTTAGGTAAAGAGTTGCATTGAGTTATAGGCATATTTAGTCAGGTGTGACTTCGAAGTGAGATGTGTGATGTGAAATTCAAATATAAGACATGAATAATATTCACTTACTAAATGTAGCTGTGTTTCCTCTATGGTGTTGGTCTATGTTTTGTTAGTAGCGATCTTGTTCATACTCAAGATTTGAAGGCATTAACTCATTGGGGAGGAGTTTAACTTATTTTCCTACCATAAGAGCTTAAAATATCTATTCTCTCAAAAGGAGTTGAACGTGAGACAAAGAAGGTGGATGGGATTGTTGAAGGATTGTGACTTCACACTATAATACCACCTTGGTAAGGCACATAGTCACAGATGTGTTAAGTCAGAAATCCCGCGGATTGATCGCCTCCCTCATGATTAGAGAATGGAGAGTGTTGGAGACCTTGTCGGAATTGGACATTTAGGCACCATAATCAAGTGAAGGACTATTCTTGGGATATTTAGTTGTGCATCCAACTTTGATAGATAAGAATCTTGAAGCACAACAGGAGAACAAATGACTTAGAGAATGGTTTACTAACATGTCGAGCAAAGAGCTGGAAGTTTGGAGCATCGGAGTAGATGGTGGATATCGATGCAAAGGTAGACTGTGTGTACCGGATGACGGAAGCTTGAGGAAGGATGTTATGGACGAATCATATAAGGAGAGACGAAGATGTATAGAGATCTTAAGAGGAGCTTTTGATGGGAAGGTATGAAGAAGAATGCAACATATTATGTATCCAGATGTTTGTCCTGCCAGCAAGTCAAGGACGATTGACAGAATCTAGTAAGACTAGTGCAACCATTGCCTATTTTCGAATGGAAATGGGAACATATTTCTACGGACTTTGTGGTTAGATTGTCGAGGACGTAGCACAACCACGACGCGATTTGGGTGGATGTGGACCGACTCACCAAATTTGCACATTTCATTGCCTACAATGTGATGTATTAGATGGAAAGGATGAATAAGTTATATATTCAACAGGTTGTGAGATTGCATAGAGTACCTATCACGATAGTCTCGGACCAAGACTCTAATTTTACTTCAGAATTCTGGAAGAGTTTACAAACCACCTTGGGAACTTCCTTGAAGATGAGGTAAAGCTACCACCCCTAGACTGATGGTCAGACAGAACGAACCAATCAAGCAATGGAAGACATGTTGAGGGCTTGTGCAATTGACTTTGAAGGATCATGGGAAGATCATTTGCCACTTATTGAGTTTGCCTATAACAATAGCTTCCAAACAAGTATTGGAATGGCACCATTTGAAGCATTATACGAAAAATTGTGCAAATCACCTTTATGTTGGATGGAAGTGAGTGACTGTAGACACCCCAATTTTGACCGACTATCGAATTCAGGGGATAATTACCTCTAAAACCTATGACGATAATGTCTGTCAAAATTCGAAGATCTTTAAAGTGATTCAAGCTCTTTAGAGGGTTCTTCAATCTCGATAAAATTTTTAAGAAGAAAGGAGAGAGATAGTGGAATTCTTGGGTGTACAATACGTATGAGAAAAGTAAAAGTATCAGTCTGAAAAATATTATAAAAAATGGATGTTATTTTTATAAAAGAAAAATGAGAAAGGAAAAAAAGAAAATCAAAGAAAACAAAAAAGAAATAAAAGAAAAAGAATTATATATATAAAGATGAGGCGGACTGGCAACTCAGCGAGTGCCGCCTGCTGTAATAGACTATTTTTTTTATTAAATATGTTTTAAACAAACAAAGATGCCATGACACATGCATAATCACCCCAAAATTACCCAATTAACCTCTCAAGGTTGGTCTATATAAGGAGATGATTATCTCCATTACAAGAGAGACAATTTGAGACAATTTTTGGGAGGAGCAATTTTGATATATGGAGAGAGAAAGAGAAGTAAGGGAGAGAATTGAAGAAGGAAGCCATTAGAAGAGCTTGAGGAACTTGAAGGAGCGCTTGAAGGCTTTGAAGATCTTCATCAAAATAAGAGAAAATTTGAGGATTTTTGGAGGTAATCCTCTAATTCTAGTTTAGCGTTAGTCTAAATTCAATCACAATTCATAGAATTCTACAATCTTTTACACAATTTTCAAAAGTCTCTTCCTACCTCATTTCATCACACATCACTTGAATTTTGATTGAATTCTCATCAATTTGTTTATTTGGATCTAATAGATCATGGATAAGTTTTGAAATAAGTTTTTTTAAGAGAAAATTTGCTTTTGATCATCAATTTAGTTTGAATTCTCTCTTCCTTTGTTTATACTCTTCTCCTTTTGATCATCAATTTAGTTTGGTTTCCAAGGACCATTGATTTGGGAGGAAAATCAATCAAATTAAACCTTAATTCCTCAAGGATCATCAACTTGAGAGAGGAAATAGGCTTAAGAAGAGCCAATTTTCATGGCTTGATGATTTGGGTTCAACAATGAAATGACAATTTAACAATGGTGCAGTGATTCAATAATAATCTGTGATCAAAGATTTTTAGTTAAATCATGATCCATTGAAATTGGATGATACCAATTGGAATCAATCCTTAATTCATAGATATACCACTGTAATTTTTGTTTTGATGAGATTTTGTATTTAACATGGCTTGGTCATGTTGCAAACCAATTGTTCTCTATCCAAAATTTCAGAACAGTTACTTCTTTTTAAAATGAATGGATCAGAGCCTTAAATAAGTATTTTAAGCTTCAAATAAAATTTCCTATGAAGTTTTATGTGTTAATAAGATCCCCTAAAAAGATTGAAGTGATTCAGATTCGTTTACTATTTTTAGAAAATCAAACAAAATCTTTGGATTGAGAGTTTATAAATTCTAAGTAGTGTCTAGTCATGGTCCAATTCCTAGAAATTGGAACATTTGATTTTTGCTTTTATTTTTGGGTTAGAAAATAGACTCATAGAGGCATTATGTGTCCGAAAATCATTGAAATCAAGCCATGGGAACTATGCTTTGTCTTTTTTTAATCTCAGGTTTCTTTTCTGTAAATTCTGGAAACCTGAGGCAGATTTAGTAAAACTTGCTAAACTTGGATCCAAATGGTTTTATAATGCCTTAAGGCTTGAAATGTGTTTTGATTATGATTAATTAAGTTTAAATCCAGAGGTTAAATGATCCAAATCAATGAATGATTCTTAGCTTGTTCATGTTCATGCATTCATTATCATCATATGTGTATTGATTCTTGTAATTTAGGACATTGCTTTGTATTGTGATAAGTCATAATTGGTTGAACTTAGTCATGGATTCCTAATAATCATATTGAGATTGTATCATCTCTATATGGACATTACATTGGCTCCTAGTTGAGACTTGTATATCTATAGAGGTGTGATTTCAACAAATTGGAAAGAATTCATGATTTTGTCAACTTTCTCCATGTTAGTTAGATTTAAGCTTGGAGTTTGATATAATATTTAGAATTTGATATTACATTTTGTTCAATGTATGTAGACTAATCTTTGTTTTGTAGCGCTATTGAGGTATGATTTCTTGAATTTTCTCTCATTTATTTTTCTTGATTTTATTATTTTTTGGCTCCTTGCACGACACCTTAGATTGAGGTTTGCCTTATATGTATATATATATGTTAGAGATCATTTTTCTAGGTTTTCGATATATTTGTATGCATTGCACGTTTCTTTTTGCAGCTAGATCCTGGGTAAGTTCTCTTATTCTCTATTGCATATCATTCGCTTACTATTTGAACTATGTGATTTTGTATGTCGTTTTGTCATTAGCAATCTTACACCCTTTTCATCATGCTTTTATAATGTATATTTATATCTATGTATTACTTAATGGCATGCTTAGATTAATAATTCGATTAAAAAGGATGTTGAGTAGAGGCCTATTAAGAGATAGGAAGAGAGGGGGTGTTTTAGTCCGCAAGTTTCCTTCCCCTCTCATTCCATAATCCCCAGACCTAAAAATCTCTGCTTTCCAATAGATCAGTTTGCTTTAAAAATGATTTCTTAATGTTCCTTTAAAAATTAAGTGGTGACTCGTATTTGAATTTGAAAAAGTTAAAACGTGGCTAGCCTGCGATATCCACAATCTGGCGACTCTGCTGGGGATTGAACCCAGAATCTGTGGGTTCACAGACTAGAATTCCGATTTTGGGTTCGCTCGAGGATTAAACTTGAAAGTATCAATATAATCGAATTTATAAATTTTTGTATGCCTGTTGCAATGCACTTGCATGTCTAGCCAGTTGATTGCACGAAACTATGACCTTGAAGGCTCGGGGCAACCCGGTCGGTCAAGTTATCATGGGACCATGTGATCACCGTTGATCTCATACCTTGTATTAGTATATGAAGCATCATTGGATGTGTGTCAAGGGTCCCTTATTTGACCAAAACCCAGCCTTTGCATGGTAGCTTCCATAGAACCTTTCAAAATTAGAGAATCAATTCTTAAATTAGGATTATATGTGATGATGCCAAAAATTGGTAAGCGAGATTTATGCGGGAAGATAGAGTAGAAAGAGGATTGTATGTGGTTCGGCCCCGTTAACGAGGTGACCTACGTCCACGTGTGCGTCTATGCGCTTCTTACTAGCAGATCACCGGCGGGCCTGGTGAGCCAACAAAGACGGGCAGCGCTACCAGTAATACCAGCCGGGTGTATGCGTGTAAGTGGTGAGTGCTCTTCGCAAGTGCTTGTACACTTCGAGAGATTATTTTCGGATCCCCTTAGAGAGGACAGGTGGGCTCTTTTATAGATGCAAGAGTCCACCCTTACATGGTAAGTTAATTGGATTAGGAAGCCTAATCTAATCATAATAGATCTCTACATGACTTTTAGGATAGTTTCCTAAGTGGTTCAGGAAACTAATCACCTTTCCTTGACAGAGTCCGAGCCAAACAAGGAAACGGCCTGGAATGTTCCTCCAAGCTGCCCATGCCAGAGAGCCGACGTAAATCGCGCCCGGGCCGGCTGATTCCCCGAGTGGTAGCGTATAACGCGGGGCGCGTGCCCCAAGAACTTCTTCCCAAATAGCCCGGGTCCTTCTGCCACGTGGCTATTGGACTTTGGCAGGATATTTCTGGACATATCAGCTGGCCCCCATTTTCAAAGTTGATGCGACATCTCGGCGGAGGAAGTTGGAAAATTAAGAATATCTTCCAGATACCGTCCGGGAAAAGACCAGGACTCTCGTCAGGACGGGGTCGGCCGGGAGTAATCTGTCGGGATATCGACCGAGCGGTGACCCTGCAGGACCGGGCTCCCTGACACCACGTGTCCACCGATTATTGATCTAGTTTGGATCCAACGCTGCCAGTTTGGAAGCAACCGAATTGTTCGTATAGCACCCGAACCATCATGTCGTGCATTCAATGCTCACACCGTTTGAGGCGACGCCCCACGTGCCCGAAGTGACAGTTTCGGCGGGAGAACGTATGAGCCGTCCGATCAATTCTGATCCTAACCATTCACGATGCCTATATAAGGAGCACCTGTTCAATATATCTTTTACCATAAGTTAACAGCTGAATCGCCCGAGCAGTTTTTGAAAGCAAAACATTCCCTAACTCCTTCCTTTTCTCCGTCGATTTCGTTCTTCAAGCTTCCCTCAAATGGCCTCTCACATCGATCTGACATCTGACGAAGGACTGAAAGCTTTCCGAGAGGACTGCGAACTTCCCGACGACGTCGGAGTTCCCCATACGTCGAAGGGGAGGAAGTAGCCTTCCCTTTCGTCCTCATCAGCAGCTATCTGCTGCTTGTTGTGGGGCTACGCTTCCCTCTCCCGGCCTCCTTCTGCGACCTGCTTCAGGGGTTGCGTATTCTGCTTTCCAAGTGCCGCCCCAATGTGGCCCGCCTCCTCTGGGGATATCAATCCTCAACCAGCGACTTGGGGTGCTCCTCCGTTTCATCGACGTCGTCAGGTGTTACGTCCTGGGGATCGATCACGGGGGCCCTTATTTACGCCCTGGCGCAGAGGGAAGGCACCTTGTCCAGGGCTTGGATTTCCCAAACAAGAGGTGGTGCCAATACCCTTGGGTTGTGGTGGACCCTGATCTCTGCCCTCCTGCGGCCTTTGATGCGGAATTGTGCAAGGCGTCCTTTGCTGCCTTCTGCAGTATTGCCCCCTCTGTTGCTGACACAGAGGCCATCGATCGTGCCCTCGGAGCCGGCCTCACGTTCTCGAATTTGTCCGGGGTTCCCGCTGGTGAGGTCGGCGGTGAGGATCCACCGGCGCCCCCTACTGCTGCTGCCTCTGGGTCTCGCCGCTACACTCGGTCCATGGCCTCCGGTCGGCGTGCCACAAGTAGAGCTGGCCCTTCCGAGGGACCAGTCTCCCTGTCCACCAGCAGCGACTTATCCTCCTCCGGGGATGCAAGCCCGCCACCGGGCCCTTCCCGGAAGGGGAAAGAAAAGGCAGTCGGGGAAGAATCTCAACCCCCACCAAAAAGGAGCCGGAAGGAATCTCCGACCGGTCTTTATGTGCCGAGCTCTTGGACGGGCCTTGCCCTCGGTAACCTAGAGGGTCGTCTTCAAGAGGTAGAAAAGCAGACTGCCCGCCTGCAGACTGACTCTGTCATGCAGGAGGTGGATGTTCACACCATAGAGCTCACCGTCAAGGATTTGGTGGCGAGGATGACGACCCTAGAAGAGGAGGTGAAAGCTCTGAAGGGCAAAGGAACTTGAAGACTCCTTGCCGTTTTTTGCTGTATTTTTTCCTCTTCTTTTTTTTATTTTTTTTTATTTTTACCGGGGGAGCTGCTATAACTGCCTCCGATCTCTGTACAGTTTACTTTTTATTGCAATGAAAAGGTCCTTGAGGCCATCCCTTTTTATCTCTCTGTTCTTCTAACTGTTTATTACTTCTACATAGCCTTTAGTCTCCAATACCCGATCGGTTTTCGTTGACCGACCTGACTTTCTTTCTGCCCCTTAGCGACTGATCTTTGGAACTCCGTTTAACTTTATCGACACTGCCCCCCATTTTCGGAACTGACAAGACATGTTATCGGGTAAGGATCGAAAATCAATGTTGCTCTAAAAACCGTCCGGGTAACTCCCAAGGATCCGGTTGGTGCAGAAAAAGGCTAGGGTGGTGGTATGTGGGCTCGGACCAATTGTTGTCACGTGGCAAATAGTGAGTGGCCAGGTTAGGATCTAACGATGGTGGAATGATCATAACCGAATCGTTGGTGGGCTAACCGAGCCGTCATGTCACGCATTCAATGCTCGCGCCTTTTGAGGCGACGCGTCATGTACCCGAAGCAACAGTTTGGGAGGGAAATCCCCTGGACCGTTCGATCTGCCCTGATCTCGGCCGTTCACAGCCTTTATATATGGAGTGCTTACCCCATCTCTCGCATCCCTTCCTGACCTTCTATCTGTTGCTTTCTTCCCTCTTCCCCCCGTCCTTTTTCATTTCGGAGTGAGACTGGAGAGAACGAATCCTGTGAGGTTTGAGCGGGAGTGGGATTTCTTCCTCAGATTCTGTGCGTTCTTTAAGTCGGGCAGAACTTTAATTCAACTAAACCGAGCGAGTGTTCCTTATGCTGTTCTGGGAGAGTGTTACCGGGTAATGAGAAGTGCCTATTCGCTGCCGTTCAGGTTAGTGACTCTACCCCCCCTATATACCAGGCTTGGGGTTTCCGACCCATACTTAGGTCGCAGTTTGAGTCCGTTCCTTGCTTTTGGAGCACCAGCAATGGAACACTCCGGTTTCAATTCTGCGTCAAGATCGGAGAGTGAACGGTATTGGTCAGAGTCCCTCGGTGCCAGTCTGGACTGGCTCCCTGCGTCCCTGACCGATCATCAGATTGGGACCGAGATTCCCGTTCGTCTGTCTGATAGTGAGTCTACCCAGGAGGCCCCTGTTGCCTCCGTCTCGAGGGGTTTGGGCGACGAGTTGCCAAGGGAGACTGACCCCGTAGTGTTCGCTTGTGAGTCCACCCTTTCTACGTTGCGTTCCCAAGACCTTCTCCGGATCAGAAAGAGGTATTCTCTTCTTGACGATTGCGCCCTAGCCGTAAACCCCGGCGGCGCGCACCTCTATCAGTCGGGGTTTGTCACTCTGTTCGAGGACACTATGATGGCGGGCCTTCGACTACCCCTTCACCCCATCGCCCGGGATGTCCTGATCTACCTCGATATCGCTCCCGGGCAGTTGGCCCCCAACGGATGGAGATTCCTGATGGGGTGTATATCGCTGTGGCCTCAGGTGTTCGGGTACGAGCTTACCCTCCATGAGTTTCTTTGGGCCCACCGACCATTCCCTGTGCACTGGGAAGTGGGGATTTTCTCATTTTCTGCCCGTCCGGGCAGGAAAATTATCGACAGGTGCCCCAGAAACAACAAGGGGTGGAAGGGCAAATTCTTCCAGGTGTCCACCCTTCGCCTCTGTGACATGGCTCCGGGGACCCAGCTGAGGACATCCTGGGCTGGGGAGTTGAGGGGTAAGACCACCCATATGAGTCCGTCCGTTCTTTCAGTTTTAGGAACGCGATGGCTTGCTAACTAACTTCATTCCTCTGTCCACAGCTGGCTCGACATAACCACCCGAAATCCCCGAGTTGTGCCAGGCCAGGATCTGGCGGCTAGCAGAGATGCCCACCAGTGTTTGGAATGTATTATCCCGAACAGGGGACTTTGTCGAGACCTATTCCCCTGAGGAGCCCATTCCAGCCCCCAGCTTTTCACCCCTCATCCCCGGTGAGTTCCCAGGTTGCCTCACTGGTACGCCTTGCACTTGTCTGCATTGTTTCTCACATTTCTGACCGTGCGATCTTGCTCTTTTGCAGAAATGGCCCCCAAGGGCAATTTGGAGCAGCTGAGGGAGAGACAGGTTGCTGCCGCTGCTACTCGGATGGCGATCGCCCAGGGGGAGAGGCCAGCCACCGAGGCCCTGGGCAGTGAGCGCCCGCTCCGACGCATCCTCCATGGGACGGTCAACCGTTCGAACCCTGCGGGGATATCGGCTCCCCAAAGGTTGGTTGTTGAGGAGCCCGCACCCCGGGCTGATATTCCATCTGGTCTGCCCATCGGTGGGCCTGGTGAGGTTCGGGAGAGGCTAAAGTCTGTCCGAATCTCGAGCCAGGTTGAAGTATGTGCCGGGCTGTCTCCCCAGGACTTCCAAGGATGGTTGTATAGCCTTTCCCATCTGGTAAGTGTTCTGTCTCCCCTTAAATATTGGCCTGTTCCCTTTTTACTTGCCTAACTAATCTCCATCCTCTCGTCGCAGGTCGGCTGTATGGCTACGGGGTCCGAGTCCCTCCTGTCTTCCCCGACCGGGAGGGTCAGCGTCGCTGAAGCCGCCATCTCGAAGGAGCGGGAGGAATTACAGGTAGCAAAAGCCGCCTTGGCCATCGAGACGAGCAAGACAAAGTCGTTAGCCTCGAGTTTAGGTACGGTTCAGGCGGATCTGGCGGCTACTTTGGCTGAATTGGAGGTTTCCCGGGCCCTCACAGCGGCAGCTGAAGCCCGGGCAAAGGCGACGACCGAGACACCTGCTGCAGGGGCCTTGGAGGGCGCGTTTGATGACGGCTTCTTCCAAGGTTATGACGATCTGAAATGGCGGGTAGCCCGGGATCACCCCGAGTGGGTCCTTTTGGCTTACGAGAGGATTGACTCGGATTACTGGGATGTCAGTGAAGATCCCATAGCTGATGAAGCTCCTGTGGTTGGTGAAGATCCTGCGGCCATTGCTGAGGCCACTGAACTCGCCCCGGGCGGAGACTTGGGGGACGAAGGACTTGCCGTACCAAGGGAGTAGACCGGGGAGACCGAGGACGTGGTCAATGTGGAAGACTGAGTTCCCGTACCTGCATTGTTTTTCTTTATTTCGTTGCTTGCAGTTTTCTTTTTATTTTGGGGAGGCTACTACAACTACCCCCCAAGCTTTGTACATTTGCTTCAATTAATGAAAAGGCCCTTGAGGTCAACCTTCCATTAACTTTGTTGTTGTACTATGCTTTAATATTTGCTAGTATCTGTACGGTTTTGGCCGACCTAACACCTGCCTTAGCAAATGCTTTAGGACCGTAACCAACAGAACACCTAGTCGGACGGTTCACTAGAATTCGTACAGTTTTGGTCGACCTGACACCTGCCTTAGCAAATGCTTTAGGACCGTAACCAACAGAACACCTAGTTGAACGATGTGATTCCCTGTTTTAGCCTCAACATTCCCCTTATTCCCCTGCCCCCCAAGCATTTTGCTAAGGCGGGAGTATGGGAGTACGGGAGTAAGTAGCCATAGGGAACCGACCTAGAACATGGGTGGTTGCAGGTGCTTTTGAAGCTTGCCATCGTCGACCACCTAGGGGCTTGGCCCCGTCGTCGGCTGGACCTAGGCGAAACTTTAATTAATTTCCTATTTTCAGGTCTAGTATCCTTTTGTCCCCGACCTTCTTGCGAAGGCGGGGGCATGCAGAGGGGCGACCATAGGAAACTGACCTGGAACATGGGTGGTTGCAGGGTCCTTTAGTGCATGGGTTTGAAGCCCGAGGTCTCTTTTGATGCCTGGGTTCGGAGCCCGAGGTCTTTTGGTGCCTCGGGGTTAGGCCCGAGGTCTTTGGTGCCTCGGGGTTCGGAGCCCGAGGTCTTTGGTGCCTCGGGGTTAGGCCCGAGGTCTTTGGTGCCCCGGGGTTCGGCCCGAGGTCTTTTAGTGTATTACCCAGTGTTCTGACAGTAGAAAATTTTCGAAGTAGAACCATGTAATTTTATTTAAAAATAATAAACCATGTCGATTATCCAATCAGAGCTATAAAAAGAATTCTGCCTATAACAATAAACTCCTGTGATCCGATGCTACTGATAGTACTTGCGGAGGTGTTGCACATTCCAAGGATGAGTGAGATCACGCCCGTCCATACTCTGTAACCAGTAGGTTCCCGGTTGGTTAATTCGAGTTATTTTATACGGGCCTTCCCAGTTTGCCCCCAACTTCCCGTGGCCTGGGATTCGGGTAGACTGGTTCACAGCTTTGAGGAAGAGGTCTCCGACTTGAAAGCTGCGGTGCTTCACCTTGCTATTGTAATACCGTGAGACCCTTTGCTTGTAAGCGGCCACCTTGAGATAGGCCTGGTCTCTTTTTTCTTCCACCAGGTCGAGCTCCATCCTGAGGGCTTCTCCATTATCTGGGTCATTGAAGGTAGCCACCCGGTATGTGGGCAGCCCGAGCTCTGTGGGGACCACTGCCTCAAAACCATAAGTTAAGGAAAACGGAGTTTCGCCTGTAGCCGCTCGGGGTGTGGTGCGGTAGGCCCACAGGAGGGTTGGTAGTTCTTCAACCCACAGGGCTTTGGCGCCTTCAAGCCTTGTCTTGATCGACTGCAAAATTGTGCGGTTGGTCTGGTCATTGGCTTGTGGATGCTCGGGGGAAGAGTAATGATTTAATATCCCATAGCCCGAGCAGAACTGTCTGAAGACTGGTGTGTCGAATTGTCGGCCATTGTCACTGATCAGGACCCGCGGGATACCGAACCGGCTGAGGATATTTCTTTCCACAAAATTCTCCATTTTCCGCTCGGTTATCGTTGCCAAGGGCTCTGCCTCTGCCCATTTGGTGAAGTAGTCAACAGCTATCATGGCAAATCTGACTTGCCCTTTCCCTGTCGGTAAGGGACCAACAATGTTGATTCCCCACTGGGCAAATGGCCAGGGACTGTGGACCGGTGTTTGGAGTTCTCCCGGTTGGTTGATCATAGGAGCATACCGCTGGCACTTATCACACCTTCGAACATACTCCTGTGAATCTCGGGCCATGGTTGGCCAATAGTAACCTTGTAGTAGGGCCTTTCTGGAAAGCGCCTGACCTCCTATTTGGTTTCCACACACACCTTCATGGATTTCAAATAATATTGCTTGCACTTGCGCAGGATGAACGCAGCGGAGGTACGGGATAGTGAATCCCCTTTTATAGAGAATACCGTCAAGAAGGTGATATCTTGCTGCCCAGTACTTGACCCGGCGAGCCTCATCCTTGTCATCTGGTAGCCTTCCTGTCGTTAAGAACGTCACGAGCGGGTCCATCCAACTAGGTCCCAGAGTGACCGGGTCGACTTCCATGCCTTCTGAGTTGATCACACTCGGCTCGGGTAGGAATTGTATCCTAATCCCGGGCAAGTCTTACTCAGAGGACGAGGCGAGGCGAGCAAGCCGGTCCGCTCTGGTATTCTCTTCTCTTGGTATCTGGGTGATGGAGAACCCTTGAAGCTTCTTGGAAGCCGCTTGGACAAGGGCCAAGTAGGCTACCATATTGTCTTCCCGTGCTTCATACTCCTGATTTACTTGGTTGACCACAAGCTGGGAATCGCTGTATCCCTGGACCTGCAGCGCACTCATTGAGATGGCTAACTGCAACCCAACCAAGAGATCTTCGTACTCGGTCTCGTTGTTAGAAGCGCGAAACCCGAACCTTAGAGCATACTCGAGCTGGATACCGTCTGGGGTAGTCAAAATAATTCCTGCTCCACTACCTTGCTGATTGGAGGAACCATCCACGTGCAGTGTCCAGGTCGGGATATCGGAGTTTAATCCGGGCGGTAAGGCCGGAGGCTCGGACTCTTCGACTGGGTCTTCGGAGTATGTAAACTCAACCAGAAAGTCCGCTACAGCTTGGCCCTTGATTGCTGTCCGGGGTCGGTAGATTACTTCAAACTCTTCCAGTTCCAAAGCCCACTTGACGAGCCTCCCAGATGTATCTGGCCGAGAGAGAATTCTGCGGAGAGGATGGTCGGTCAGGACTACAATGACATGGGCCTGGAAGTATGGGCGGAGCCTTCGGGCTGGGTGATGAGGGCGAAGGCCAGTTTCTCGATGCGGGAGTATCGACTGTCTGCACCCTACAACGCCCGGCTGGTGTAAAACACTGGGAACTGTATCCCGTGCTCCTCCCGAACGAGTGCCGAGCTAACAGCTGACGGCGACACTGCCAAATACAGGAACAATTCCTCTCCGGGTGTGGCTGTTGATAGTAGAAGGGGAGAGGCCAGATATTTCTTGAGTTCCTAGAATGCCTCCTCATACTCTTCTGACCATTGAAAAGCTTTGCGGAGGATCTTGAAGAATGGCAAGCACCGGTCGGTAGCTCGGGATACGAATCTGTTTAATGCGGCCACCCGTCCGGCTAAGCTTTGAACTTCCTTCGTTGATTTGGGTGACCGCATGTTGATGATGGCTCTGATTTTCTCGGGGTTTGCTTCGATTCCTCGTCTGCTGACTAGATGGACGAGAAACTTCCCGGACGAGACGCCGAAGGTGCATTTGGCCGAGTTCAACCTCATCTTAAACTTTCTCAAAATGCTGAAGGCCCCGGCCAGATTCTCAAGGTGATCGGATTCGTCCCGGCTCTTGACCAAGAGATCGTCCACATATACTTCCATGGATTTCCCGATAAGGTCTTTGAACATAAAGTTGACCAGGTGCTGATAGGTAGCCCCGGCATTCTTGAGGCCGAATAGCATAACTTTGTAGCAATACGTGCCCTGGTCGGTGATAAACGCTGTCTTCTCTTCGTCCCCGGGGTACATGCTGATCTGATTATACCCCGAGTAAGCGTCCATGAATGACAGGAGCGAGTGGCCTACCGTTGAGTCAACAAGGAGGTCTATTCGGGGCAGCGGATAGCAGTCCTTGGGGCAGGCCTTGTTGAGGTCGGTGAAGTCCACACACATTCTCCACTTCCCATTGCTTTTCTTGACCAGAACGACATTGGCTAGCCAGTCGGGGATAGTGGACTTCTCGGATGGACTTCGCCTTTAAGAGTTTCTCGACTTCTTCCCTGACTACCTTTTGTCTTTCGGGGGCTATGCCCCTCCTTTTTTGCTTAACCGGGCGACAGTCCGGGCTAACATTGAGATGATGGGACATTACCCGGGGGTCAATCCCGGGCATGTCCTCGTGACTCCAAGCGAAAACATCCTGTTCTCGCCTCAGGAACTGGATCAACTCTTCCTTCAGAGCCGGCTCCAGTAAGGCCCCTATGCTGACCGTGCGGTCGGGGAAATATGAGTTCAGCACAATCTGCTCCAGTTCTTCCATCAGCCCTATCACGTCGCTCTGGTCCCGGGGGTCCATCTCTTGGACGTTTAACGTTTCAGTTATTGCCCCCCGTCGCAATGAGCTAACGTAACAGCTGCGGGCGGTGCTCTGATCCCCACGCAAGTACCCAGGCCCCTGTGGAGTAGGGAACTTTACTGTTAGGCTGTAAGTGGAGACAACTGCCCTGGTCCTGTTGAGAGTTGGCCTACTGAGGATGACGTTATATGCTGACGGGGCCTCTATAATCACAGAACTGGTGAGCACGGAGGCCTGCTGAGGATATGTCCCCATGAGAACCGAAAGCTCGATTGTTCCGAGCGGTTGAGTACTGGAGCCGTTGAATCCGACAGACAAGGAAACGGCCTGGAATGTTCCTCCAAGCTGCCCATGTCAGAGAGCCGACGTAAATCGCGCCCGGGCCGGCTGATTCCCCGATTGGTAGCGTCGAACGCGGGGCGCGTGCCCCAAGATCTTCTTCCCGGATAGCCCGGGTCCTTCTGCCACGTGGGTGTTGGACTTTGGCAGGATATTTCTGGACATATCAATATGCATCTGAATTATGAAAAGTACAATGATAACAGGTCATTTGATCCTGCTACCCAAGGAATTTTAAATCCATCTTTGAAAGAAAACATATTTTTGCCATCTTTATTCCAAAATATTCAATCGCTCTTTCAAAAATCTTTGAAGTTCACTTTTTGATTAAAATTCCAAGTCAAGCCTTGTTGAGGTATATTTTCACATTCTCATCTTCGAAGGAAGAATCCAAAATTCTTGGGAGTTGTTTTTGAAAAGTTTCACCGACTAAAGAAACATTTTTTAAAATGAATTCCAAAACAACATTCTAACCCAATCACCATTTGTTGAAAGATATTCTTCACAAAAAATCTAGAATGTTTGGTATTATTTTCAAAAGAATCATATCGCCCAAGAAATCTTTTCAAGTGAATTTCAAAACTTTCTAAAAAAAAATCCAACCTTGGAAAACTTAAAAAATGGAAAAGATAATAACAAATTTGGAATCAATCAAAAATTGAATAGAATGAAATGTGGCTGTAAGTGAAAATAGAACCTGATCCAAGCATTATTTGGTTTAGGGATTCAAGAGAGATAGCAGAGTTAAAGGTAATTGTGGAACAAGCAGCTGAACACATGAGTCGAATGATGGCCATAATGGAGACCATGGTGCAACAACCGCTGTTGACTAACTCACAAGTGGTTGACCCTCCGGCAACAAGAGAGGAAGAATGGTATGATGATCTAGAAGTACAATGAGCTGAGAGAGAGGATGGTAAAAGAAAAGGCTAAGAGAGACGAGAGAGAAAAAGCAGAAATGGCTGAAAAAGTAGAGAAGCTTGAGAGGGTGGTCCATAAAGATCAGGGAGTTAACACTTATATGTTAGAGCTAGAAAGACTGTATGATGGGGTACGTGAGACACTATCCATCAGTTTCAAAATGCCAATCTTTTACAAATTTGATGGGACGTGATGTGGAATGAATAGTGCCCAATTACTAATCCTAACTTGCCTTTATTAGCCCCGAGTAGTTATTATTTAGTGGATATTATACTTCTTTTGTTTTATTTTAGGTTTTACAAGTGTACAATCAACATAGATCAAAAAGGAAGTCTAAAAGAAGAAAACAATGTAATTAGTGGTCAAGGAAAATATTCCTTGCTCAAAAGGAGATTCCAAGAACAGTAGTAGCTCAGAAAATGGCATTTTTGACATAGAATACTTTAGAATTTTGAAGTTGATCTAGTGATAGAAAATGTAGTTCGACAAGTAACGGTAGTGTGGCTTCAAACCGTATGGCAATATGAGGTCCGAGCAAAGAGATATGTCAATTCTACCATCAGTGCACAGAGCAGAATTTGGTGTTTCGCCCTAGCAGACCGCCCGGCCGGGAAATCAGATTCAGGATGTAGAAAAGCCTAATTCTGGTGTATTAAGGGTTTAGGAAACCTCCTAAACTTAAGAAACATATGTATATGAGATATATATTCATTATATACAACTTTTACTTATATTCTACAACTGAGAGAGAGAGAGAGAGAGAGAGAGAGAGGCTAGAGGAAGAAGAAGAAGTCCAAGGTTCTCCATGGATTCCTACAACTCCATGCCTTCAACTCAATCCATGGCCAACTAATCACCTGTTCTAGGGTTTCAATGAAACCCTAGCTATGTAAAGGATTCTTATTTATATTTTTCTTATCTATTTACTTGTAGTCATGGATGATGATAGTATGCTTGAAGATTTTTATATAAAATCATACTTTAATGCTTAAATCATTATTTTTGAGATTTATTCTTGTCTTAGATTTATTTTGAATTCAATGTGGTCAATAATTTTTATTTTTGGTGATTATATGGATTGTTTACATACAATGGTGCTTATGGAATTGTAATCTTAATTATTGAATACTCCATACCTAGGGAAGATGGAGTGTGCCACAACTCTAGTTAGTGTAAGACACTTCATGCTAACTCAAGATGATGTTAGTAATTAGGTTGCGATTATTCCCTTGAAGGAGGAATCGGGCTGGTAGCCACGATTCCCCATGATCATCCAAATACAATAATCTAATTGAACGCATAAATAGTTCTTTTATATAGTTAGTGGTGGATTTGCAATCTTAGATCCCTTTTCCCATACTTTTCACATCCTTTTATTATTGCTTGAATTAGTTTAATTGCTCCCTAGTTTAATAGTTAATTTAAATTACTTAGTTAATCTTAATTCGAACAATCAATCAAAATTCGTTTTCTTCAAATCAATTGAAATAAGATCTATAGAATTAAAGTAGATTCGTTTCACAGTCCCTGTGGATTCGACCCCTGCTTATCACTATCTCATTATTTTTAGTAGGGTAATTTTATCATGATATTGACAACATCAATTTTTTGGCGCCGTTGCTGGGGGACTGTCAAAGAGGTTCTTTTTTATTATAGGATTTTTGTTCTAGGTGATTATAGTAAATATTAGTTTTGACTTTGATTTTGATTTTGATTTTATTTTATTTTAGTCTTGCTGAAATTGTTAATCCTATTTTGTAGTTTGATTTCATCTAAGCACTCTAGAAGCTTTTGGTGTGGATTAGGCGTTGATAAAACAAGGAGCATATGTGTGGACTGTGGAATGCGGAAAGGGGGTCCTGGCGGTCCTTGACAATGTCTCGGGCCAGATCCAAGGAGCACACTAGAAGGAACTAGAACTTCCTCAAGCGATCCTAGAGACAAAGAGCCGCCACCTAATTTTTATCGGAAATTTGGAAACCAAGTTGACTCTCCAAAAATTGAATAAGGTTACTCGCCCTTCATCACTAGAAACTAGGTTCGGGGGTCTTGGTACAAGAGGGGAAGGAGCCCAAGCAAGACTAAAGAACCCCCTCCTTGCCCTACCGAACGGTAGGCCTTGATTCAAATATCGTTGCTCTTAATTCATAATTGGTGTTGTTTCCTTAAATATACTAGATAATATATACATGGCAAAAAGAACATCTAATGAAAATTATTTCAATAGATTAAATCAAATAGCAGTCGGATGCACATGTAATACAAGAGAGAGGTATGCTCACAGTGGCTAGTCCCGCCCGGGACTGATGCAAGTAAAGGAAACATGTCATGATATGCAAAAGGGAACAAGAAAACTTATACTGGGATGACTCAAGCGGAATCGTAAAAAGCAAAAGAAGGGAAACGTGTAATGCAATCATGCAACAATCCTAGATAAGATGTTTCTAACATATAAGCACATAAATGGGGACTATCCTAAAGGAATTGTGTCGTTCAAAACAAAGTTATAAACCTAGAAAAATTCTAAGAGAAAGGATAGATATAGCATGATATATCACGCCCCGGAGCAGCAAAAATAGAGAAAAATAAAATTCCTTTTTGGGTCCATGAGGAATGACTGGTGAATGTCACTAATTATCCACACCACACAGTACTAGTCTATAACAGGAATAGTAATAAAACAAACTGGATATAATAGTCGTTGCTTTTATTACAAACATCAGAGTTATTACAACAGTAAAGCTACAGCAGAAGTATATAAGGTTTGGAAGCAACATATGCCCAAGTACCAAATATAACAAAATAGTCTAAACAGAAAATAATAAACTAATAACTATTTCTATATCTTCAGCTGGCATGAACATCAATGTAGTAGTCTTCCTCGACATAGGCATCATTAGTGGGGCCACCCTCTGCGTATTCCCTTCTCGGATAGTAGCTGTTGTTATAGGCTTCGTCACTTGCAAAATAAGGTACAATATAGTCTAGATGGGGAAAATCCAAGCAGTAAAGGTCGCCAGCTTACTGAGAGCTGAGTGAGTGCAAACTAACTAGGCACCAGTTATTTGAAGCAAAAATAGGCTTTAAGAAGACACGAGTTAAAATTTTTCTATAATAATATCTTGCTTTTTTACTCAACGTCGTTAACCAACCCTTGTCGTCTTGTTATCCGAAGATCAGAATTCAACATACTATGGCTAAATGGAACATACTCAATAGTTTAACTCTAGGGATACACCCTTATTCTGCCATCACTTTTAAGAGCAATATATCCTGCTCACCGCATGTCATTGACTACACGTCAGTCTGTTCCCAGCTTTTAAGAACATGTATCCTACTCACTGCATTTCAGGGACATAACATTTTGAACAAGGTATATCATCTATTTCTATGACTTAGCGTCATCTACCATACTTTTTAGCTCACCACCTCTTTAAGAACATTTAACAGTTTACCGGCTTTTAAGAGCATATCATGAATCCTCTGATTTATCCTAGGACTACTTGGTCTAGCTCACAGCCTTTTAAGAACATTTATCAAACATTTATCAGTTCATCGGCTTTTAAAAACATATCATGACCAAACGTCTTTCAACATACCATTCCCAGAACTTATCAAACCTACCTAAGTTGCGTTCTAATATCGACACATGACAATTCCCAATGGGGCATGACTACTTTAATTAAAAGAAACGGATACCAACTTATACATGAACTGCATAGTATCTAACATCATCATATCCTTTTGTTTATTCAATACTCATTATTTTTTGGTGTCACATTATCCCTGACTACCCCATAGTCGCATAACAGAAGTCCGAATCGACGGTCGAACAATCAAATCTCTTATATAATAAATAGGCAAAGGAATTCATGTTCTTCCAATACCAATCGATTAGGATAAGGTCCAATCGATTGAGAAAACTTACAATTGATTGGGTCCAAAACAAAGTCAATTGATTGCTAACATTGGCAATCGATTGGGATGTCAATCAATTGGAATTCTATCCAATCGATTAGGTCCAGACTGATGGCAATCGATTGAGAATTATACCAACGATTGGCACTTTGTCTTCACCAGCAGATTAATAAAACAACATATATAAATGTCATACGGACGTACTAAGCACATCTAAACTTCATAATAACTTGTAAAACTTTAATATAAAGGGACCAAGTGAGTTATAACTCACTAAGGGTGTGTTTGGGAGTGTGTGAGCTTGAAACCTCAAGTTCTCTCTCTCTCCTCCTTCTCTTTCTCTCATTTCTGTCTAGCTATCTCTTCTTTGTCTCTTCTTCTCTTCTTATTGTCTTCTTGTTGTGCTTCTCTTCTTCTTTATCTGCCCAAGGCAGTGTGTGTGGTTGTGTTGGTATATATAGATATATGGATGTATATATACAACTCTCACTAGGTGTGTCTCTCTCTCTCAAGGACTAAAATTGGCCCAAGGCCATAAATACTCTCATATATATAGAGATTGAGAGTGCCACATGTCCAAAGCTCAAGCAAAAAAGAAAACTTGTCTCAGCTTATGCCAATCGATTGGTAAAGATGGCAATCGACTGGTATGTTGCCACATAATAAATTCAGTTTGATACGATGGCAATCAATTGGAAAACAATTCAATCGATTGGTATTCAAAAAGTGGCAATCAATTGGCAAACAAGGCAATTGATTGGTAACCAAATTTTACCAAAAAGAAAGGAAAGGTTATATAAGTATAGAAATGAAATATCAAGTCTTTGTTATATATCAAAATACAGGGTATTACATGATACATGGGCACTAAGCCACATGTAGACTACGCAAGCCCACAAATCAAAGTCCAGATCCATGACATTCAATTCTCTGCACTAAGACACCAAGGAATACCCAAGCATTGCAAAACTATAAGCAAACAAATGATATGCATGAAAAACAAGGGGAAGATGTCATCAATAAAAGTGATCTTAAATATGAGTTGGGTTAAAATCCTTCTACAGAAAGTTAGATACAAAACTTAGGGAACTTTTCCAAAAAGTAGGACCTCATTGGCAATTTTGAAGTTTGAAAATTAAAAGTCTTGGGAACAGTGGATCAGGACTATTCACTGTTCTTATAAAAATCATAATTAATTCTACAAATATCACATGAAGCTCTAATTGGTGTCAAAAGAAATTTATTTCATTGTAGTTTATGACAAAAATAATCCTATGGACATTTCATGAACCTAAGGTCTTTGGAAAATTGTTTTAACCAGACTCTGTTATTCTAGAAATTTGGTATCATTTGATAAAGGAATGCAAAACATAATAGGAATTCATGAATCATGTTTATCAAGTTGATCTAAGCTTTTAATCTCTCATCCATTTATCCTAGATGATTTTTTAACCAAGTTTTATTCATCAATTATTGTTAAGTTGTCAAGGTATGACCATTTTGTATACATAATCATGATTGTAGTTAAACTTAGAAAATTCTAGAATAGTTATATCAACTTCAAACACTTAAAAAACGATCTTAACTTGATCATATGCTCATGATTTTACATCAGCGAATAGGTACATGAGTTAGGAATCATCCCTAAAAAATGAATCATCGATAACTATCATAAATTTTCTAAAACTCAAGCACAAAGAAACTATGTTGAAACCTGTCAACCGATTTCTAAAAATAGCACATGGATCCTAATGATTCTCTAAACGGATCGAATGAAAGCTAATTCATCAAAGTTTACACAAAAAATTTGAAATCCATTAAACTATGGGTTTTGATGGACCAAATCGTATGGATAAAACCAATTTGTTTTGCTGAATTTTAACTAATTCATTTTAAAGTGTGAGAAAAACATCTTAGGTGATGGTTTAAATTTACAGAGAGATCAAACTCATAGATCAACATAATTATCATAATTCCCAATTAATTTGGCCCTCAAGTTCTATGAAGAACTTTAGATCATGGATCAAAGGGACTTAAAAATGTCCTCTTGGAGATGAAATTCAATAGGAATTCTAGGCAATAGGAATGATCAAGATAAAAGTATGAACATAGGAATCATACTTCTCATAGATTATACTTCCAAACCATCATAGAATTCAAAATAGATATATATATATATAAATATAATTATGCATGCATGGATCTAAAATAGAAGAATGAAATCAAAATTGAAAATCAAAGTGAAAATCAATCTCTAATTATGAATTATCAACAAAATCAAAGAGGATTTGGACCTAGCTATGTGTGTGTGTGTGAAGAACAAGAGAGGAAGAAGATGAATGTTCTAAAAAAAACTAAGCTAGATCCAATTCTTACAGATCTATATACAAAAGTAAGAATTAGAGATGAATTATGGTGTCTATGTAGACTCCCAATTTTGACCACACTGATAGGTTTTAGGGTGGACAATGTCTTACAAGATTCGATAATGAAAAGTACCCCATGGAAGGTACTGGATTCCACACAATTGAAAGGTCTAACTTTAAAAAGTGACTTCAAGCTCAGAAAAGCCCTATACTATGCATAAATCACAGTTTTGTCAAAATCATCTTTTAGAATTCATATTCACTCAGGGTTATATGAATACGAGGTGTTCCTAATGAAGTATTCTAGGTACCCAGAGATTTAATTTTAAAGAAAAGTTCAAAATCGACGCACATTGAAAAGCAATTTTTGAAAAAGACGTCGTTTAATTTCAAAAAGATGACGAAAGTTCCGGAGGACTTCCGGGCTTCAATTGGACTTCAATTTCATTTCAAAACCTCCTAGAATATTTTTATACTGAAATTCAACTCGACAACTTTCTAACGGTACATAAACAGACGATTTCGTACACCAAAAAGCATTTTTACGAAAATCTGGAAAAGCAGTGCACGTAAAATTTGAAACAGAGCTTAAAGGCAACCAGAGGAACCAGAAAAGGAACTGGCAGGTCCCACCTAAGCCAACACCTCATAGTTTCCCCCTTCATCAAGCTTTTTAAGTTCTAGACCCTTTTAGAAGCCTCCCACTATGAGGAAACTGCCTGGAAATTACGTTTACACATCGAAATGGCCATTTTAACCCTTTTCTGACGTCTAAAATCTCTATTTTAACCCCGTAACTTAAGAGTTAAGTTTTCAAAACTCTATATATAGATCCATATGAGATCATCTTGGATACACAAGGAAGTACACAAGTACATATAGAAGAGAGTATATAGAAGAGAGAAATGCATACAAGTGAATATACTTGCAAAATACTTTCAATTTAAGAGAGATTTCTAGAGAGATGAAGTCAATTATGAATTAAAACTTTCTAAACTAATCTCAAGATAATTAGATTAGAGGACATAAATTGCCTCCCTTAACTTCCATGAACGAGTGCTTGAAGAACACTCAAAGAAGAAGACTCTTCAATTCAACTTTGATTGCATAATTGAGAATCCTCCAAGAGGTAGACATCACAATTCATCTCTAATTCCTACTTATATATATGTATAGATCTATAAGACTTGGATCTAGTTCAATTTTATTTTCTTTGTTAGAACACTCATCTTCTTCCTCTCTTATTCTTCACACACTCACAAAGCTAGATCAAAATCTCTTTTGATTTTATTGATAATTCTTGATTAGAGATTGATTTTCACTTTGATTTTCAATTTTGATTTCATTCTTCAATTTTAGTTTAGATCCATGCATACATGATTATATGTATGTATCTATCTTAAATTCTATGATGATTTGGAAGTATGATCTATGAGAAGGATGATTCCTATGTTCATACCTATCTCTTGATTATTCCTAAAACCTAGAATTCCTATTGAATTTAATCTCCAATAGGATATTTGTAAGTCCCTTTGATCCATGATCTAGAGTTATTCATGGAACTTGAGGGCTAAATTGATTGGGAATCATGATAATTAAGTTGATCCATGAGTTTGATCTCTCTAATAAGCTTCAATTAACCATCATCTAAGATGTTTTCCCCACACTTTAAAATGAAATAGATTAAAATTCATCAAAATAGATTGGTTTTGTCCATAAGATTGGGTCCATCAAAACCCATAGTATGATGGATTTCAAATTTTCTGGGCAAACTTTGATGAATTAGCTTGCATTCGATCCATTTTGGGAACTTCTAGGATCTATATGCTAGTTTTAGAAATTGTTGAGAAATCGTTTGACAGATTTGAACATAGTCTCTTTGTGTTTGAATTTCAAAAAATCAATAATAGTTGTCAATGTTCCACTTTTTGGGGATGATTCCTAACTCATGTATCTATATGCCAATGTAAAATCGTGAGTATACGAACGAGTTAAGATCGTTTTCTAAGCATTTGAAGTTAATACAACTATTCTGGAATTTTCTAAGTTTAACTAAAATCATGATTATGTATACAAAATGGTCATACCTTCATCACTCAACAATAATTGATGAATAAACCTTGGTTTAGAAATCATCTAGGATAAATGAATGAGAGTTCAAAAGCTTAGATTAACTTGATTAACATGATTCATGAACTTCTATTATATTTTATGTTCCTTTGTCAAATGATACCAAACTTCTAGAATAACAGAGTCTGTTTAAAACAACTTTTCAAAACACTTACGATCATGACATGTCCATGGGATTATTTTTGTCATAAACTTCAATGAAATAGCTTTTGTTTGACACTAAATAGAGCTTCACATGATATTTGTAGAATTAATTATGATTTTTACAAGAATAGTGGACAGTCTTGGTCCACTGTTTCCAAAACTCTTATTTCTCAAACATCAAAAATGGTAAAGAGGTTCTACTTTTTCAAGAAGTTCCCTAAGACATATATCTAACATTCTGTAAAAGGATTTTAACCCAGCTCATGTTTAGGATCACTTTTGATAAGATTCATTAGAGGTTGCTGAGTTTGGTACTTTGATTGATAACATCTTCCTCTTGTTTATCATGCATATCATTTGCTTGTTTGTATTTTTGCAATGCTTGGGTATTTCTTGGTGCCTTAGTGTAGAGAATTGAATGCCGTAGATTCGAACTTCGATTTATGGGTTTTCCTCGTCTACATGTGGCTTAGTGCCCATGTATCATGTACTATCTCTATGCTTTCTCTTAAAACTTTTCTAGGTTTACAACTTTATTTTCAACGACACAATTCATTTAGGATAGTCTCCGTTTATGTGCTTATATGTTAGAGACATCTTATCTAGGATTGTTTCATGATTACATTACACGTTTTCTTCCTTTTTGCTTTTTGTGACTCCGTTTAAGTCAGCCCAATGTATGTCTTCTCGTTCCCTTTTGCATATCATGACATGTTTCCTTTACTTGCATTGGTCCCGAATAGGACTAGCCACTATAAGTAGACCTCTCTCTTGTATTGCATGTACATCCAACTTCTACTTGATTTAACCTCTTGACATGATTTTCCTTAGATGTTCCCTTTTTGACATGTGTATATTATCTAGTATATTTGAGAAAACAACACCAATTATGAATTAAGAACAAGGATATTCAAATCAAAGCCTACCATTCGGTAGGGCGAGGAAGGGGTGCTTTGGTCCTGCTTGGGCTCCTTCCCCTCTCATACCAAGACCCCCGAACCTAGTTTGTGGTAACGAAGGGCGAGTAACCTTATTCAATTTTGGGCGAGTCAAACTTGGGGTTCCTAATTCCCGATAAAAATTAGGTGGTGACTCTTTGTCTCTATCAAGGGGAAATGCCAGGACCACCCCTCAACACTCATGGTCAACAGTCTACCTCTTGGAGGATTTTCAATTATGCAATCAAAGTTGATTTGAAGGGTCTTCTTCTTCAAGTGTTCTTCAAGTTCTTCAAGCACACATCCATAGAAGTTGAGGGAGGCAATTGATGTCAAATGGAAATCTAATTAACCTAAGATTAGTTTGGAAAACTTCAATTCATAATTCTCTGTAGAAATCTCTCAAATTGAAAGTATATTTGATTGTATCTTCAAGTATATTCAAGGTGTACTTAAGGATATTGTAAGCTTCTTCAAGATGATCTAAGCTCTCTCTTGATGAGTTCTAGATGATCTCATATGAGATGCATGGGATCTATATATAGAGTTTTGAAAACTTAACTCTTAAGTTTTAGGGTTAAAATAGAGATTTTTGAGGTTAGAATAAAATGGCCATTTAAGTGCCTAAACGCAGTTTTTAGGCAATTTTCTCGCAGTGGGAAGCCTCTAGAAGGGTCTGGAACTCGAAAAGCTTGATAGAGGACACAATATATAGGTGGTAGTTAAGGGGGAACCGCCACCCCATAAGTGGGACTTGCCATCTCATTTTTTGGTCCCCTGGTTGCCCTTAAGCCCTATTTCAAATATTACGTTCACTGCTTTTCCAAATTTTCGTAAAAATGCTTATTGGTGTCTGAAATTGTCTGTTTATGTACCGTTGGAAAGCTGTCGAGTTGAATTTCAATGTAAAAATATTTCAAGAGGATTCAAAATGAGAATTGAAGTCCAATTGAAGTTTGGAAATCCTCCGAAACTTTCGTCGTCTTTTTGAAATCAAACGACTCCTTTTCCAAAATTGCTTTTCAATGTGTATCGATTTTGAGTTTTTCTTTAAAATGGAATCTCTGGATACCTAGAATACTGCATTTTGAACACTTTATGTTCATATAACCCTGAGTGAATATGAATTCTGAGAGGTGATTTTAACAAAATCGGGATTTATGCATGGAAAAGGGCTTTTCTGAACTTGAAGTCACTTTCTAAAGTTCAATTTTTTGATTGTGTGGAATCCAGTACATTCCAAGGGGTACTTTTCATCATCGAATTCTCCAAGACATTTTACACCCTAAATCCTATCTGTGTGGTCAAAATCGGGTGTCTAAAGTTTGCTCCTCTTTGGCAAAGCTTGTTGTGAATAACGTGAACTGCAAGTGAGTGCCAAAGCTAGAAGACACCCAATAACCATACTAAGAGGTTTTAGGAAAAACAAAAATCATCAAAATCAAGAAATTCAAAATCTGAGAAAATCAAGAAATTACGAAAGCAATAATGCAATACAATGCCGGGTAGAGGCTGCTAAGTCGAAGTTGCGGTTGATCATGCTCTGCTGGAGCTGCCTATGTATCCTTTCCAAGAATCAGACCAGGGCGTAGTTCAAGCACGTGAAATGACAGAGAACACAGAGACAATAATACATGTGAAATGCACCTATCCTAGGATGCTGATGTAGTATAAAAAAGTGAATGTGCATGTGATGGAGGAATCGTCCTTAAGAGTTATAGATGCAGAGTTTAATGAAAAGAATGCGATGACTCTCTCTCACAGACGACAAAATTTTTTTGATGATGCTTTCATGATCTTTATATGAAGTAGAGGGTGTCTATATTTTTTAGATAATCTGCAAAGACTGCGTGATTATCTTCGACGATAAGCAGAAGCTGGGATTGAGGGTTCGTCTTTAACAATAAGCAGAGGATGAGACTGAATTATTTTCTTTGCTGACTTTTGGTACGATTCTCAAATGTAGAGGTCATCTCCTTTTGATGACTTCAAATGTTGAGGGCGTCTCACAATGATGACTTTCAAAAGTAGAGGGTGTATCGTTATAATGACATTCAGAAGTGGAGGGCATCTCCAAATGATGACTTTCAAATGTAGAAAGTGTATCCATATGTTGGTTTTCAAACGTTATGGGTGTCTCCAAACGATAACTTTCAAAGGTAGAGGGAATTTCATTATGATGACTTTGTAGACGGCGTCTCCTTATGACGACTTTTGGATGTAGAGGGCGCCTCCTTATGAAGACTTTTTGATGTAGAGGGCATCTCCTTATGAAGGCTTTCAAAGATAGAGGGCATCTCCATACGATGACTTTTAAAGGTAGAGGGCATCTCCATACGATGACTTTCTGAAGTAGAGGGCATCTCCTTATGATGACTTTGTGAAGTAGAGGGCGTCTCCTTACGACGACTTTCTAAAGTAGAGGGCATCTCTATACGAAGACTTTTCGAAGTAGAGGGCATTTCCTTACGATGACTTTGTGAAGTAAAGTGCGTCTCCTTACGACGACTTTCTGAAGTTTACCCTTCCTCTGGAGGTAATTCGGATACATGATCCTGAGACATATCCCTCCTCTGGAAGTAATTCTGATGATATCTAAAAGTTCTCTGCTGGGGATATTCTAGGATTCTGAGATGCAAGTAAAAGGCTTCTATTCTGGAGGCTCTGTTGATTCAATCTAAGACTCATATCGGTGCTTGGACTAGCTCAAACATTCTTGTAAATACATCGGGCTTATTCTGACCTTAAACTTCTTGATCATAGTTTGAAGATTCTGTCTTCTAATTCATCTTCTGCAAATCCTTTCTGGATGTAATTCTTGAAAGACTGCAAACCCAAGTGTCCACGTTCTAGCACGGCACATAATCAACCCAAAACAACGGGAGTTCGCTGCAAATCATAATTTTTCGGCTATTTTCAAGCTATAGTGTCCTTGATTCTTCATGTTTGGGGACTTTTCTTCAACTCTGAATGGTTTTAAACCAAGATTCAAATTCCCATGGGTCCTTTAGACCTTCCAACAAGTTTTAAGCACTCTTAAGGCTTATACATCAAGATAGGACCAATCTGGGTTCAAAACAAAGCTAATTCTGATTCACATTTGATTTACTCAAAAGACCTAATGATTTTGACATGACTTTGACGTGCTTCATAAATCTTCAATCAATTTTAGCAGATATTCATGCAAGGCACACTAATCTTGTTTCAACATCCAAAGCTGGTCTTCTGATAACATTTTTCTATCAACTACTCGACACCTATCTTGACTAGGATTAATTGATGCAATAACACTATTTAGAATTTTTGCTTGTATCCACCTTTGGATGCTCTTAGAGTTTTACAATTTTAGATCACTTTGGACCCACACGCTCAAGATCATGACAGACTAGACGACGACAAAGATTCACAGACATTGACATAGGAAGACGACATTCTTAAAAATAGAAGTTTGAAGGAGAAAACTCAATTTTTCCCTAACTTAATGTGGATTTTTCCTATTTGACGTATCTCTTTGCTTTTCATGTGCACTTCTCATATAAGTGTGATAATACTCAGCTGATAAAGTAATGCTTTGAAAATACTCTATATGGATCTCAATCAGTTCTTTGCTTTCTCTGAAATGTGTTTTGAATTAGTGCCTTAGCTTATAGAATAAGAGATGATTCATTTCAAATGTTTTAAGATATACTTGATGGCTCAGGATTCACTTATGATATGGAAGAAGGTATAGGCGAACAGTGTTCGCCCCTAGTTGATGGTGATAAATGGAGGTTTGGGCAAACTCAGTTTGTCCCTAGTGTGGCAGTGCTATCTTGAGGCTCTGGGTAAACTTGAATGCTTTGCCCCTAGTTTCAAGGTTCAAAGACCGAGAGCCAGGGAAGCTCGCCTACATATCCCCAAGTGGGAATCAGGTCCAAAGTAGTTCGACCAAGTCTTGAAGAAAGGTATTTGAAGTATGGCTGAGATTCAAGGGCAGTGACCTAACTGAGTAGGTTGCCTACGTATCCCCAAGTGGGAATTAGGTCAACCATAGTTTCTCGAAGGCTGGAGGTTTTGAAAGAGCAAGATTCAAGAATTGGGGGGCATTTCAAGACATTTCATCAGACAGATTTTCTGAAGTAGGTCACTTGTGGTAGCCTTGAAAGAACTTGAACTACCTCTCTTTTTTATTTTATTTTCTTTTCTTTTCTCTTTTTTTGATGGTTGATTCATTCCTCCTTTTCACTAGCCAGCCAATTTTACATCTCTCATCATACATCATATATAGAGAAGGATTAGCCCTTCAAATCAAAGAGATTATAATTCAAAGCTTTGGGACAATTCATGTTCCCGATTTCTCAATCTTCTACATTCTCTTTTTTTTTTCTTCTTCTCTTTTCTTCTTTTCTTTTCTCTCTAAAGTTTTGACTGGCTCGGATCGGGTTCTTAAAAACAATATGTGAAATTTTTCTTTTTTTTTTTCATGCTCTAACTTTTGCCTAGGCGCCTTTTCGGGTTTTCATCCTAGCTTGCTTTTTTTTTTTTTTTTTTTTTTTTTCTCTTTTCTTCATTTTTTCCTTTTTCTTTTGTGCTCTAACTTTTGTCTAGGCGCCCTTTCGGGTTTTCATCCTAGCGAGCTTGTTTTTTTTCTTTTTGAGAGAAGTAGTTCATTTGAAATGTTTGGCTACCATCAAGGACAAAGTGTACATGGCTTGCAGTTTAGATATGTTTGAATGGCTCATTTTTCTAGGCTCAAGATTTTGAAATGGGAAGATCAGGGATTTAAGCTAGTCCCGAGTTACTATCAAGCATATCTTTTCAAGATTTAAGCAAAAGCATCTCAAGATTCTTAAAGTAAGACTAATCAATTCTTAGCCTTCTTTGGCGTTAACGTAAAATTGACTTTGATCCTTTCAGGATTCTTTTCAATGCATAAAACTATCAGCAGAGTATTTTTCACAATAATAAGAGAAATGACACTTTTCAGCTTAGTGATTCATTCATTCATGATTAGGCGTATTAGATCAAGCAAATCAAGATTACATTGCATTACTTCGAAAGAGAAGGATTATAGTACTCAACATAGACTTAAAAATAACTTAACGATAGACAGACTTGACAACAAGACTCAAAACTGACTCGACTGGACTCGACTTGATCTCAAGTGGAGCGTCACAGTGACTCACTTATTATTATTTTCTTAAAGAGCATCAGTATCGGCTTTAATAGAAACAGTTTCAATCACCACCTCCTTTTAAGTTTTCTGACGTTCTTCATTCCTCAAAAGAGGCTCAAATTCTTTGGCTAATTCTTCAAGCCCATACTCATTGTCTTCAAGGCACCCATCCTCTTCCTTGGCAGATTGCATCATCTCCCCAAGAACAGGCAAAATTACATGGGAGATTGGCTACCCTAATGGTGAGATGTAAATTACTTGGTCATAGAGTGCAAACCCCTTCTCAAGAGAATTGATATTCTGTGGCGGTGAGGGTGCAATGACACATTTTTTAATCAGGTTCTGAATTTCATGCTTGAGCCTCCAACATCTATCTGTGCTATGTCACTGTTCTTAGTGAAAATCGCAGTACAAATGGGTTCTGAATTTTGCGAAAGCGGATCTGGCTTTGGCCGGGGTTCCAATTTCTCCAAGTACCCATTTTCTAGCATCCTCTTAAGTTCAGTTCTCAAGGACATTCCCAATTTTGAAAATTCCCTTTTCTCTCTTGACCGCCCCTGGTTCTGATTTCCTCTTATCACAGTGGTACTTCGACATTCTTTTGAAAAGGTTGAGGAGATAATGCATTGACGTCAGCAGACTAACGATAGACTGGCCTTTGATTATTCATGTTCTCTTTCTTGATTGTCCCATCCCTGATTGCATCATTAACGAGTGTTCCAATGTCAAATAGTTGTTCAAATGTTATGATAGCCTAGAATCGGAACTTTTCAAGATACTCAGGCTGCAGGTTCTTGATGATCATTCAGACTTGTTCTTTCTCAGTAGGCCTGTTTGTCATCTAAGCAGCCTTAGCCCTACAATGAGTAAGGAAACCTATGAAGGATTCCCTATACTCCTATCTAGTGGTTTCTAGATCTCTTGAAGTTACATCGAATGACTGGTTATACGAATATTGAGCCATAAAAGCTTTGGCCAATGCTCCCCAATCTATGGTTATGATTGGTTCCAACGTCAGGTAGCACGAAAGTGCTACCCCACTCAAAACTCTTGGAAATAACAGAGCGAAGAAGTCAGGCCCAATGTCCATGGGCTGCAATGTTCCTACATAAAGCCTCAGATGGCTCTTCGGATTTCTGGTTCCATTGAAGAATTTAATATGCGGCATTTTAAACTTCTTTAGGAGTTTGGCTTTCGGAGCATCACACAACCCCTCAACGTCGAACAAATACTCATCCACTCTTTTGCTTTTCCTGATCACACTCTCTAGCTTGTTGATCTTAGCCAACTTGTCTTGAGTTTCTTGATCTAGATGAACCTTTTGAGGAATTGTCTCCCCAAAGTCTTCTTCCTCATGATTCACTAGAGGCGGTGGTGGTGGAAGATTAGTCAACTGCTGAATCATTCTCATCATAGTGGCAAGTTGTTACAGATTCTGCTCTCTGCTCTGATCCAACACCGTTTGCATTACGGCCAATCTGGCTTCCATATCAGCTTCATACATCATACCCTTAACCCTAGTTGACTCGACTAATCCTTCTTCAAACCTTAATCTGATCAAACGACCATTCGGAGTTTTGACCCAGGAAGGAGTACAACTTTTTGGTCCTATTTTCTTTTCTGGTTGATTTTCAAATGATCAGGTATCTTTATTGCGAAAGAATTTTCAAGGAATGATATTTCCAAAAGATAGAAAATCAAAGATGGAAAATCATTTCCTTTTCAAAAACATTTTCTAAAATCAAAGAAATCTTTTTCGAAATTATGAGGAAAATAAATCTTTTTTTTTCGAAAATACATTAGAGGCGTCGTACTCGTGAGTCGTATATGCAATGTTCATGTAGTGTATGCAATGTAGATGAAAAGCAATCTACCCTAAATGCAATGCACCTTAATCTAGCTTAGGCCTAGCATATCAGCACATAAACACATAAGATTCCTTGAGTATGCTAATCACCTTACTAATCCAATCATCATCCAAGGATTTTTAGCTTTGAAATTCTTGATGGCTCAGGTTTACAAAATTGAATTTTTTATGAAATCTTGAAAAAAGGGAGATATTTTGTAATTTTCAAAAGCACTTTTGAACCATTAATGCCCCGAGGTGTGAAATCATGATTCTTTAAAAATCGAGGTGTGAAATTTGAAATTCTATAAAATCTAGGGAAAAATTTTGGATGGATTTTGCGAAAGGATATTCTCGAAATTTTCAAAAGACTTGGGTTTTTTTAAAAAAATTTCAAAAATCATCCTCTAATAATGATTGGATGTTTGGATAAAGACCATACTACCCTAAAGGAATCTACCATACAAGGTTTGATGATGCCTTCATATACACGTCCTCATCATCCACATAATCCCTTACGGGCAAACATAGATAAGTCATCACATTGTCCTAATCAAAGATGATAATCAAGATCCTAATTGAAGGGTTCATTAGAAACTATATGCAAAGGCCGGGTTTTAGTCTCATAAAGGGTCCATTAGCAAGCTCAGCAGTGTGGGTGACCGCCTCTCCTAGGGCGTGTCGTTCACACATGGGCTCTATATACCGCACACAGTATAAGGCTAACGATGACTATATACTACCAAAGTCTCTTGACAAATGGAGGAAAGGGGGCTCTCCACCCACAAGGAAATGGTCTCAAGCAATCGTGGTGAGAGAACAATGCAAGTGCAATGCAGGCAGAAACAACACGATTATCGAATTAATAACAAGGATATTTATTGGCTCAAGTCGAACCCTCGAAGAATAAGAAACCATAAGTTTCACGTTCAAATCCCCAGCAGAGTCGCCGGATTGGGGACCGTGGAATGCGGAAAGGGGGTCCTGACATTCCTTGACAATGTCCTAGGACGGGTCCAAGTAGCACACTTCAAGGAACTAGAACTTCATCACGTGATCCTAGAGACAAAGAGTTGCCACCTAATTTTATTGGAAACTAGGAACCAATTTTGACTCGCCTAAAATTGAATAAGGTTACTCACCCTTCATCACCATAAACTAGGTTGGGGGGTCTTGGTATGAGAGGGGAAGGAGCCCGAGTAGGACTAAAGCACCCCCTCCTCACCCTACAGAACAGTAGGCCTTAATTCATAAATCCTTGTTCTTAATTCATAATTGGTGTTGTTTCCTCAAACATACTAGTAATACATACATGGAAAAAAGAACATCTAATGAATCATTCAACAGATTAAATCAAATAGCAGTCGGATGCAAATGCAATACAAGAGAGAGGTATACTCACAGTTTCTTGTCCCGCCTGGGACCGATGCAAGTAAAAAAAACATGTCATGATATGCAAAAGGGAACAAGAAAACTTACATTGGGTTGACTCAAGCAGAGTCGCAAAAAGCTAAACAAAGGAAGCTTGTAATGCAATCATGCAACAATCCTAGATAAGATGTTTCTAACATATAAGTGCATAACGGGGACTATCCTAATGGAATTGTGTCGTTGAAAACAAAGTTGTATACCTAGAAATATTCTAAGAGAAAGGATAGAGATAGTACATGATACATGGGCACTAAGCCACATGTAGACGAGGCAAGCCCACAAATTGAAGTCCAGATCTACGACATTCAATTCTCTGCACTACGACACCAAGGAATACCCAAGCATTGGAAAAATACAAGCAAACAAATGACGTGCATGAAAAACAAAAGGAAGATGTCATCAATCAAATTTCCAGATTCAGCAACTTCTAATGAATCCTATCAAAAGTGATCTTGAACATGAGTTGGGTTAAAATCATTCTATCGAAAGTTAGATACATATCTTAGGGAACTTTTCCAAAAAGTAGGACCTCATTAGCATTTTCAAAGTTTGAGAAATAAGAGTTTTGGGAACAGTGGATCAGGACTATCCACTATTCTTGTAAAAATCATAATTAATTCTACAAATATCACATGAAGCTGTATTTGGTGTCAAAAGAAAGCTACTTCATTTTAGTTTATGAAAAAAAAATCCCATGGATATTTCATGAACCTAAGGTCTCTGAAAAATGTTTTAATCAGACTCTGTTATTCTGAAAATTTGGTAACATTTGACAAAAGAATGCAAAACATAATAGAAATTCATTAATCATGTTAATCAAGTTGATCTAAGCTTTTAATCTCTCATCCATTTATCCTAGATGATTTCTAAACCAAGTTTTATTCATCAATTATTGTTAAGTGATCAAGGTATGACCGTTTTCTATGCATAATCATGATTGTAGTTAAACTTAGAACATTCCAGAATAGTTGTATCAACTTCAGATCCTTAGAAAACAATCTTACCTCAATCATATGCTCACAAATTTACATCAGCATATAGATAAATGAGTTAGGAATCATCCCCAAAAAGTGGATAATCGATAACTATCATAGATTTTCTAAAATTCAAGCAAAAAGAGACTATGTTCAAATCTGTCAACCGATTTCTAAAAATAGCATATGGATCCTAATGATTCTCAAAACGGATCGAATAAAAGCTAATTCATCAAAGTTTACCCAAAAAATTTGAAATCCATTAAACTATGGATTTTGATGGACCAAATCGTATGGACAAAACTAATTTGTTTTGCTGAAATTTAACTAATTCATTTTAAAGTGTGAGAAAAACATCTTAGGTGATGATTTAAATTTATTAGAGAGATCAAACTCATAGATCAACTTAATTATCATAATTCCCAATTAATTTAGCCCTCAAGTTCTATGAAGAACTTTAGATCATGGATCAAAGGGACTTACAAATGTTCTCTTGGAGATGAAATTCAATAGGAATTCTAGGTAATAGGAATGATCTAGAGAAAAGTATAAACATAGGAATCATCCTTCTCATAGATCATACATCCAAACCATCATAGAATTCAAATTAGATGCATATATATAACCATGCATGCATGGATCTAAAATAGAAGAATGAAATCAGAATTGAAAATCTAAGTGAAAATCAATCTCTAATTATGAATTATCAACAAAATCAAAGAGGATTTGGATCTAGCTATGTGAGTGTGTGAAGAACAAGAGAGGAAGAAGATGAGTGTTCTAACAAAAAAAAATTAAACTAAACTAGATCCAATCCTTATAGATCTATATACAAAAGCATGAATTAGATATGAATTGTGATCTCTACCTCTTGGAGGATTCTCAATTATGCAATCAAAGTTGATTTGAAGGGTCTTCTTCTTCAAGTGTTCTTCAAGTTCTTCAAGCACTCATCCATGGAAGTTGAGGGAGGCAATTGATGTCAAATTGTGATGTAATTAACCTAAGATTAGTTTATAAAACTTCAATTCATAATTCTTTTTCTTGAAATCTCTCAATTTGAAAGTATATGTGATTGTATCTTCAAGTATATTCAACGTGTACTTAAGGCTATTATAAGCTTCTTCAAGATGATCTAAGCTCTCTCTAGGTGAGTTCTAGATGATCTCATATAAGATGCATGGGATCTATATATAGAGTTTTGAAAACTTAACTCTTAAGTTTTAGGGATTAAATAGAGATTTTAGAGGTTAGAAAATGGTTAAAATGACCATATTAGTGCATAAACGCAGTTTTTAGGCCATTTTCTCATAGTGGGAAGCCTCTGGAAGGGTCTGGAACTTGAAAAGCTCAATAGAGGACACCATATATAGGTGGAAATTAAGGGGGGAAGCGCCACCCCATAAGTAGGACCCGCCATCTCATTTTCTTGGTTCCCTGGTTGCCCTTAAGCCCTGTTTCAAATATTACGTTCACTTCTATTCCATATTTTCGTAAAAATGCTTTTTGGTGTCCAAAATCGTCCGTTTATGTACCATTGGAAAGCTATCAAGTTGAATTTTAGTATAAAAACATTTCAGGTGGATTTAAAATGAGAATTGAAGTCCAATTGAAGTTTGTAAGTCGTCCAAAACTTTCGTCGTCTTTTTGAAATCAAACAACTCCTTTTCCAAAATTGCTTGTCAATGTATCGATTTTGGCTTTTTCTTTAAAATTGAATCTCTAGATACATAGAATACTGCATTTAGAGCACTTTATGTTCATATAACTCTGAGTGAATATGAATTCTAAGAGGCAATTTTGACAAAATCAGGATTTATGCATGGAAAAGGGTTTTTTTGAACTTAAAGTCAATTTTCGAAGTTCGATCTTTCGAATGTGTGGAATCCAGTACCTTCCACAGAGTACTTTTCATCATCGAATCCTCCAAGACGTTGTCCACCCTAAATCCTATCAATGTGGTCAAAATTGGGTGTCTACAATATGTGGAAGGAGCATTTGCAAAAATAAAAATAAAAAATAAAAAATACAAAAAATGCTTTGCTAAATCCACAGAAACTCACTGTATGTCAGGGCGTTGTGATTCATTATTTGCATTAGAATAGGGACCCAGGGCATTGGGTTTTGTGATGCAGATCTCACTTGCATTAGATTACAAAACTCATGGTGCTGAGCTTTGACTTTGTCATATTGCATAACAGGATAACTTCATGCATCATAGTAGTTTTATGTTTATTTGAGTCTTCTTTGTTGTCTTTAAAAAAAAATAATAAATAAATAAATGCATTAAATAATAAAAATAATATTAAGTCTTTTTATCATTTTATTTTTTGTATAGAGTCGTCGAGTTCTTTAGTTTCGATTAAGATAGTTTAATTTATGGTAGGCGAAGATTCGAGTCCTACACCATCGTCTGTCTTCCAATCAGAAATTCAACAAACAATTAAGACTCTTAAAAAGACACAGTTTGTGTACACTGCATCCATTCCTATGGTCGACCTTCAGAATCAAAATGGGCAACCTCCTACGCTCCTCCTCTTGCACCACCTTTAAGTACGTATTTTGCTCCTACAACTTATTCTTCTCCATCAGGTTTTGAGTTACCTGATGTAATTGCAACTCACTTTGAAAATAAAGCTTCTACCATCGCACTTTTACCAAACTTTTTTGGCCGCATAAATGAGGATCCATATCAACACTTAGATGAGTTCTAAGGTATCTGTACCACCCTTAGAATTCAAAATGTTATGGAAGAAATTTTGAAACTTCGTCTCTTCCTATTTTCTGTAAAAGATAAAGCTAAGCATTGGCTCCACTCTCTTGAAGCTAATTCCATAAAATCATGGGACGAACTACAAAAAGTAGTTTTACATAAATATTTTTTTATTACAAAAATGAATCAAATTAGGAAAACTATTCATAATTTTGAAGTAAATGAGGGTGAAACTTTTTATGCTAATTGGGAAAGATTTAAAGATCTTTGGTCATGTCCCCACCATCAGATTCCCAAGTGGCAACTTGCCCAAACCTTCTATGAGGGCCTCACTCCTCAAATGCATAATGCCGTAGATGCCATTTGTGTTGGGACATTCCTTCAAAAAAGTGTCGATGAAGCGTGAACTATATTCGAAATGTTGGGTGAAAATTCTATCCACCAGTTTACGTCAGTTTGGGTAGAAGTCGTTCCCGCTAGTGGAGCTAAATGGGGAAGAGCATTTATGGTAGGCCAATCAGTTGATATGTCTAGCAAGGTGGATGAGTTGTCTAGGAAATTAGACCAGATTCTAATGGGTCAATTTTCCACTCTGTCTCCTATGCGAAATTTTGTGGATGGCAGTGCTCCATGCCCTGATCCATCTCATAATGTTTTCTCATGTCATTTAGCTTCACAATTCCCTGAGTTTATACAAGAACAAGTGAAATCCATCCAACAATTTCCCATGTAGAGTAACAATTCATACCCCAATGCATATAACCTAGGGTGGAGAAATCACATTAATATCTTATGGCAACATAAGATCTTGAAAATTCACTTCCTCACCTAGGTCTAACTTTCAAAATAATTTCCAAAAGACTTCTAATTTTCAACCTACTCAAAATCAATACCAAAATCCTCTTCCTCCTCATCTTCCTAATCCCCAACAAGACCCATCTTTCGAGGAGAAGGTGTTGTTGGGATTGTATGCCCTTAAAGCCACTCATTAAGACATTATATTATTAATAAATTAAATTTTGTATTGATTGTTATTAGATATTATGGGTAAACATGTACCATTTCAATACATGAACAGTGTATTGATGTGTCCTCAAGTTGAATTGTAGTTGATCTAGGTGTATGGAAAGGATTCACACACAGGAGTTCGTGTTCATCAGTTCCTTTCAACTTGAAACATGGTTCACAGCTAGTATGAATTTGGGCAATTCATATAGAGGACTATAACATATAGTTGATGATGATGCCTAAAATTGGTAAGAAAGGTTTTGAGAGAGAAAGAGATGAGAACAATTTGTATGTGGTTCGGTCCCGTTAACGAGGTGACTATGTCCACAGTTGCATCTGTGCGCTTCTCACTAGCAAATCACCAGCGGGCCTGGTGAGCCAACAAAGATGGGCGGCACTACCAGTAATACCGGCCGGGTGTATGCGTACTAATGGTGAGTTCTTTGTTGAATACTTGTAAGCTTAGAGAATTGATCTCGGATCCCCTTTGACAGGGTAGGTGGGCTCTTTTATAGTTGCAAGAGTCCACCCTTACATGGTAAGTTAATAAGATTAGGAAGCCCAATCTGATTACAACTTGATTTGCATGATCTTAGGACAGTTTCCTAAGTGGTTTAGGAAACTGCCATATCTCCTTTCGTAGACTTGTAGTTGATTTAAGAAACTGCTGGACAGCTCGGGACCGAGCCGTACCTCCTGGAGAGTTGCCGCACCGCATTCCCGGGCTGTGCAAGCATCCCGAGCGGTGTCATCTGTTGGCCTCAGGGGTGGACCCCAAGCTCCCATTTCGGATGGTCCGGGTCATTCTATTGATGTGGCAGTCTAGCCTTTGCAGAATATTTTTGGACGTACCAACTGCCCCCCATTTTCGAAGTTGACATGATGTCCCATCAGATGAAGTTTGAAAATTAAGACTACGTCCGTGAGAGCGTTCGGTAATGGACCGGGATTCCGCCAGGGACGGGACCGGCTGGAGTGATCGGTCGGGATACAGACCGAGCGGTGATCATGTTAGACCGAGTTCTTCCCATGCCACGCGTCCATTGATCATTGGCCTGGTCAAGATCCAACAGTGCCAGCCTAAGAGTAACCGAACCATTTACGTGGCAACCGAACTGTTCCATCAGACATTTAATGCCCACGTCTTTCGAGGCAACGCCTCACGTGGCTGAAGCGACAATTCTGGCAGGAAAACATATGAGCCGTTCGATCAGTTTTGATCTAAGCCGTCCAAGATTTCTATATAAGAAGCACCTGTTCATTCCATATATGCCTGCTATTTGAAGATTGAATATACCGAGCGGTCTTTGAGAGCGAACTATTCCCGAGCTCTTTTCTTCTTCCTCTCTACAACCTAGGCTTCTCCCTATGGCCTCTCACGTCGACCTGACCTCCAACAAAGGAATGACCGCTTTCAGGAGGGACTGCGAGATCCCTGAAGATGTCAGGATCTGTTCTTACATTGAAGGAGAAGAGGTGGCCTTCCCTTCGGTCATTATTAGCAGTTACCTATTGCTAATAGTGGGACTACGCTTTCCTTTCTCTGCCTCCTTCTGTGATCTCTTATAGGGATTACGCTTTTCATTGAGCAAGTGCCATCCAAATCTCGCCCGTCTTCTTTGGGGCATACAAGCACTGAACGAGCGGCTCGGGATATTCCTCCGCTCTATGGACATCGCCAGGTGCTATCTCTTGAGTATCGATCGCGGGGATCCTTACCTTTGCGCCGGAGCAGAAGGAAAGCATCTCGTCCGGGGTCTGGACTTCCCCAACAAGAACTGGCATCAATACCCTTGGGTCGTTGTCTCTAGCAACTGGTTGGTGGACCCCTTTATGTACCCTCCTGTAGCCTTTGACCTTGAACTGTGCAAGACGTCCTTTGCCGCTTTCTGTGACATCGCTTCCTTTGTGGCTGATATAGAGGTGATCAACCGATTGGTTGAGGCCAGCCTCAGGTTTTTCGATTTGATCGGGGGACCTGTTGGTGAGGTTGGCGGTGAAGTTCCCATTGCAACTCCCGTTGCGGCTGCTTCTGGGTCGCGCCGCTATACCCGGTCCATGGCTTCTGGCTTGGATGCCATAAGAGGGGTTGCCCCGCCTGAAGGGCCAATCGCCCTATCCACCAGTTCTGATTCATCCTCGTCTAGGGATACAGGTCTGCCACCAGGCCTGACCAGGAAGGGTAAGGAGAAGGCGGGTGAGGAGGAATCTCACCCCCAACCAAAAAGGAGTCGACCAGAAGCACACGCCGGTCTTCATATGCCTAGCTCCTGGACAGGCCTCTTCCTCGGTAATCTGGAAGATCGTCTACAGGCGGTGGAAAAGCAAAGTGCTCTTCTGCAGACGGACTCTGTCATGCGGGAGGTGGACTTTCATACTCTGGAGCTTACTGTCAGAGAATTGGTGGCCAGGATGGCTGGCATGGAAGAGGAAATCAAAGCTCTGAAGGGCAAGGGGACCTGATGACCCTCTTTTTTTTCTTTTGTTTTTTTTGTTTTTTTTTTTTTTGCCGGGAAGCCACTAAAACTGCCCCCCAAATGAAGGGTCTGTGCCGAACAGTCCCGGAGTCATATTCGCATGTGAGTCCATCGTCAGTATTCTACGTGGTCCTGACCTGGATTGGATCAGGGACTGATATGATCTTCCCTACCCCCTCTCTTGCTCTATCCACAACAGCGGAGCCCAATTCCACGAGTCGGGCTATATCACGTTGTACGAGGATGCCTTTATGGCAGGCCTTTGCTTGTCTCTTCACCTAGTTACCCGGGATGCGCTCATCTACCTCGGGATATCCCCCGGGCAACTTGCCCCGAACGATTGGCATTACTTGATGGGGTGCATCTCTTTGTGGCCCCAAGTCCTTGGGTATGAGCTCACTCCGCAGGAGTTCTTCTGGACCCACCGGCCTTTCCCAGTTCATGGGGAGGCTGGGTTTTTCTCGCTCTTGGCTAGGCAGGGGCGGAAGATAATTATGAATTGCCCAAGCAACAACAAAGGGTGGAAGAAGAAGTTCTTCCAAGTGTCCACCGTGGGTCTGTGTGAGAAGGCGTCGGGTATTCAGCTGAGGACCTCCTGGGCGAGTAAGTTGAGGAGTAAGTCCAAGCACTCTTTCTTCTTCCCTTAGTTTGCTTACCCGGCCTTGACTAACCCATTTATGTCTGTTTTGCTGTGGGAGTAGTGGACCCACCAAGTCTCCCTGACGAGCTTCAAGCGCGGATCTTGTCTCTGGCGGTGGACCCAACTGACACTAGTAAAGTGCTGACCCAGTCGGGGAGCCCGAAGACCTATTACAATCCCCAACACAACTTCACAGCTCCCATCCTCCTGGTGATCATCCCTGGTAAACACCATTCCATGACCGTCTGATTTTTTTACACTGTTGAACCCTGACATGCTTCTGGTTTTACATAATTGGCTCCCAAGAACGCAGCGGCGTTGAAGTAGAAAGAGGCAACCTTGATGGCCCAGGCTGGCCAAAAGAGGAAGAAACCAGCCCCCGCTGATGGCCAGCCACTGAAGAGGATCTCCTGGGGGATCTCCATTCGGGCTAGGGAGGAAGCTGCTGCTACTTCCACGCCCGCGGTAACAACTGCTGCACCACCACCATCACCTGCTAGCGCGACCACTACCGCGCCTTCACCACTCCCCCCAACGGCCAAATCGTCCGGGGTCTCTCTTCCAACCATGGAGGTGTTGGGTTTGTGCCCTCAAACCATTACTTTATGTATGAGACATTAGCATTATAATATATGGATATCAGCTTTACATTTCATTGTGTATGTTTCTTTCATGAGATGATTGTTTTGTCCTTAAGTATCATAGTAAGCAATTCGTGTGTGTATGAGATACACACAAGTGAGATACGAATTACTATTCTTTGATACTTAGAATATGTCACAGTGGATGATGAGACTGGATACCTCATCAGGTCTACACTGTAGCATAATTAACTACCATTGGATGGAGTGATTAATCTCAATCACTAGAGTGTAGCTCTTAGTTGATATGCTAGTGCTTATAGTGCATTGACGGACCTGAGCTTTCCTATTGACGCTTAAGGCTATCAACAGTCAATAGGAACTCATAACTTGTATAAGGTACGTGTTCTCAATCTTGAGATGATTATGAACACAGACTATGGATATGGCTGCTTTGACTTACCAATCAGTGAGGTCTATAGAAGATCAACACTTGGGTATCTTGGGTATGTCATGTCCATAGGGTTGTGAACATATATTGTCAAGATAGAATCTACCCTCTGATTCAGAGTAAGCATTCCCTTGAGAATGTCACCAAGTTGATTACTGAGTACTGCAGTCTTGTTGATAAGAGTTATCAACATGTTTGGTAATCATGAGTAGTGAATGGGACTCAAGGAATACAAGAAGTAATTATGATTTAGGTTGACAGTAACAGTTGTCCGACTACCTGAATATGATTACGAATGCTGACGGTAGAGGGACATTAGTACACCATACAAGTCTAGTTATCGCTTCGGATATGTTCTTTTGCGTTGGAGTTCAGTTATCGTTTTATAGTGGAATAAACGTTAACTGACCAGTTAGTTAGTTTGCTAATCAAAGAGTTTGGTCATGGTAATTAACAAACTGGTCTGAGCCAACAATAAGGAGCCTAGGAGGTCCCACTCTTAGCTCCGCTAGGATGCTTGGAAAGACACTTGAGGAAGCTGTTAAGACAAGTTCGATCGATCGAAGTATGTTCGATCGATTGAAGTCAACAGGTTCGATCGATCGAGAATGGTTCGATCGATCGAAGGTTCGATCGATCAAAGTCACTTCGATCGATCGAAGTCTAGGTCGGTTCTGGAAATCTATAAATAGGGCAGCTGCGTTCTGGAAGAAAGTGATCATCGTTTTTATACGCAGAAGCTGCAGAAACTATCATAGTCTTCCCAAAACCTTCCTATCCTCTCTATTAGGGTTCCCACCAACCCTAGTCTTTCCGGTAGGCATCCGCAGGAGTCATAAGGGTGATGATCATCTAGTGGAAGTTGCTGGAAGTTAAAGTTTCAGAATTGGGTTTAAGACACTAAGGTATAATTCTTGCACCCCCTTGTACGCATCTATGGAATTGACGAGTAGTAGATCCTGGAATACCAAAAGTTTTATAACTTAACCTATTTCCGCTGCGCGTTTAAACTCTAACTTTAAACCACTTTTTCCTTCAATTGGTATCAGAGCCACGCTCGTTTGGATCTATAAATGCGTTTTTGGAACCCTAGTTTTGATTTGCATGTTGATTTTAGAACTGTTTTCGAAACTGCATCGTCACAGATCTGTTTCTGCAGTGTTATCGCAGCAGAATACAAAACTGTGATTGCATAGGATGCAAGGTGGGTTCGATCGATCGAACTTGTTTCGATCGATCGAACATTCTGTTCTCAATCGATCGAACAGTCTTCGATCGATCGAACCCTCTGGTATTCGATCGATCGAACGAAGTTCGATCGATCGAGATAGATACTTTGTCAGGTTCTCTGTTTCACAGTTTTAAAGTGTTTTGAAATTAAAAACTTTAATTTTAAAATATTCTGTAAAATTTTCAAATCATTCTGTGAAACAGAATGTTCAAGCGATTGAATAGTGTTCAATCGATCGAAGGTTCGAGCGATCGAACGGTCTTCGATCGATCGAACTGTGACAGAGAAGTAAGATGTTGTTTTAAGTTCTAATTCAGTATGTAAAGTGTTTATATACTGTGTGAATCAATTAAGTGTTCCAATAGTTACATATATTTGTTATGTATGTGTGGATGTGTGTACGACTAACCCTTTTGCAGCAAAATTAGTCGCTATCTCCCATGGCACCAAGTCGTTTAAATATTTATATTTATATTGTTTGAGATTGGTGCATGTTGTAATTTATTAATGGTTTGGTTTTAAGGCGTATGTAAAGGGCGCTGCGGCTTCAATCCTACGAAAAGGAAAGTCGCACCGGTTTCCCTAGCCTTTTATTTCATTTTTGCTATTTCTTTTTTTTTCTAGATAAATTGTAAGCTTCAAAAGAAGCATAAGTCCAATGTAATAGAATTAGAAATTCCATGAAGATGGAGCAAGGAGCCGTTGTCCATCAAGATGGAGCCGGAGGCGACCAAACCAAGAAGGTGTTCTATGGAAATAGAGCCATGGGAGATAGAGGCATTGTTTGAATGCCTATATTTCATTTTAGTTTTTTGTTTTATGTGCTTGTTTTGTGATTGGCGTATAATACATTGTTGCATGCACTTAAAACAAGTTTTCTAAAATAAAATTCAAAAACCGTTTTTTCAACACATTAGTAAACATTGGATGTTTATGGGTAGTGTGTGGAAACATTTTTCAAAAGCAAAATCCTTAATTTACTAAATCTAGTGGGAGAGGGTCTTATCAAATAACACCCACGATCTTCCATTAACGGTTCATTGTAAGATGAGTAGTGTATTCAGTGTCACCTCGCCAGGGGTGATCATTCCATACGGAGGGTACACTGCTCATTGGTTACTAGATGTGAACTTCCTATGGATAGGATCAATCAGACGTGTTAGAGGGTGACCACCACACGGAGGCGCTACTTGAGACGGTTGTGATTGGATCCTAGTTAATGGTACACACTAGCTAAGCTATGGATAAGGGATCCCACACGGGGCATTATTCAAAAACTTAGAGATCAAATAGGTTCGGGAGTCATGGCTATTTTGCAAGAGTTGCATAGCGGATAAGTTATGATAAATCGAAAGATCAAACATTGACCACCACACGGAGGCTTTATTCTTCCGTTTCGATATTCCGGCGACTTTGTTTTTAAATAAGAGTTTTAAGGATTCTTTTATTTCAAACTGTCAATTCTGATATCCATATTTATTTTGTTTGTTTGATTTTCAGTAATCATAATGTCTGGATCTGCATTTAGTCCACTTGCCACCATACTCACTCAAAACAAGTTAAGTGGAAATAACTACATTGAATGGAAACGTAACCTTGACATCGTTTTAACTGCGGAGGATCACATATATGTCCTCACCACCCCAAGCCCTGAAGAACCCGCGGCAAATGCTTTGGCAGCTGCCAGACGCGAGTTCGACAAATGGAAGAAGTCGAATGGAATGGCCCGTTGTTACATTCTGGCCTCAATGGCTGGTGTGTTACAACACCAATTCCAATCAAACGATTCTGCCAGTGACATTATCACATCCCTGAAAAAGATGTTTGGGGAGCATGGCAGGCCTGCCAGACAGGTAGCCATGCAGAAGATAATGAGTGCAAAGATGTCGGAAGGTACTCCAGTCAAAGAACATGTTTTAAAATGATTGGTTATTTAAACGAACTGGAGACCTTGGGAGCCAACATCGATGCACAGACCCAAGTTGATATGATCCTCAACTCGCTGTCGCCATCATTCGCTCAATTCAAACTTAACTATAATATGAATCAAATGGATTTTTCAATGAGCAAATTAATGAGTTCTTTACTGGCAGCAGAAGGGGTGATCAAACCTGGGGGCAGCGTTTTAAACGTTGAGAAAAGCGCTTCTTCTTCCCGATCTACACCGAAAGGTAAGAAAGGAAAGAAGAAGGCTGGCATTGGTGGTTCAAGTGTTGGACCGGTCCCTAAGATTGCAAAATCTAAGGGAAAAGGTAAGGGCAAAGGGAAGGTGGGTGGCCAAGGCAAAGGAAAGTGTTTCCAATGCGGTGAGAAGGGCCACTGGAAGAGGAACTGTCCAGAATTCTTAGCTACAAGAGTTCAAGGTATGATTGAATCACATGTGATTGAAGTAAGTTTTATTACGGATACTTCAAACACTTGGTGCATTGATTCTGGTGCGACTAACCATATCTGTAATTCATTGCAGGGGTTCAGATCAACCAGGAAATGCAGTGATGGGGAGATCGTGCTTACTCTAGGTTCTAGCGCAACCGTATCTGCGGTTGCTATAGGAGTCGTACTTTTAGAATTTTCAGACAATAAAGTTTTGATTTTATCAGATGTACTTTACGTCCCTTTAATGAGACGTAATTTAATTTCAGTTTCTAATTTAACGAATAATGGTTATTCCTTTCATTTTGGAACTGAAGTTGTCATTAAAAGAAGTAGTTCTTTTATATGTTCTGGTGTTAAATCAAATGGTTTGTATGTGATTACTCCCAATATTTCAAAAGATTCTTGTTTGGAACTTAATAACTCAGTGGTAACTTTACCATCTAAAAGAAAGGAACCTTCCACTAATCCAACAAGGCTTTGGCATATGAGGCTTGGCCATATCAATCTGAATAGGATTGGCAGACTAGTCAAAGAAGGGGTCTTAGGCGATTTGGTTCTCGAACCAATGGAAGTCTGCGAGTCTTGTTTGGAGGGTAAGATGACCAAAAGGCCCTTTCCTGCAAAGGGCAATAGGACCAATGCATTGTTGGAATTAGTTCATACTGATGTGTGTGGACCAATAAATATTAGAGCAAGGGGTGGTTATGAGTATTTCATAACATTTACCGATGACCACTCTAGGTATGGATATGTATACCTAATGCAGCACAAGTCTGAAGCCTTTGAAAAGTTCAAAGAGTTTAGGGCTGAAGTGGAGAAGCAATCGGGCACACATATCAAGGCCATTCGATCTGATCGAGGTGGCGAGTACCTCTCTAATGAGTTTATTGATCACCTCGTACAGAATGGGATTCTGTCACAGTTAACTGCACCTGGTACGCCTCAGCAGAACGGTGTAGCGGAGAGAAGGAATCGGACTCTTTTAGACATGACTAGGTCGATGATGAGTTATTCAGAGTTGCCATTATTCCTTTGGGGTTATGCTTTGGAAACCGCTGCATACATACTAAATCTAGTACCAAGCAAATCTGTTCCTAGGACACCACGAGAGATGTGGATTGGGCGCAAGCCTTCTTTGCAACATCTCCGGATATGGGGGTGTCCGGCACATGTGCTTAAAGGAAACATGAGCAAGTTGGATTCTAGATCGGAAGTATGTTACTTTGTAGGGTATCCAAAGGGTACTTATGGATGGTATTTTTATGATCCAAGAGAACAGAAAGTGTTTGTTAGTACAAATGCTATTTTCTTGGAGGATGATTATATCATGAACCATAAACCTAAGGGAAGGATAGATCTTAGAGAGATAGAAGGAGAGCCCTCAGTCCAACCCGCAGTTGATAACGATGAAAATCAAGAAAATACCACTTCTTCACCCATTTCCGCACCGGTACCTCGTCGTAGTGGGAGGATTATCAGCCAGCCTGATAGATACATGTTCTTAGGAGAAGTTTTTGAAGCTGTCTCCATAGAATCTGAATCTGATCCTACCACTTACGAAGAGGCAATGGCTGATGTTGATTCAGCTCATTGGATTAAAGCTATGAAGGCTGAATTGGAATCTATGGATTCCAATCAGGTCTGGGATCTTGTAGAACTTCCAGCCAATATTAAACCCATTGGCTGCAAGTGAGTCTATAAGAGGAAAAGAGGATCTGATGGAAAGGTTGAGACCTTTAAGGCAAGGCTTGTGGCGAAAGGCTATACTCAGAGGGAGGGCATTGACTATGAGGAAACCTTCTCGCCGGTAGCCATGCTCAAGTCCATCAGAATACACTTATCCATTGCTGCATGCCTAGATTATGAAATCTGGCAGATGGACGTCAAGACTGCATTCTTGAATGGCAATCTTGAGGAGGACATCTATATGCAACAACCAGAAGGGTTCATAGCTGGTCGGAAAGGTAACTTGGTATGCAAGTTGCAAAAGTCCATTTATGGGCTTAAGCAGGCATCCAGAAGTTGGAACATCCGATTTGACCAAGCGGTCAAGTCATTTGGTTTCATACAGAATCTGGATGAGCCTTGTGTATACAAGAAATGTGAAGGGAAAGTAGTGGCTTTTCTTGTGCTTTACGTTGACGACATTCTACTCATTGGGAATGATGTAGTGGCGCTGTCAACGGTCAAGGTTTGGCTAGCTAGTACTTTCGATATGAAGGATCTAGGAGAGGCGAGCTATATTCTTGGGATAAAGCTCTTTCGGGATCGCAAGCGAAAGATAATGGGATTATCTCAAGCTGGTTATATCGAGAAAGTTCTAACTAGGTTTTCAATGGATAATTCGAAGAAAGGTTTGTTACCTTTCAGGCATGGTTTAGCGTTCTCCAAGGACCAGTGTCCAAAGACACAAGAGGAGAGGAATCGCATGGCAGGAATTCCCTATGCCTCGGCAGTGGGAAGTCTCATGTATGCGATGTTATGCACTAGACCAGATATCTGCTTTGCCGTTGGCATGGTTAGCAGGTATCAATCGAATCCTGGTCCAGAACACTGGACAGTCGTTAAGCACATTCTTAAGTACTTGAGAAGAACTAAAGATTACATGCTTATGTACGGCGGTAGTGAGTTAATTCCAGTAGGATACACTGACTCGGACTTTATGTCAGATAAAGATTCGAGAAAGTCGACATCCGGACATCTCTTTACCTTGGGAGGTGGTGCTGTTAGTTGGAGGAGCATTAAGCAGAAATGCATTGCAGACTCAACTACAGAAGCTGAGTATGTGGCTGCTTGTGAAGCCACAAAGGAAGCTGTTTGGCTCAAGAAGTTCCTTATGGAACTCGAGGTGGTACCAGCATCGCTGTCACCTATTACGCTATACTGCGATAATAGTGGGGCAGTGGCTCAGTCCAAGGAGCCAAGGAACCACGGGAAGGGAAAGCACGTAGAGCGGAAATATCACCTAATCCGAGATATAGTTCAACGTGGAGATGTGACTGTCACCAAGATTGCCACCGCTGACAATCTTGCTGATCCGTTTACAAAGGCCTTACCACAGAAGGTCTTTGATCGTCATCTAGATAGTCTAGGTCTTAGATGTAGTTCTGAATGGTTGTGAGTGCAAGTGGGAGTTTGTTGGGTTTGTGCCCTCAAACCATTACTTTATGTATGAGACATTAGCATTATAATATATGGATATCAGCTTTACATTTCATTGTGTATGTTTCTTTCATGAGATGATTGTTTTGTCCTTAAGTATCATAGTAAGCAATTCGTGTGTGTATGAGATACACACAAGTGAGATACGAATTACTATTCTTTGATACTTAGAATATGTCATAGTGGATGATGAGACTGGATACCTCATCAGGTCTACATTGTAGCATAATTAACTACCATTGGATGGAGTGATTAATCTCAATCACTAGAGTGTAGCTCTTAGTTGATATGCTAGTGCTTATAGTGCATTGACGGACCTGAGCTTTCCTATTGACGCTTAAGGCTGTCAACAGTCAATAGGAACTCATAACTTATATAAGGTACGTGTTCTCAATCTTGAGATGATTATGAACACAGACTATGGATATGGCTGCTTTGACTTACCAATCAGTGAGGTCTATAGAAGATCAACACCTGGGTATCTTGGGTATGTCATGTCCATAGGGTTGTGAACATATATTGTCAAGATAGAATCTACCCTCTGATTCAGAGTAAGCATTCCCTTGAGAATGTCACCAAGTTGATTACTGAGTACTGCAGTCTTGTTGATAAGAGTTATCAACATGTTTGGTAATCATGAGTAGTGAATGGGACTCAAGGAATACAAGAAGTAATCATGATTTAGGTTGACAGTAACAGTTGTCCGACTACCTGAATATGATTACGAATGCTGACGGTAGAGGGACATTAGTACACCATACAAGTCTAGTTATCGCTTCGGATATGTTCTTTTGCGTTGGAGTTCAGTTATCGTTTTATAGTGGAATAAACGTTAACTGACCAGTTAGTTAGTTTGCTAATCAAAGAGTTTGGTCATGGTAATTAACAAACTGGTCTGAGCCAACAATAAGGAGCCTAGGAGGTCCCACTCTTAGCTCCGCTAGGATGCTTGGAAAGACACTTGAGGAAGCTGTTAAGACAAGTTCGATCGATCGAAGTATGTTCGATCGATTGAAGTCAACAGGTTCGATCGATCGAGTATGGTTCGATCGATCGAAGGTTCGATCGATCAAAGTCACTTCGATCGATCGAAGTCTAGGTCGGTTCTGGAAATCTATAAATAGGGCAGCTGCGTTCTGGAAGAAAGTGATCGTCGTTTTTATACGCAGAAGCTGCAGAAACTATCATAGTCTTCCCAAAACCTTCTTATCCTCTCTATTAGGGTTCCCACCAACCCTAGTCTTTCCGGTAGGCATCCGCAGGAGTCATAAGGGTGAAGATCATCTAGTGGAAGTTGCTGGAAGTTAAAGTTTCAGAATTGGGTTCAAGACACTAAGGTATAATTCTTGCACCCCCTTGTACGCATCTATGGAATTGATGAGTAGTAGATCCTGGAATACCAAAAGTTTTATAACTTAACCTATTTCCGCTGCGCGTTTAAACTCTAACTTTAAACCACTTTTTCCTTCAGGAGGAAGCTCAGGCGGGCCCCTCTTTGTTGCTGGAGATCAAGATTGCAGAGGATGTCCGTGGAAGGGTGCAGCCCGGGTTGCTGCAGAGTCAGGTTGACAAGTGCGCCCTGATGAGCCCCGAGGCCATTATTGGCTGGCTATATAGCATCAGTCACTTGGTAAGTTTCTTCTTGGAATGTGAACGTTAATTTTCGCTCCATGCGCATACTGACATTTCCTTGTTCTTGCAGGTTAGCTGTATTGGTACTGGGGTCGAGGCCACCCTTCCCGGCATTGCTCAGAGGTTGGCCGCTGGTGAGGCTAACCTTTTTGTGGAGAGGGCTGCTTGAGAATCCGCAGAGTTTGCCATCACCGTGGAGGAAGAAAGATCCCGGGCACTCGCCCTGGAGCTGGGGGAGGTCCGTGATTCCTTGTCCACCGAGCGGGCTGCCTGGAAGGCAGCAGAGGCCAAGGCTGCGGCTACGGAGGCCGAAAGGATTATCGCCGAGAGGATTGCTGAGGCCAAGGTTGCGGCCTCCGAGTCCGCAAAAACCTCTGCCGAGAAGGACCTGGCAGCCACGATGGCCACGCTTTCAGAGGCTACTGCTGCTCGGGAGGCTGAAGCCAAAAAGGTCGAGGAGGAATTCGAGGCTGGGTTCCTCACGGGCTATGCAGACCTGGCAAAGCGGGCTGTTGCTGACCACCCAGATTGGGATCTGTCTGGGTACTCTTGGACCGAGTCTGATTACTGGAAGGAAGGCCAGGTGGACTCCGAGGTCGCCGCTGAAACTGAGGTTGCCACTGAAGCTGCGCCGGCCGGGGGCCCCTCCATTAATGAGTAGGCCACGGAGGAGGAAGAAGTGGTAGTGGTAGATTAGTTTTTGTTTTTTTTGTTTCTTGTTGTAGTTTTTTGTGGGGAGGCTACTACAACTGCCCCCCAGGCTTTGTACAATTTAAATTTCAATTAATGAAAAGGCCCTCGCGGTAAAACTTTCCATTAACTGTCTTTCTTTCCTTTTTTCCTATACTGTGCCTGCTTGTGATTGCTAGTACCCGTTAGGTTTTTGGCCAACCTAACACCTGTCTTAGCAAATGTTTTAGGACCGTAACCAACAGAACACCTAGTCTTTCTGACCTGTTTAAAAGGTACGTCCGGTGTATTATAGGATATCCTTTACTACCGTCCGGGATATCCCGGTGTATCATAGGTGTATCCTGTTTTACCGTCCGGGATATATCTCTGATCACTATAAGTACTCGGGAATATCTTCCAAGTTCTTGTAGTGACCGGTGTGATTCCCTGTTTTGGCCTAATATTCCCCTGCCCCCCAAGCATTTTGCTAAGGCGGGAGCGCAGGAGTAAGTGGCCGTAGGGAACCGACCTGGAACATGGGTGGTTGCAGGGTCATTTGAAGCTTGCCATTGTCGGCCACCTAGGGGTTTGGCCCCGTCGTCGGCTGGACCTAAGCGAAGCTTAAGCGATTTCTTGTTTAGGCCTAGTATTCCCTTGCCCCTGAGCGTCCTGTGAAGGCGGGGGCTTGGAGCGACCATAGGAAACCGACCTGGAACATGGGTGGTTGTAGGGTCATTTTGTGCCTGGGATCGGAGCCTGAGATCTTCTTAAGTGCCTGGGTTCAGAGCCTGAGATCTTTTTACGTGCCTGGGTTGGTAGCCAAGGTCTTTTGTGCCTTGGGGTTTAGCCAAGGTCTTTTTTGCATTGCACGGGGTACTGACAGTAGAAAAGTTTCAAAGTAAACTATTCAATTTTATTTAAAAATAAAAATTTATAGCGTTTGCTCAATGAGAGCTACAAAAAGAAATTTCTCTACCAATACTAAATTCCCGTGGGCAAATGCTACTGATAATACTTACGGAGGTGTTGCACGTTCCAAGGATGAGAGAGATCGTGCCCGTCCATGCTCTATAGCCAGTAGGTTCTCGGTCGGTTGATCCGGGTCACTTTGTATGGGCCTTCCCAGTTTAGCCCCAATTTCCCATGGTTCGGGACTCGGGTAGACTGGTTCACTGCCTTGAGGACGAGGTCTCCGACTTGAAAACTGCGGTGCTTCACCATACTGTTGTAGTATCGAGAAACCCATTGCTTGTAGGCCGCCACTTTTAGGTAGGCTTGGTCTCTCATTTCCTCTACCAGATCCAGTTATGACCGGAGGGCTTCCTCGTTATCCAGCGCACTGAAGTTGGCCACCCGATATGTTGGCAACCCAAGCTCTGTGCGGACCACTGCCTCAAACCCGTAGGGTAAAGAGAATGGTGTCTCGCCTGTTGCCGCTAAGGGCGTAGTGCGGTAGGCCCACAGGAGGGTTGGTAATTTTTCAGCCCAGAGCCCTTTGGCGCCTTCAAGCCTCGTTTTGATTGAGTGCAATATTGTTCGGTTGGTTACCTCGGCTTGACCATTGGCTTGTGGGTGCTCGGGGAAGGAGTAATGATTCAGTATCCCGTAGCCCAAGCAGAATTGCCTGAATGGGTGTCAAATTCTCTACCGTTGTCGCTGACCAGGACCCGGGGAATGTCAAACCTGCTAAGAATATTCCTTTCCGCGAAGCTCTCCATTTTCTGCTCGGTTATGGTCGCCAAGGGCTCGGCCTCTACCCAATTGGTGAAGTAGTCAACAGTGATGACGGCGAACTTAACCTGTCCTTTTCCCATTTGCAGAGGACCAACTATGTCAATGCCCCACTGGGCGAACGACCACGGGCTGTGGGTCGGTGTCTGGAGTTCTCCCGGTCGATTGATTATGGGAGAGTATCTTTGACACTTGTCACATCTTTTAACATACTCCTATGATTCCCGGGTCATGGTTGGCCAGTAGTAACCTTGCAGTAGGGCTTTTCTTAAGAGTGCCCGGCCTCCGATGTGGTTCCTGCACACTCCTTCATGGATTTCAAACAGTATTGCTGGGACTTGTGCAGGGTGAACACAGCTGAGGTACGGGATAGTAAATCCCCTCTTGTAGAGAATGCCGTCAAGAAGATGGTAACGGACTGCTCGGTATTTAACCCAACGGGCTTCTGGAATGTCACGAGTGGGTCGATCCAGCTGGGTCCCAGAGTGACCCGGCCTACCTCTATGCCCTCTGAGTTGATCACACTTGTCTCAGGTAGGTATTGTATCCTTATCCCAGGCAAGTCTGACTCTGAAGATGAGGCGAGGCGAGCCAACCGGTCGGCTCTGGTATTCTCTTCTCTGGGTATCTGCGTGATGGAAAATCCTCGGAGCTGCTTGGAAACTGTTCGGACAAGGGCCAAGTAGGCTACCATGCTGTCCTCCCGCGCTTCGTACTCTTGGTTAACCTGATTGACCACAAGCTGTGAGTCATTGTAGCCCTGAACCTATTGTGCACACATAGAGATGGCCGACTGTAACCCGACCAAGAGAGCTTCGTATTCGGCCTCGTTGTTGGAGGCACAGAACCCAAACCTTAGTGCATATTCGAGCTGGATACCGTCGGGGGTAGTCAGGATGATTCCTGCCCCACTACCTTGCTGATTAGAGGAACTGTCCACATGCAGTACCCAGGTTGGGATGTCAGATGTAACCCGGGCGATAAGGCCGGGGGCTCAGACTCTTCGACTGGATCCTCGGGATATGTAAACTCGATAAAAAGTCCGCTACGGCTTGTCCCTTGATGGCTGTCTGGGGTCGGTAGATCACTTCAAACTCTTCCAGTTCCAATGCCCACTTGACAAGCCTCCCGGGCGTGTTTAGGTGACTGAGGATTCTGTGGAGTGGTTGGTTTGTGAGGACTACAATGGCATGGGCCTGAAAGTATGGGCAGAGCCTTCGGGCCCAGGTGATAAGGGAGAACGCCAACTTTTCGATGCGGGAGTATCTACTCTCTGCGCCCTGTAATGCCCGACTGGTGTAGTACACTGGGAACTATATCCCATGCTCTTCCAGGATAAGTGTCGAGCTAACCGCCGATGGTGACACTGCCAATTATAAGAATAGTTCTTCCTTCGGCACGGGTGTTGAGAGGAGAGGAGGGGACGCCAGGTACTTCTTGAGTTCCTGGAATGCTTCTTCACACTCTTCTGACCACTAGAACGCTTTACGGAGGACTTTAAAGAATGGCAGGCACTAGTCGGTAGCTCGGGAGAAAAATCTGTTCAGTACGGCCACCCGTCCGGCTAGGCTCTGGACTTCTTTCGTTGATTTGGGCGACCGCATGTTGATGATGGCTTTGATCTTCTCGGGTTTGCCTCAATCCCCCGTCTGCTGACTAGATGGCCAAGAAATTTCCTGGACGAGACACCAAAGGTGCATTTGGCAGGGTTCAACCTCATCCTGAACTTTTTCAAAATGCTGAAGGCCCTTTCCAGATGCTCGAGGTGGTCGGGCTCGTCCTGGCTCTTGACCAGTAGATCATCCACATATACCTCAATAGACTTTTCGATGAGGTCTTTGAACATATAGTTGACTAGGCGCTGGTAGGTAGCCCCGTCATTCTTGAGACTGAAGGGCATAACCTTGTAGCAATACGTGCCTTGGTCAGTGATGAACGCAGTCTTCTATTCATCCCCAGGGTACATGCTGATCTGGTTGTACCCCGAGTAAGCGTCCATGAATGAGAGGAGTGAGTGACCTGTGGTGGAGTCTACAAGGAGGTCTATCCTTGGCAGCGGATAGCAGTCCTTCGGGCAGGCCTTGTTGAGGTCAGTAAAGTCCACACACATTCTCCACTTCCCGTTGCTTTTCTTGACAAGAACAACGTTAGCTAACCAATTGGGATAGTGGTCCTCTCGGATGGACTTCGCCTTCAGGAGCTTCTCGACCTCCTCACTCACTGCTTTCTGTCTCTCGGGGGCCATGGCCCTTCTCTTTTTCTTAACTGGGCGGCAATCTGGGCTGACATTGAGACGATGGGACATTACCCAGGAGTCAATCCCGGGAATATCCTCATGACCCCAAGCAAAAACGTCTTGATTTTGCCTCAGGAACTGAGTCAGTTTTTCCTTCAAGCCGGGCTCCAGTAGGGTACCTATGCTGACCGTGCGGTCTGGGTACTCGGGGTCCAGCATCACTTGTTCCAGTTCTTCTATCAGACCTATCATGTCACTCTGGTCCCGAGGATCCATCTCTTGGATGTTCAAAGTTTCTGTGATTGCCCCCCGGTTCAATGAGCTGACATAACAACTTTAGGCGGTGCTCTGATCTCCACGCAAGCATCCGGGTCCCTGGGGAGTTGGGAACTTCACTGTTAAGCTGTAGGTCAAGACGACCGCTCTAGCCTTGTTGAGGGTCGGCCTGCCAAGGATGACGTTATAGGCCGACGGGGCTTCTACGATCACAAAATTGGTGACCACGGGGGCCTGCTGAGGGTAGGTCCCCATGAGAACTGGGAGCTCGATTGTACCAAGTGGTTGTGTACTGGAGCCGTTAAATCCAACCAGGGGGAGTAGCAATCGGCTGGAGCCGATCCCTAGAGATCTTGAGTTCATCGAATGCTGACGTGAACATAATGTCGGACGAGCTGCCAGTGTTCACTAGCACCCTTTGGACCATATAGTTGGCTATAGAAAGCGTCACTACTAGCAGGTCATCATGGGGGCAGTGGATACCCTGCAAGTCGTTGGACGTGAATGTTATGACATCGGTTGGGGAGGAGCTGGTGGATTGGACCTGCCAGACATCCGCTCGGGACGCCCGGGCATGCCTCTTCTATGCCGACTGTGAATCACCCCCGCCTGACGTTCCTCCGGAGATCACGTGGATGTGGCCAAGTGGTGGTGGTGGCTGATCAGGAGCTCGGGTGTCCTGCCGAGGCTGTCTGTCCACTGTGACGAACTCCGCAAGGTGTCCTTACTCGATCAGCTTCTCTACTGCTATCTTCAATTTGAAGTAATCCTCCGTTCCATGGCCGTGATCCCTGTGGTAGCGGCAAAACTTGTCCCGGTTCCTCTTACCGGGCGGGGCTCTGAGTTTAGCTGGCTGCGAAAGCAGCCTCTGCGCCTCTGCGATGGCCATAACTTCGTGTATAGACAGGGAAATTGGTGTGAAAGTAGTTGGGGGCTGACCCCGGCCATCTCTTTGGTCTTGCTTTGACTTCTTTCCCGAGCCCTTCTTGAACCCTTTACACTTGTGCTTGGTTTTTGGGGATTCGTCTCCCGCCTGGCCAGCGAGCTTTGCCTTCAAGAACTCCTTAGTATCTATGTATATTCCGACCCTCTCTGAGAGCTCCACCAGGGTTGCCGGTCGGTCACGATGGAACGACGTGACAACCTTGGTGTGTTGAACTCCCGAACAGAAGGCCATGATTACGGCTGTTTCATTAAGGTTGCGGATCAGGAGCCTTTGTTGGTTGATACGGTCTACATACTCCCTCAGGGACATCCCTTTGTGCTGCTTGACAGTCAGGAGCTGAGGTGAGGGGGTTTGAACTTCCATGGAATGGGAAACCGTGTCACCTGAGCGGTATAGGGTGACTCAGTCTCCATGTTGGTAAAGTCGTGACTGGACTTGCGGTTCAACCTCTCGATCTGCTGCTGCAGTTCCTCGACTTGGGCTTTGACGTCAATCCGCACTGTTCTCCTATATGTGTCTGAGCGGTAGGTTGGGTCGGACGATGAGGTCTCTTCCTCAAAGCGTGTCGACTTCAGGGATAGAGCCCGGCTCTGGGTCTGGGAAAGCCTGTGCCTAAGATCCCCCCGGCTCACGGCTAGAGGGTCCTCGGCCGATTCCCAGGCTCTCCGTCCGGACTCCTCCCCTCTGGCCGCGCGCCGCCGATCGATGATAATTCTGGAGTCTTCCACTTGGCAAGGATTGGGCCGAGGTCATCTTTGCGAGCGCCTGGTGGCCTGGCTGAGCTCTTCCTCACCAGGGCGTTCCCTGTCCGGTGGGGACATCGGAGAGGAAAGGGCTTGCCTTCGTGTCCGAGCGGGCCTATGAATAGGGGCGCTCTTCTCAGGCTGATTCTCTGATGCGGGGCGCTTCTCCTGTTGGGCCATAAGCACCTCTATCTGTTCCTGTGTTCGGCGTTGGCCCTCCAAAAGTTGTGCCAGTGCTGCCGTTATCTGCTCAGTCGTCATGGAGGCAGCCTGTTATTCAGGCTGCGGATTCTCCTGACCGGTCTGATTAGCGGCTTTCTTACCCGTCTTTTGCGGCATGTTGATCAGTTGAGAATTTGTTGATGAGAAGTCTCAGTCGATTCCCACAAACGGCGCCAAACTGATGATGCCTAAAATTGGTAAGAAAGGTTTTGAGAGAGAAAGAGATGAGAACAATTTGTATGTGGTTCGGTCCTGTTAATGAGGTGACCTACGTCCATGGTTACGTCTGTGCGCTTCTCACTAGCAGATCACCGGCGGCCCTGGTGAGCCAACAAAGATGGGCAGCACTGTGAGTAATACCGGCCGGGTGTATGCATACTGATGGTGAGTGTTCTGTTGAATGCTTGTAAGCTTAGAGAATTGATCTCAGATCCCCTTTGACAGGGTAGGTGGGCTCTTTTATAGATGCAAGAGTCCACCCTTACATAGTAAGTTAATAAGATTAGGAAGCCCAATCTGATTACAACTTGATTTGCATGATCTTAGGAGAGTTTCCTAAGTGGTTTAGGAAACTGCCACATCTCCTTTCGTAGACTTGTAGTTGATTTAGGAAACTGCTGGACAACTCGGGACCGAGCCGTACCTCCTGGAGAGTTGCCGCACCGCATTCCCGGGCTGTGCAAGCATCCCGAGCGTTGTCATCTGTTTACCTCAGAGGTGGACCCCAAGCTCCCATTCTGGATGGTCCGGGTCATTCTGTTGATGTGGCGGTCTAGCCTTCGCAGAATATTTCTGGACGTACCAGTTGCTACATGGTGGGGTGACATAACTCTATTATTGGAGTGGTTGAACTCACAACTTATATGTTAACGTGGTTGATACGTTGAATAGGATTGCTAACTAGATTACTGCACTAAATGACTGTCTCTTAAGTGTATGTTTATCTAGTTCAGTAAATTGTAAATTACTCTTAGTCCTGAGGAGATAAATGGACGTAGCAGTCTTATGCTAGTTACTTTGATATACTACATAGTGAGATCTTATGATCAATACCTCGGTATTTTGGGTGATTAGTATATGATGTCTATGGAATCTGTGTTGGATAACTTTTGGATAGTTTCATTCGATCACAGAAATCTGAGTACTCAGTATGATTTTTCATAAACTAGTTTATATATATATATATTATTTATAGTTAAATAATAATAATTTGCAAAAGGGTAGTATGGTCTTTCCATACGTGATCGATTGTGGATAACTAGAGTTTCCAAAAGTGGTAAATAATAGGTGACAAAAAGGTAGACAGTCAATTATTATTTTACCTTGTATTGCTTATTTACGTGGAGGGGTATATTTGCAGATAAATTTAGTGAGTTGGGCCTTAGTATAATTTCAATTTTCTTAGAGTGCAATTACAACATTATAGTAGGGCGTGTCTGTAATTAATTAGTTTTAGTTAGATCAAGAATTAATTAGATTGGCTAAGATGTGATTGGAAGCCAGGAAAAAAGGATAGTCATTAGATCCCATCGTTGGGTCCTAATCGTATGGTGCATACTAAAGCTGTGTATTGTGTTTGTATATAACAGATTGCATTTATATATAAGTATATGGATGATTTATCTTTATATAAAAATTAATATATATATATTAAATTTAAATTATTTCTTAATTTGAATTTAAAATAGATAAGAGATTTAGTGCTACTATACTCTGTATGCATATCTTATATATACATGCATATCTGTTAGGAAAAAACTAACGTGACCAAAAAAAATCACATACACCATATTGAGAGCTTTTAGTGGCTTGGGACATTCTTACCATCTTCCTGCGTACCTGAAGGTCGGAGAACAACGGTGAAGGTTCAATGGTGAAAAGGCTACATACCATATCATCTACAACTTCATAGTTTGAGATAACAATTGAAATAATATTGTTGTACTTAACCGTTTGATTAATCAACCACTGTGAGGATCTAGAAATTTTTTGAAATCCTTCCGCTTTAATTTCTATAATATTTCCAATAAGTGGTATCAGAGCAGTCTCACAGATCGTTGACTGATCAGAAGGTTAATGGATCATCATATTTAATTTTGCATTTGAATTGTTCATAGATATGTAGTTTTTTAGTTGTGTATGATGATTATGCTTTTTTTGTTGGATTACTTCAAAGCCTCGAGGTGGATTTGATGTAGTAGGTTGTTTGACAATTATAAAGGGGGGTTTGGATCGAATTTCCCGTGAATGGGCGATCCAGATCTCTTTCGCCTATGCCATGTTATTTTTACTTTGATGTAAATTAAATGTAATTTTGAGGGCCTGTAATCCTTACGAACCCGTGAGAGCTACCGGTTCAAGCAACATGCTAACACACCAAGTTGCGATGACGTGATCGAAGCAAGTGGCTGGGCGACACATGCTTTTTTTTATATACTGGACGGATTGTTTTGGGTTAGAGACTTACCGTCCATGTTGACAAACTTCAAAGTATGGAATGATGTCATTTATTTTGTCATGTAGCATGATGTCATAATTAATTTTGATTGCCATCCTCCCAGTAAGTCATGAAGAATTAAAGCCATTAATATATCCATTGGCATATCCATGTCTTGTACGGCTGTTGCAAGCATATGGAGTATAAACGGTCACTTCAAGGTTGCTGCTCCACTTTGGGAACACAGTCTATGGAAGATTTTATTTTAAGCTCGATCAAATTTTTTTTTATAGGATCGGCTTGAAGGAATCCTAGTTTTATGTGGTTATCTTATTTGTTGCATGGCACTTATATCTTACTCCCACATGTTAGGATCATGATAGTCATTATGTATTTGATCCATGAACTAAAATCATGCATATTGTTGTTATCTATGCAAGTTGGAATTTGAAGAGGTCCTAAGCAAAGTATAATTCTAATTAGATAAGGGATTTTATTTTTTCTAGTTTATCTAGAATAAAGTATTTTAATAATAAAATCCTTTTAAATTAGATTTTCTAGAATTCGTTTGTCAAGTTCATTTTATTTTATAAAATATTAATTATTTTTTCTAATAAATAAAATTGTGACAAATGTGTTTTGTTCAAATTTAGTGGGAGACATAACCCACAAATAATTTTTTAATATTAAATTATACAAGGACCTTTCCAAATAATTTACATAGACAACTTCAAATAGATTCATATAGATTTGTTATGTCAAATATGAATTGGACCATTACCTCTACAATAAAAATTCAAGTGTGTGAGGGGTATAGATACAATACCCCACGGCTTTCCATGACCAACTCAAGATAAGAGATGTTGTCACCTTGTCTCTAATTATGAAAGACTCCTCTATGGAGGGTGTCAACATACTAAGTTACCAAGCTGAGTCACATACACACATATATATATATATATATTAAGCTTAAATCAAGATGAGTGGGAGTGAAATTTTTCCCCAAGGAAACACTAACCTACAAATTAAACTAATTTGAACATAAGATCATGGTATACACTTGACTGAAATATGATAGGTATTTTCCCCAAGGAGTGATAGTACTTTCATATTTTAGAAGGCTAAAGATAAATTGAAATTCACTAAATACTTGATATTTATGTCTAGATGGTATGAGAGTGATTGAATTCCCACTGACTAGTGGCAACATATGATCTCCCCAAGGAGCCATGTAATCATAGAGCTAGTATTCTAATTTACTCAAATATGTATTTGTGATTTTGTAAAGGGCATCACTACTACTTATACATATTTGATGCTAATACCTATTGGCGTACATGTATTCTTATATGTTTATTTATGTTTTGACTTTTAGATAAAATGTTTTCATTAAACCCATTCTCAATTATCCTCAAGGAAAATCAATTAACTAGACCAAATTATGTGGATTGGAAACGTAATATGGATCTAGTGCTTACTGTTGAAGGGTGCAAACATGTGCTCTCGACTGATTATCCTGAACTTCCTGCCTTAGATTCTCCTAAAGAGGACCATGAGTGTTATGAGTGGTAGGCAAAGGCTGATGAGATGTCTTAGTGCTATATATTGGCATCCATGTCGAATGTCCTCCAGCACCAGCATCAGTCTTTGCATACTGCTAAAGATATAATGCTCAACCTTATGGAGATGTTTGGTGAGTATGGACGTGATGCTCGTCAAATTGCATTTTGCAACCTAGTTAACACTAAGATGGCTGAGGGTACTCCAATTCGAGACCATGTTTTAAAATGATTGCTTACTTAAATGAACTGGAGGTCTTGGGAGTAGATCTTGACGCAGAGTCCCAAGTTCATTTAATTTTGCAGTCTTTGCCCGAGTCATTCAATCAGTTCAAGCATAACTATAGTATGAACAAGCTTGATTACACATTACTTGGATTATTGAATGCCTTACAGGTAGCAGAGACTATTTTAAAACCCAAGGTCAGTGTTATGGTTGCTAGGTTTCTTCTGGGTCTAAGCTAAGGGTAAAGAATTCAGAAAGAAGAAACCTACCCAATATCCCAAAGGTAAATTTAAGAAGAAAAAAAAGGGAAAGGTAAGAAGATAGTTCGGGCTGAAAATCAGGCACCTCAAGGCAAGTGTTTTGAGTGTGGAGTGAAAGGACACTGGAAGGCAAACTGTCCGGTCTATTTGGAAAAGAAACAAGCTAATGGTGGTATACTTTAATCTTTTGTTATTGAGCCACATTTTGTGGAAGATTCTACTAATACCTGGTGTGTAGACTCATGTGCCACTAATCATGTTTGCAATTCATTGCAGGGGTTCCAGGTAACAAGAAATATCAGTAAAGATGAGATATACCTTTTTCTTGCATCTGATGTAAGAGTCGCAGTGGAAGCAGTTGGAGTCATGAGATTAGAGTTTGGAAGTGGTAGGGTATGAGTATTAGAAGACTGTCTTTATACACCAGAAATAAGAAGAAATTTGATTTCTGTTTCATGTCTTCCAAAATTTGGATATTTAGTGTTTTTTAGTAATACAGTTTTAATAAAGAAGGATCATTTTATTTTTTACTCTGATGTTTTGCAAGATGATTTATACTCTATATATCCTAATACCTACACTGTACATGACATTGAGAGTGTTGATTCATCCAAGATATTACCATTAAAAAGGAAGGTTTCTAAAGTGAATTCAACGTATCTTTGGCACTTACGTCTTAGTCACATTAATCTGAATAGGATCCATAGACTAGTAGCTGATGGACTTCTCACATCTCTTTTTGTCCAACCGCTACCAGTATGCAAATCCTATTTGGAAGGGAAAATGACCAGACGGTCACTTTCGGTCAAAGGATTAAGAGCCAAGAACCGTTGAAACTAGTTCACACGGATGTGTGTGGTCCCTTGAACATTCGAGTTAGAGAAGGCTATGAGTATTTTATCACCTTCCCTGATGATTACTCCAGATATGGCTATGTTGCTTAATGCATCACAAGTCTGAAGATTTTGAGAAATTCAAGGAGTTTCAGGCAGAAGTTGAGAAGCAATTAAGTAAACACATTAAGTCTCTTTGGTTTGACCGAGGAGGCAAGTATATCTTAGGAGAGTTCAAGGACTACTTAACACATTACGGGATTATATCCCAGTTAGGTGCACCTAGGCCTCCCCAGCAGAATGGTGTCGCTGAACGGAGGAACAAAACTTTACTTGACATGGTAAGATCGATGATGAGTTACTCAACTTTACCATTATCTTTTTGGGGATATGCCCTAGAGACAACATTGTACATTCTGAGCTTAGTTCCTTCTAAGTCTGTTCCCAAGACACCTAGAGAGTTGTGGGTAGGGCGAAAGCCAAGCTTACAACACTTACACATTTGGGGGTGTCTTGCTTATGTGAGGAAGGGAAAGATGGATAAGTTGGAATCAAGATCAGATGTATGTTTGTTTGTTGGGTATCCAAAAGGATGTAAGGCAGGTTTATTTTATGATCCCAGAGATCAGAAGGTGTTTGCTAGTGAAAATGCTGTATTTTTGGAAGAAGATTATATCATGAACCATATACCTAAGAGTTAATTGTACTGCAAGAATTGTCAAATGATCCAGCAGTTGCCAGCCTGTATGAGTCTACTATACAAAGTGACATACCCGAGACTACACAAGTAGTTCCATAGTCTGATGTTACACCAGTACCTCATCGTAGTGGGAGAGAAGTGAGACTACCTAGTAGGTACACTCTACTGAGAGAGTCTTACGAGGCTATTCCTGATGAACATGACCTAGATCCCTGCAACTATAATGAGGCTATTCTTGACCGAGATGCTGAGCAATGGCACATTACTATGAAATATGAAATGGAGTCTATGTACTCCAATCATGAATGGGAGCTTGTAGAATCACATGAAGGGATACAACCTGATCTCGTCAGGATCAAGATATAAAGTATGCTTTACTTTTTTTAAGGATTTGTAGTGCAAAAGTAAAGGTCGAACCCACAGAAAATGATTATTTTATCAGTTAATTAAGAAAACCTAAATCTAGTTAGCTATTAAAAATAGAAGTTTGAATGGTTGTTGATTTAATTCTTACTATTAACTAAACTATGAATTTAAACCAAAGAATTATGGAAGCAAAATTCTAAAATTAAACTACGTAAAATAATGCAAAATTTGAGATTGTTTTAATATATGGAGATGAGATCTAGGATTACAAATCCACTACTAACTATGCATTGGAGGTCCAGACTTTCTACTTTAAGTTCTATGATTGGATAATAACGGTCTATTGTAGCTACAAGCCCAATAGTATCAACAAGAGGGTATCACTAGTTTAACCTAGGCATAATTCATCTTCGGTTCACATGAATTATCTACCTATAACTAGAGTGTAGCATAACTCATCTTTTCTAGGTATGAACTATAAAAGATATAAACATCACAATTACATAAGCACTATTGTATGTAAATATTCCTATCAATAATAGAAATCAAGGAATATCGAGTTCAACAAGTACAAGGAAAAATCTAAGACAAGAATAGATCCAAAATACTATTGATTATTACCATTAAAAATCGATTATACATCAATAATCCTCAAACATACTATTACTATCCAATACTTAAAATCCTAAAGTAAGAAAGCGAATAAACCCCTTTTACATAGATAGGGTTTCAGTGAAACCCTAGAAGAATGGTTTAGTTGCGCATATTCGAGGGAAACATTGAGATGAATTTAGATGTAGCCATCAGAAACCTTCAAAGCTAGATCCTCTTCTTCTCCTTGCCTCCAATGGATGTAAGTATTATTGTGTAAAGATGTGTGTAACCCTCCAATAGCTTTAGATTCATCTATATATAGTTGTAGAGGGTTTAGGAGAGCCTTTGTAAACCTACTCTGACTGAAACTGCTATATTTTCCTCTCTGGATGTAATTAGGCAAATTGTTCGCACAGGAGTCTTCAGTATATTGAAATACGCAACTTTGATTTTTACATAGGTCGCGTAAGTGGGCCGTGCGAGCGCAATTTTGGGAGGTCGCGCGAACGGGCCACGCGAACGAGTTACGAATATGTCGCGCGAGCAGGCTGCTAGCATGAGGTGTTTATTTTTTCTGGTTCTTTCTTTCTACTTTTTCTCCTTATTAGCCTGGAACTCTTGATTTCTTCTAAATCTTGATAGAAAATGAAAAACAAAGTAAAAGTACACAAAAAACAAGCTAAAAACTGCTAACAAACATGAATTAAGACGTGTAGTTTGGATTTGTTCTCTCCCGATCACACCCCCAAACCTACATTTTGCTAGTCCTTGAGCAAAAAAGAATAGAAAAAAATAAAACTACTAATAAAAATAAAATTCCTACTCCATTTTCGCATGGATCACGATTGTACTTAGCATGTGAAACAAGCCTTTTAAACCTCTAGGTGTCCCTAGTCGGACGAGTGGAGTCTTTTGAGGGTTCTCGTCAACAAGTCACCCACAACCATCTTTATTAACTTTGAAAGAAAATTTTTATTTAAAACTTCAATATTACAACATTGACATTTTCCTTGATAAAATCGAATTTCAAGTAAAAACTGTAAATTATCAAGAGTAACATAACCGTACATCCACCTAACTTATGGCAATATTCTGAAAACATATATCGAAAGAATCAATAGAATATATCGAAGACCCGCATGTGTGTGCATGGTAATCAAAAGGATACATGATGATTATGAACTTGGAATATAACTCGGATAGCTATCTAGCAATGCTTTGACTACAAATCTCACATTGCTAATTACACTCTAAAATGAAGTCTCTCAGAAACATGTGTAATCACTCGAATAAATATATGCAAAGAAGATGAGTATTCGTAAAGCAAAAAGATCTCGCATATGACTCAAAACAACATATGACACGACAGAAAAATAGTCTTACGAATAGATATTGATCATCAAGTAAATATCGTTATCACCATGCTTTCATCCCTTTCATATCAGTTCCATATCCAAATGACATTTTTCTAGGATCATATAGGACTTTAACAAGGTTGTAATGTCGGTCAAGGGTTATGGCTAAGAAAAGAAGGGTAAAAAGAATTCAAAAAGTCCTTAAGGAGCTTATGAATGATCATAATGTGTAACGCAAGGGCTTTTATTACAATGACGATTTATTTATTATTATTTTTTTATCTACTACTTCGTATAATTTTTCTTTTTCCTTTTTTCTTTCTTCTTTTTTTTTCGACATCTACTTTTTCTCTATTAACTTTTTTTTTATTCTTCCCTATACTCTATTAGTGGCTTATTAGCCCATTTTTTTTTATGAAAAACTAATCTTCAACTACTCTTGGACATGGGTTAGGTAATTTTTATATCGGCGAACTCCATATTGGAGTGAGTAGGATAATAGGCGAACAAAGAAAAGGCTTATTCAACGGCTCTAATGGATAACAAAGGATATAAACAAGATTTTATTGGGTAGGTCAAGGCCAAAAAGGTTTATATAGACAGATGGCCTAATCTCCTTTCCTAGAGTCACATGATTCTTCAACGTTACAATATCAAGGGAATAGATTATTATTATTTTTTTTTAAATAAAAATGGTAATTACAATACTAACTCGTCTTTCAATCAAAATAAAAAAAAATTTGAGACTGATTAATGCGCTTTGTCAAGGATATTCGACAAGATAATTTTAAAACCCTCAAACAAGGATGACAGGCTCTAAAGCTCACCGAGTTTAGTCTCCACACTATTGCTATCTAGAAATCCAAGCTATATTGTAATTCAGTATAACGTGCATCCACGTGACTATGTGCCGTGCAACAAATAGATATGCAAGTATACGATATTAAACAGTGATTCCAACGATATATAATTCCAAGACATACCTTCATAATTCTAGTAGACAATGGATCACTTTCTCTCTTAACGTCAAGTTTCAAAGAAATCTAGTTAAAACAAGAAATAACGCAACATTGAACAACATTAAGAAAATATAAGAAAACGTATTTTTTTTACTACGTACAAATGAAAGAAATAATGAATTAAAGAAACAATTAAAATGGAATAAAACTAAAAAGTACTAAAACTATTAAACTGAATATAAATGAAACAAAATAAAAGACTAATCCTAAAATACAAAGAAAAATCCATATACTCCCCCAAACTTAGTCATTGCATGTCCCTATGCAGGTATGAGCATGACAATGACATGGATATAAGCCTCGGTGAAGATGACCAAGACGTCCACTCCGGGGAGCGTGTCTAAAGGAGGTGGAACATTAGCTCTGGTATACCAATCAATCAACTCCCACTCTGGATGCTCAACAGGATCGAACGGTGGCCCTATCTCCTCGTACTCATCCTTCGTAAGAATCTCCGAAACCAACTCTACCTCATCCTCCTTAGCAACACATGGTCCCAAATTGACCTCATCATCCTCAGGACCGGCATAAGGTGCAAAGATCGAGGCTATGTCCTCAGGACACCAGTCAGGGTGACCCGAATAACATTCAACACATAATCAAGTAGGTTTTTATAGGGATAGGTAACCTCAGGTGAAGGGATAATGGTCGATATAGGAGCAATAGAATGAATATCACCAAGACTCAAGAGAACCCCCTCATCATCCTCGGCCTCATCATCATCGGTCGAGTAATTGGCTAATTCTGATGAAGAAGAAGACTCAGAGGACGTAGGTGGGGCACCATAAGGGCCATCGATAGCTGTCAGGTCATCGCCAAGGAGATCGTCCTCATCAGAAGAATCAGAACAGACATTAATATGAACACGACAATGGTACCAACCGGGATGATCGACTGGACCGTATGGTTTGGCTACCCTAGGACTCAGCGAAGTGTCATTACTGGATGAACCAAAGTTGGTATGACGACTTGACAGACTTGAAGACTTATCGGGGGAAGAGGGCGGAGATAAGGAGCAGTCCATAGTACAAGGATAAAAATAAGATATGAGGATCGAGGTATGCTATATGGATATGTGGAAACTATAACCTGAAATCAAGAGTATATCATAGCTGAAATCTTATTAGTTCTAGATATTAGAATGAGAAACAAAATTACTGTTATTGGATTACTGAGAATGGTCAGTATGAACGGTTGAAATTATAACCTATGCAACTAATTTGAATTTCAACGCAATATTTAGGCATAATTTCTCCCAAACCTTTTTAAAGTGCAATGGGGCAAGATTTGCTTGCGATGAATAAATTCAATGAATTTTCACAAGTGAATCATTCAAAACATTCTATAGAGAATGATGTATGTAGAAGCATAATCGGTAAATAGTAATTTAACTGTGCGACTAATATAAGGTTCAGGAATATAACAAACCACAAAGAAAAGAAAAAAAATGCAGAAATAATAAATACAGACCCAAATTAAAAAGAATGAAGTAAAAGATACTACCTGAACTAGACCGGTCGTAGCCGGGGTACATCAATCTCCTAAAAATAAACAAAAGAAACTGAAACGTAAAAGCATAACCATAAAATAATACACAGGGCAATGTCTGAGAATGTCTAAATCCACCCACCATATACAAGAAAAAATGAAAAAAATGAATGTCTAACACCCCCCATCAACACCAACCCTAATCATTGTCTCGCTCAACCAACACCAGCTCCAACCCTGTACTCCCCTAACCTGTGTCACCATTACCATCTCTATCGCCATCCCTCCCATCACCACCCTCACCGCCCTCATCACCAGCCTCTTCCTCCTCACCAGCCACCTCTATAGCCTGCTGCGTAGGTCATAGAAATACAGACTGGTATACAGCCTCCCTATGAGCCAGAATGTCCTCCAGCTGATCTGGATGCGCCAGATGGAAATAGGAACGCATGTAGGACTGCAGCTGGAGGGTCTCACCATGAAAAGCACACACATTGTCGTAGGTCTAAGGACATGATATATCCTCCGGTGGAGGTGGATGTTGTGCCTCTTGCTTCCGCATCACCTGGGCTTGGTCTCGGGCCCTCTTAACCTCCATGTCTAAACAATCCAAGCTCAACTTATAATCAGTAGAAGCGAAGTCTCGGATCCATATATCAACGGGCTCATCTATAGGTATCAAAAAGGCCTGGACCAAAGGATGGCTGTGATGGTCCGAGGGTAGGGCAAGATGAGTTTGGACTCGGCGGCGTGGTCAATGGTGTGACTTGCGATACACATGACCTCCATAATAACGTGGCTTGGGTGAAACCAGTCTTGCGATAGACAGTGTGGAGGATATGGTGGATCTCCTTGGTCCTTTCTTGTTTGTGACCAAGGGGGTAAACGTTGTGTTTGAAGACATGGTCGACAAACCACATTTGGTGGGGCATGTGAGATCAGCGAATAGTTTGCCCCAAACCAGAGCGGCCACCGCACATGTCTTGGGTGATGTGGGTGAACGGGTGTAGGTGAGAGAGAATATTTAATTTAGGGACTTGGTATGAGTGGGAGGGGAGCTAAAGGGCATCAGTGATGTTGTCTGGGTTAATGGTGATGTCGTGGCCATCTAGGGTTGTACTCAAGTAGGTGTGTTGGCTTAGGGATTGTTTATGGTATCGTAGGTTTTGGTAAAATAAACGTACAAGGTGTGGGTAACTGATAAGGTCTGGGTTTTGAAAAAAAAGAGGTGGGGCTAGTGTTGGGCGAATAAGGTGTTAAAGCCCCACCTTGCATTGTCATCAGTGTGAAGAAATTAGTGTCGATGACGGTCTCGTCGTTTAAACCCCGGTTTACATACTTAGGTTCTAGTTCATTAGGGTTAGGGTCACGATCAGGTAGGGGTCCAGTCTATTTCTCTTTTCCTTTAGATTTCTTTTGTTGTGGTTAGGAACTTGAGGCTAATTTAACGGTTTATTTAGTCATGGTAGAGAGATGGGTGTAAGAGGTAAAAGACAAATTTTGGAAATGTCGGCTCTAAAAATTGGATGTGCCCAGCAAAGGAAGAAGAGAAAAGAGGAGGGGGAATGGGTCACCTGCAAAGAAGAAATCCCAACAAGGGTTACAATTAATAATTACAATTTGCAATGAAAGTAAAATAGGGTCCTCAGGGTGACACCTAGCAACTGTGAGAAGAGACTGCCCCTTCCCACTCATTGCCCCGATAAGGGCACACATATTGTGGCATGTCATTGGGTACTTGCTGCGTGTTTATGGAACATTGTTCAAAAATGTTAGAAATTAACGTATATGTTAAAATTTCTTCGAGCTTAGGAACAAAATCCATGACGTGACATAGGCCTTTGATTTGTTTTGAACTAAACTTGAGGAAATGAAATAGTTAAGGTACGTAACAAGTAAAATCAATTTTATAAGAATCTATATTATGTGAAAGTTTGTTTTGGAAAATTAATGTGCTAGTCTCCAATTGTGATTAATGTTGGTCTTGATTCAAACTTGCAGTTAACTATTCAAATACTAATTAAAGTTGACAATCGAACTAGTCAGAAAAGTCGAAACTCCATGATTAGGTATCCATTCAGACAGACATTGGTCTTAAGCTACATTAGTAGTGAACTGAATGTTCACACAAAATGTATTCAAATGAGACCAATTCCTGGCAGGATTAATACCTAGTACTAGAGTGTCAGTTAGAAACACATTATTCGGTAAATAACATTCCATACAAGTCATAACTCATTCTTAAATATACATGAATCTTAAGTTGCACATTTCAGGGGACTTAACAAATTTTCCAAGAAAGATATATAGCAATATTGATATGGAGGCTTTGTATGAAATTAATTTACATGTATAATAGATCTGTGTTATAGCTCATTAGATCTATGTTATATTCTCATGAGGACCAGTTGAAAGTTCTGTAAAATTTAGTGGGGATGTAGTTGAACAGATATGAAAACATGTCGAGATCCTAATTTACCCACTTGTATACTTAATTCAGTATGTTTTGACAACGATCAAATGTATATTCATATTAACCTTAAATCTGGACTTAAATTTTGAATGTATATCCATACCTAAGAGTGATTATACTTATGTAGATAAATGAAACCCCAATTTTTGGAAGCCCTACATGACTCAGTGTTCTCTAAATTGGGGTTGGGGTTTTTGAGATAAGAGTATTGTAGGGCTTAATAAATATAACTACATGTGTGCACATGTATGTAGAAAGGTACAATCCTTAAGTCTAACCCCAATATTTATCAACTTAGGGGCTAGGGATTGGGAAATCTTTAGTGAATGTGGGCTTGGTGTGTATGTAATTATGAAGATTAGGTTTTGGTGTGTTTGATCACCAAGTCTGGGGTTTCACAAGATCTCAAATCTCCAACCCTAATTATTCATTAGTGTGTTGAAATTAGGGATTAGGGTTTAAAAGAATTATAGTGTGAATAGATATATGCACATGTCTATCTGTGTAAGGGTGAACATATGTGAGTATGTATAAAGTAATATGTATGAATATATATATATATAAATTACCTGAAATTGAGGGTTTTGGGAGATTGAATTTTAGGGTTTAGGTTGAATACTAAGAAAATGTATGTGAATCCATGTGTGAATCTCAACATCTATATTTATCCATCACTAAACTGAAATCTGTATGTATATATATACCTGTGTATAGAGAGAGAGAAACCAATGAGAGAATTAATCTGCGGTTTGCGGCGGTGGTTGTCTATGCAGTGGCGGTGTCGTGTATGTAGCAACGGCGTGTGGTGGCCGACGATGGTAGTGTGGTGGTGGTGGAGAGAGGAGATGAGAGATTTGAGAGAGAATGAAGATCGCAGAGAGAGAGAGAGAGATGGAAAATGAAGAGAAAAGAGAGAGAAAGTGTTCTCAAATTTAGGGCACACAACCCTATTTATATGCGGAGAGGGACCTCGTGCGAGCGAGCTTCGCGCGCGCGAGTCCCTCCGCGAGGAGAAGCTAAGGCTTTGTTTTATGTTCATAAAATATTTTTCCAAGTTAGAAAATCGCGCTTGCGGGCCGCTTGAGCGGGACCTCGAGGGCGCTAAAGCTAGGGCGAGATGAAGCTGAGGCTTTTTTTTCACTTGTTTTGATGTATAAGGGTACAAATAGTGAAACTTTCTTCTGTTAGGTCTTCGAGAATTCAGACATTGGCCCTTAAACTACTAAAAATTGTACAAAACGTAAAGAAAAACTCTATAAATGCTTTGGTTGCCTCCCAAGAAGCGCTACATTTTACGTCGTTAGCTCGACCGATGCAAGTGCTCAATCGAGATAGATCGGGTCTACCAGATCTATAGATTCAATTTCTCTTTCATCTATCTCGTATGACAGGTACAGCTTAAGTCGTTGGCCGTTTACTTTAAAAAGTGTCCCACCGTTTGTATCTTGGATTTCGATTGCTCCATGCGAAAACACTTATGTTATACTGAACAGACCGTCCCATCGGGAACGTAGCTTACCTAAGAATAACCTCAATTTTTAATTAAATAACCATATGCATTGTCCAACTTTGAAATTTTTTCTTATGATCATTTTATCATGGAAAGCTTTCGATCGTTCTTTATAGATTCTAGCATTCTTGTAGGCTTCTTTTCGTAGTTCCTCAAGTTCTTGTATTTAAAGTTTATGGTGGCACCTTGCCGCTCTTATATCTTGGTTAAGCAATTTTATGGCCCAGTAGGATCTATGTTCAAGTTCCACTCGGAGGTGGCATGCTTTTCCATAGACTAGTCATTATGGATGCCTTCCAATAGGAGTTTTATAATCTATTTGATATGCCCAAAGCGCGTCAGTCTATCGTTGTGACCAATCTTTGCGATCCGGACAAGTTGTTTTTTCCAATGTACTTTTTACTTCTCTATTTGAAACTTCAACTTCAACTTGGCCTTGGGTTTGTGGATCGTACGCGGTTCGTACCTTATGAGTGGCGGAATATTTTCGGACGAGGGCCTCAAATTGACAATTACAGAAATATTTTCCCTCGTCGCTTATAATTGCTTGTGGTTTACCGAATCGATAGAATATATTATCTTTAATAAAAGAAACCACAACTTTATGGTTGTTGGTTCTTAGCGCCACTGCCTTCATCCACTTGGAAACTTAGTCGAGGTCGACTAGAATGTATTCGAAAACACAAGATGAAGGAAACGGACCCATAAGGTCAATGCCCCCAAACGTCAAATATTTCACTAATAATGATCGGGGTAAGAGGCATCACATCGCAACGGGACATGTTACCTGTTTATTCACAACGTACACACTTAAACAAAATTCATGCGCGTCCTTAAACAGTGTTGGCCAATGTAACCCACTTTGGAGGACCTTAGTAGCCGTTCGACGGCCTCCAAAGTGTCCTCCGCATTCTAGAGAGTGACAAAAGTTTATTATAGAGTTGAACTCACTCTCCGGAACACAACGTCGTATTATTTGATTAGAACAGTGCTTAAATAAAAGTGGATCATCCCAATAATAATGTTTAATTTATGAAAAGAAACGATCTTTATCTCGGTTAGACCATGTATAAGGAATATATCCCTTAGCTAGGAAATTAACAATGTCATTGAACCACAGACATTTCATAACGACTAGAGCAAATAAATGTTCGTCTGCAAACGAATCTTGGAGAGGGGTAATATCGTTCGACTTGACAAAGATCCATGACAGGTGATCGGCGACAACGTTTTCACAACCCTTTTTATCTCTTATCTCGTAATCAAACTCCTGAAGGAGTAAGATCGAATGAATTAGATGAGTTTTATTTTCTTTCTTATTCAACAAATGACGTAATGCAGCGTGATCGGTATAAACTATAACCTTTGACCCTAATAAATATGAACGGAATTTGTCAAGGCCAAACACGACCACGAGCAATTCTTTTTTCGTAGTTGTATAATTCAATTACGCATCCTTTAGGATTTTACTAGCATAATATATAACATGAGGCACTTTATTAACTTTCTGGCCTAAGACAGCTCCAACAGCATAATTGGAAGCGTCGTACATTAATTCAACCAGAAGTGACCAATCAGGGGACTGGATCACCGGAGCCGTGGAAAGTAGGGATCGTAACATTTCAGATGCCTTTAGACATTCATTATCAAAGACAAAAGGGACATCCTTGGAGAGCAGATTGCACGAGGGTCTTAAAATTTTACTAAAATCTTTGATAAACCTTTGGTAAAAACCGGCATGACCGAGAAATGAACGGATTTGACGGATGGAAGACGGGGGTGGAAGTTTGTCTATTAATTCAAATTTTGCCTTGTTGACCTCTATACCTCGTTTCAAAACAACATGACCCAAGACGATTCCTTCTTGAACCACAAAATGGCTCTTTTCCCAACTCAAAACCAAATTCGCTTCCTCACATCGGGTGAGGACTTTCATAAGATTTTAAAGACATTCTTTAAATGTAGGACCAAAAATTGAGAAATCATCCATAAACACCTCTAAAAAATTTTCAACCATGTTAGAAAAAATTGCCATCATACACCGTTGAAAGGTGTCCGGTGCATTGCATAAACCAAATGGCATCCAACGATAAGCAAAGGTACCAAATGGACATGTAAACGTAGTTTTCTCTTGGTCGTCAGGATAGACAGGTACTTGGTTATAACCAGAGTACCCATCTAAAAATAAATAAAAGCTTTGACTTGATAGACATTCCAATATTTGATCGATGAATGGGAGAGGGAAATGATCCTTACAAATCATTGTATTCAGTTTACGATATTCAATACATACCCGCCAACCAGTAGGTTGACGGGTGGGTATGAGGACTCCTTTTTTGTTTGGCACAACTGTAATTCCCGATTTCTTTGGGACAACTTGGGTGGGGCAGACCCAATTACTATCGAAGATCGGATAGATAATACCTGCATCTAAAAGTTTTATGACTTCTTTCATGACCACTTCCTTCATAATAGGATTAAGACATCGTTGCATTTCTCTCGACGATTTAGCATTTTCATCTAAGTTGATTCGATGCATGAAAACAGATGGGTCAATTCCTTTTAAATCAGCTACCGTCCATCCTCTTGCATTCTTATGATTTCCTAGGACCTTTAATAGTTGCACTTCTTGACTTATAGTTAGATTTGAAGCAATTATAACCAGGAGTTTCGTATTAGGTACTAGAAATGCATATTTTAAAGAGTTCGGTAATAGTTTAAGTTCAAGGGTCGGGTGACACTTGATAGACGGTAGTGCAAGTTCATGCGCAAGAGGTGGTAGGGCCTCTATCTTGGGAATCCATAGAAGGACACTAGTCGTGTTTACTGATTCCAACAAATTATTTAATTCGTCAATATTCGTATCAATGTTGAAATCATTAAAATTGAAATGCGATAAACAAGCTTCCAAGGCTTCTTTAGTTAATATAAAGGGTACCGCCTCTTCTACCAACTCGTTAATTAAATCAATTGCACAACAATCTGCCTCTTCGTCATCTGTATATGAGTGATTCAATGCATTAAAAATGTAAAGAAGAACAATCATGTCTCCAAACATTATATCCATTACTCCATTCCTATAGTTTATAATTAAATTACCTATAGCCAAGAAAGGACATCCTAGAATAACCGCGACATGTTTACTAGCATCGAGGACTGGTTCAGTGTTTAGCACAATGAAATCGACCGGGTAGTAGCATCTATCCACCTTTACCAACACATCATCTATCACTCCACATGGTACTTTAATTGAATGATCCACTAGCTGTAAGGTTGCAGCGGTCAGTTTTAATTCTCATAAGCCCAAGTGTTCGTATACTGAATAAGGTAATAGATTCACACTCGCTCTAAGGTCAAGAAGGGCTTGGTGGATATACTTGTCACCTATGTGACACGCGATTGTAGGTGTACTTGGGTCCTTGTACTTGAGTGTGTTGTATTGAAACATAGATCTAACTTTTTCCGTTAAAAAGACTTTTTTAGATAAATGATTCCTAGATTTCCTCTTTTGAGTGCATAAGCCTTTTAGAAATTTTGCATATGGAGCTATTTGCTTAATGGCATCGAGCAGTGGAATATATATTTTTACCTCTTTAAATGTCTCTAGGATATCCTTCAGTTGTGTTCCCTTCTTCGAAAAGTGAGATGAGACATCTACACTAGGAGGAAATGGTATCCTAGGCACCTAATTTGACGAGTTTGTCGCTTTACATGCATTAGGTACCGAAGGAGCAGGGTCCTTTATAACTGTATTATCCTTCTCATCTTTTTTTTACTGATTTCTTTTCCTTTATCTTTTTAAGGCTCGGGAGGAGGTACAACCTCTTTTGGTCGCTCAGTTGTTCTAGTCGACACTACATTTACTTGGTCACTCGCTATTCCTACCTCATACTACCCTTTATGGTTTTGAACCGGCTGACTCAGTAACTTCCCTTCAATGTGACATTCAAGGTATTAGCTAGTTGTTCCATTTGGGATTCTAACTTAGCGATAGATTGAGTACAGGAGTTAACGAGTTGAGACTGTGATTGCAATTGGGCCTCTAAGTTTTTCAACGATGCCAACACACTCTCTTCAAAATTTTTGTCCCTAGGAGGATTAGCACGGAAGGGGTGTTGTTGGTATTGATCAGGTTGAGGCCTATATGCATTTGGAAAGTTTGTCGTCTCTGATTTGGTATACGGTCCTTCACTATTTAACTTCCATAAGAGGTTTTGGTGAGGTCTCCATGTCATGTCCAGTTTATAACCAATGGGGTTATAGCTGGGTCTTTGGAACTATTGAACAACATTAATTTGTTGTTCCATATATTCCAAAAAATTATGAAGCAGACGGACATGCCAGTGTAGAATGAATAGGGTCAAAGCATAACTGATATATTTCAACAGGAGTAAGTGGGCCTTGCATGTGGCCCATCATCATGGGGTGGTCCATTTTCCTACTTAATTTTTGAATTTCACATGAATGGCTTGACTTAACTTTAGCCTCTCTTTTTTGTTGTGGTGGAAGATAATCCTCGGGGTGTACGGACACAACTTGGTGCATTGAATTTTCACTCAAAGTTTCGAATATCTTCCACGGTTCATTGGCACTCTTGTGGAGGATCGTCCTCGCACAAATGGCATTGACTGTGTTACGAACGACGGGAATGTGTCGCTCATAGAAAACCTGTACTAATTGCCATTTAGGTATCTGATGATGAGGGCAAGAACGTAGAAGTTCCTTAAAATTGTTCCCATGTGTCGTAAAGTGTCTCACCATCTTGCATCATAAAATTTGTTATAGATTTTCTAATTTGATTTGTGTGAGTGATGGGAAAAAACTTTTGTAGGAATGCTGTATGCAATCCATCCCATGTTCTTATAGAGTTTGGCTCCAAAGATTGGAGCCAATACTTCACTTTATCTTTAAGGGAAAATGGGAAAAGACACAACTTTAGCTCATCATCTATTAAATTTTGAATTTTTAATGCAGCACAGATACCCTGAAATTCACCTAAATGATTGTAAGGATCTTCCTTAGCACCATCGTGAAAAGATGGTAGAAGTGCAATGGTCGATGACTTGATCTCAAAGTGAGCTGCAGTCACCTCTAGTAATTCTATGTATGACGGTGGAGTATAAGCAGTAGGGGTAAAATATTCTTTTAGCGGTGGAGGTGGAGGTATGTTAGGGTTGCCTCCATTATTTTGATTATTTCCGTTATTCCCATTATTTCCGTTATTTCTGTTATTTCCAAAATCAGCCATTGTAATAGGTTTGATTTTTATAGTTCTAGTTTTCCTTAGGCATTTAAGAGTACTTCTAATTTCAGACTCAAACAAAGACGACGGCTCATGTGTGGATTCGTCATCTAGCATCAACCAAGCTCTAGAAGCTTGGGTTAAAGACCTAAGGATTCTAAGGTTACGTTCAAGTTCATGATCAAGCGGGTTGAATTTAGGTTTACTCGAATGGGTACTAAGCATAAACTAAAGAAACTGACATTAAAATAAGGACTGACTCAACCAAATAAGAAAACAAACTACACAAATAACACACACAAGCACACAATACTTCTATGATGCATGTAATTATCCCGTAATGCAGTGATTCGCGTCAAAGCCCAGTGCGCCGGGTTTCCTAGCTATTGCAGTGATCGCTCCACACCTAACCTAATGCAAGTAATTACGTCTCAGCGCGCTGACTTACAATGGTTTGATGCGAAATTTAAGCAACAAATTTACTTGATATTTTAATTTTATTGTAAGCTTTATCCCAGGTTCGCGTAAGCTCCGTTGACGTGCACTGCTGTTCCACTCGAACATGCTAGAATTTGACAGCTTGTAATCTACAAAAACAAGGATAATTTCAGTGACTCAAAAATTAAACTAGAAATAAGAAAATTAAAATCTAAGTTCATATTTACTAACTATCTAAATTAAGATTCTAAAAATTAATGACAAAAATATTGCAATCCCCAGCAACGGTGCCAAAAATTGATCTCGTCAGAATCAAGATATAAAGTATGCTTTACTTTTTAAGGATTTGTAGTGCAGAAATAAAGGTCGAACCCACGGGGATCGATTATTTTATCCGTTAATTAAGAAAGCGTAAATCTAGTTAGCTATTAAAAATAGAAGTTTGAACGTTTGTTGATTTAATTCTTACTATTAACTAAACTATGAATTTAAACTAAAGAATTATGGAAGCAAAATTCCAAAATTAAACTACGTAAAATAATCCAAAATTTGAGATTGTTTTAATATATGGAGATGAGATCTAGGATTATAAATCCACCACTAACTATGCATTGGAGGTCTAGACTTTTTACTTTAAGTTCTATGATTGGATAGTTACGATCTATTGTAGCTATAAGCCCAATAGTATTAACAAGAGGATATCGCTAGTTTAACCTAAGCATAATTCATCTGCGATTCACATGAATTATCTACCTATAACTAGGGTGTAGCATAACTCATCTTTCCGAGGCATGAACTATAAAAGATATAAACATCACAATCACATAAGCAATATTGTATGTATGTATTCCTATCAATCACAGAAATCAAGGAATATTGAGTTCAACAAGTATAGGGAAAAATCTAAGACAAGAATAGATCTAAAATACTCTTGATTATTATCATAAAAACCCGATTATACATAAATAATCCTCAAACATACAATTACCATCCAATACATAAAATCCTAAAGAAAGAAAGCGAAGAAATCCTCCTTTACATAGCCAGGGTTTCATTGAAATCCTAAAAGAATGGTTTAGTTGCGCATATTCGAGGGAAACATTGAGATGAATTTAGATGTAGCCATCGAAAAACTTCAAAGCTAAATCCTCTTCTTCTCCTTGCCTCTAATGGATGTAAGTATTGTTGTGTAAAGATTTGCATAACCCTCCAATAGCTTTAGATTCCTCTATATATAGTTGTAGAGGGTTTAGGAGAGCCTTTGTAAACCAACTCCGACTGAAACTGTGATATTTTCCTTTCTGGACGTAATTAGGCAATTTCGTTCATGCAGGAGTCTTCAGTACATTGAAATACATAACTTTGATTTTTACATAGGTCGCGCGAACCGGCCGTGCGAGCGAGGTACGGATATGTCGCGCGAGCGGGCCACTCGCGCGAGATGTCCTTTTCTGGTTTTTTCTTTCTGCTTTTTCTCCTTATTTAGCCTGGAACTCTTGTTTTCTTCTAAATCCTATCAGTAAATGAAAAATAAAGTAAAAGTACACAAAAACAAGCTAAAAATTGCAAACAAATATGAATTAAGATGTGTAATTAGGATTTATTCTCTCCCGATCAAAACCCATTGGGTGCAAGTGGGTCTAAAAGAGAAAGAGGGGAATGGATGGAAAGGTCGAGTCCTTCAAAGCAAGGCTAGTTGCAAAAGGTTATACTAAAAAAGAAGGGATCGATTATGAGGAAACTTTTTCACTGATTTCCATGCTTAAGTCCATTAGGATTCTATTGTCCAGAGCTGCACATCATGACTCTGATATATGGAAGATGGATGTCAAGATAGCCTTCTTGAATAGCCATCTTGAGGAAGACATCTACATGGTGTAGCCAGAGGGATTCATGGCAACAGGCCAGGAGCAAATTGCGTGCAAATTACATAAGTCTATTTATGAACTTAAGCAGGCTTTGCGTAGTTGGAACATTCATTTTGATTAGGCAATCAAGTCTTTTGGTTTTGATCAAAATGTGGATGAACTGTGTGTATATAAGAGGGATGAGGGTAGTATAATAGTATATCTAGTTCTCTATGTAGATGACATACTCCTTATTGGAAATGATGTAGGAGTATTATCTATAGAAAATATGGCTCTCTAACTAGTTTGACATGAAAGAGTTGGGTGAGGCCAGTTATGTCCTTGGGATCAAGATTATGCGAGATCGCAAGAAAATGATGTTAGGTCTATCCCAATTAGCATACATAGATAAGATTTTGGTCAGATTTGCAATACATGAGTCCAGGAAAGGCATTGTGCCTTTCAGACATGGAGTCCCTCTATCTATGGATCAATGTCCTAAGACACCCGAGGAAGAGGAGTAAATGAGAAGGATTCCTTATGCTTCGGCTGTAAAAAGTATCATGTATGCTATGCTGTGTACAAGACCAGATATCTATTATGCTGTAGGAATAGTCAGCGAATATCAATCTAACCCAGGGCCAGCACACTAGCAAGCACTAAAGCATGTTCTTAACTATTCAAGGAGGACTAAGGGTTATATGTTAATCTACATTAGAGAGAGTTTGGTTCTAGTTGGTTACACTGATTCTGATTTTCAATCAGATCATGATTCCAAAAAGTCAGCTTTTGGTTATATGTTTACACTTGGAGATGGAGTCAATAGTTAGAGGAGTGTAAAGCAATCATATATTATCGACTCCACCATGGAGGCCGAATATGTAGCAGCCTCTGAGGTAACAAAAGAGGCTATATGGGTCTGGAAGATCCTCATGGATCTAGAGGAAGTACCTTATGCAAGCTCTCCTATTGTTCTTTATTGTGATAATAGTGGAGCAATTGCGCAGAGTAATGACCCCAGGAACCATAAGTGTGGAAAGCATATAGAGAGAAAATATCACCAGATTCGCGAGTTCGTGCAGAGAGACGATGTCATTGTGGCCAAAATTGCATTGGCAGAAAACCTAGCAGATCCTTTCACAAAGACCCTGACAGCAAAGAAATTTGAGTTTCATGTGGATGAATTAGGAGTACGATGTAATGTTAATTGGCTTTGAGTACAAGTGGGAGAATGTTGGGATTATATGCCCTTAAAGCCATTCGTTAAGACATTTATTATTAATAAATTGAATTTATTATTGATTGTTATAACATATTATGGGTATACCTGTATCATTTCAAAACATGAGCTGTGTATTCATGTCTCCTCAAGTTGAATTGTAGTTGATGTAGGTGTATAGAAAGGATTCACACATGGGAGTTCATGATCATCAGTTCCTTTCAACTTGAAACTTGTTTCACAGTTAGTATGAATTTGGGACAATTCATATGGACGACTGTAACATATAGTTGCTACATGGTGGGGTGACATAACTATGCCATTGGAGTGGTTGAACTCACAACTTATATGTTAATGTGGTCGATGTGTTGAATAGGATCGCTAACTAGATTACTGCACTAAATGACTGTCTCTTAAGTGTTTGTTTATCTAGTTTATTAAATAATAAATTACTCTTAATCCCGAGGAGATAAATGGACTCAACACTCTTATGCTAGTTACTTTGATATACTAGATAGTAAGATCTTATGATCAATACCTCAATATTTTGGGTGATTAGTATATGAGGTCTGTGAACGTGTATCTTCAATATGGAATCCACATTGGATAACTTTTGGATAGTTTCATTCAATCACAGAAATCTGAATACTCAGTTGGGTTTCCTAAACTAGTTTTTATATATTATTTATATTTAAATAATAATTATTTACAAAAGGGTAGTATTGTCTTTCCATACGTGGTCGATTGTGGATAACTAGAGTTTCCAAAAGTGGTAAATAATAGGTGACCAAAAAGGTAGACAGACAATTAGCATTTTACCTTGTGTTGCTTATTTACGTATAGGGGTATATTTGAAGATAAATTTACTGAGTTGGGCCTTAGTATAATTTCCATTTTCTTAGAGTGCAATTACAACATTGCAGTAGGGTGTGTCTGTAATTTATCAATTTTAGTTAGATCAAGAATTGATCAGATTGGCTAAGATGTGATTGAAAGCCAGAAAAAAGGATGGCCATCAGATCCCATCGCTGGCTCCTAACCGTAGGTTGCGTACTAAAGCTGTGTATGGTGTTTGTATATAACAGATTGTATTTATATATAAGTATATGGATAATTTATCTTTTTATAAAGATAAGTATATATATTAAATTTAAATTAATTCTTAATTTGAATTTAAAAGAGATAAGAGATTTAGTGCTACTATATCTCTGTATCCATATCTTATATATATATATATATATATGCATATCTGTTAGGAAAAAACTAACGTGACCAAAAAAAATCACATGTGCCATATTGAGAGCTTTGAGTGGCTTGGGAGTTCCTACCATCTTCCTGTACATCCGAAGGTCAGAGAACAACGGTGAAGGTGCGGTGGTATCATCTACAACTTCAGAGTTTGAGGTAACAATTAAAACAATAATGTTTTACTTAATCATTTGATTAATCAACCACTGTGAGGATCCAAATTTTTTTTTGAAATCCTTCCGTTGTATTTTCTATAATATTTCCAATAGGTGCTGGCAGCTCTTTAAGGTATAGAGACCCAGGTTCAGTTACAAGCACAACTAGTGCACTCTCACACCCACCATTGCCAAGCTCGAGTCTAAAATGGGGCAACTATCCAATTCACTTAGCCATAGGGATGAGGGTAAACTACCGAGTCAAGTGTTTGATAATCCTAAGGGTCAAAATAAATTCAAGGTAGAAGAACACAACCATGCACAAGTACACATCGTGTCCACTAGGTTCAATACCTGTGAGGAAGAAGTTATAGAGATTCCCGTTGATGTTAGAAAGGACACAAGGAATGTTCCGGTCAAAGAGAAAGATAAAGATCAGAGTCAAGTTGAGAAGGACCAAACCCTTCTACATCTTGTATACCTGTTGCGACACCATATGTGCCTAAGGCTCCATTTCTAGAGTATCTAGTTGTACCATCCCCTTTTGCAAAGAAGGGTACTAAGTCCGAGGATATCCTCGAAGTGTTTAAGAAAGTTAAGATTAATCTTCCTCTTCTTGATGCTATTAAACAAATCCCTGCCTATGCTAAGTATTTGAAGGACCTTTGCACTCATAAGTGCAAATCCCAAAGTCATGTTTCCAAAAAGATCTTGCTCACTGAGCAAGTTAGCTTTACTCTACGTTGCAATACTACTCCTAAGTACAAAGATCCTGGTACCCCTACCATTCCTTGCTTTATTGGAGACCATTTCATTAATAGGGCAATTTTAGACTTAGGACCGAGTGCCAATTTGTCACGTCCCGGCATAGCCAAAATAGGGAAAATTTTAAAATTTCCATCTTGGACCCTGAGGCACGTGACTGGTTGTATTACTGAATTGTCCACGACCAAATACTAACAATAAACATCATAACAAAAAGGATAAGACCAACACTTACAAGGTAATATTACAATAAAAGGCCACCTTACTAGATAACTATTACATCATCGTAAATACATCAGAGTCTTATGGCTCTAGGGCCTTAAAAAAGCAACTACAAAAGATATAATAAGTCTTCTGATAGAGATTACAATCAAAAACATTTACAAAAGACAGCCACTAGCATTCTCTCTAACTACCATATCCATATCCATCTTTGGTGTACTCTTCCTCCACGTTCTCCACTTGCGTAGCATCATAACCCGTGTACTCATCACCTGGATAAGCTGGACATGGGAATGCCTAGCGACATGAACATCGTCAGCTTATGAAAGCCGAGTGAGAAAAACTTATATAGCCACACACAATAAGAAATATATTTACTACTTCTATTACGTCTTTTACAGTTCTCCCACATTCTCACCACGGAACTATAACTACTAGCGTGCCCATACAGGTATTTAAAAAGAAAATGATCAATGTGACTAATCTCAACATCTTGACTACACTACCACATTCTACTACTAGAGCCTGACACAGAATCACAACTCTAGCCAATCAACAACAGAGAGTCTAACCACATTACACTAAGTTTCACTTCGTCATGGAGAATCGAAGTGATTGAACTCAATATTATCTTCATCACGAAGACTCAAAGTGATTCAACTCAATCTTCACTTCATCACGAAGACTCGAAGTGATACAACTCAATCTTCACTTCGTCATGGAGAATCGAAGTGATTAAACTCAATATTCACTTCGTCACGGAGACTCGAAGTAATTCAACTCAATCTTTACATCATCAAGAAGACTCAAAGTGATTTAACTCAATCTTCACTTCATCATGGAGACTTGAAGTGATTCAAATCAATCTTCACTTCGTCACGGAGACTCGAAGTGATTCAACTCAATCTTCACTTCGTCACGGAGACTCGAAGTGATTCAACTCAATCTTCACTTCGTCACGAAGGACGAAAGTGATTCAACTCAATCTTCACTTTATCACAGAGACTTGAAGTGATTCAGCTGAATCTTCACTTTATTAAGGAGACACGAAGTGATTCAACTCAATCTTCACTTCGTCACGAAGACTCAAAGTGATTCAACTCAATCTTCACTTCGTCATAGAGACTCAAAGTGATTCAACTCAATCTTCACTTCATCACGGAGACTCACAGTGACTCAGCTCAATCTTCACTTCATCACGAAGACTCAAAGTGACTCAACTCAATCTTCAATTCGTCACGAAGACTCAAAGTGACTTAACCCAATCTTCACTTCGTCTTGAAGACTCGAAGTCGTTTAACTCAATCTTCACTTCGTCACAGAGACTCGAAGTGATTTAACTCAATCTTCACTTCGTCACAGAGACTCGAAGTGATTTAACTCAATCTTCACTTCGTCACAGAGACTCGAAGTGATTCAACTCCATCTTCACTTTGTCACAAAGACTCAAAGTGATTCAACTCACTCTTGATTTTGTCATTGAGACTCAAAGTGATTCAACTCAATCTTCACTTTGTCATGGAGACTTGAAGTGATTCAACTCGATCTTCACTTTGTCACGAAGACTCAAAGTGATTCAACTTAAGTCCAAAGATTTCCAACGTATCTTGCCAAGCCAAAGACGTCCAGCCTATCCAGCCAAGTCCGAAGACTTCCAGCTTATCCAGCTAAGTTCGAAGACTTCTAGCGTATCCTGCCAAGTCTGAAGACTTCCATCTTATCCAACCAAGTTCGAAGACATCTAGCGTATCCCGCCAAGTCCAAAGACTTCCTGCTTATCTAGCTAAGTCCAAAGACTTCTAGCTTATCCAGCCATGTTTGAAGACTTCTAGCATATCCCGCCAAGTCCAAAGACTTCCAGCTTATCCAGCCAAGTCCGAAGACTTCTAGTGTATCCTACCATGTCTGAAGACTTCTAGCTTATCCAGCTAAGTTCGAAGACTTCCAGCATATCCCTCCAAGTCCGAACACTTCCATGTTCAACATCGTTGGGATAAATAAAGCCCGTTAATAAGAAAACCCCGGCTCGTCAGTCGTTGATCACTATGGATCTGGTTGCCTCAACAGGTCTTACAACATTCATATCTTTCCAGGGAATCCAGACTATGTATTGCGTACTGACACTATGTTGTGAATGCACGAGCTCACAATAAGTCTAACATGGAGTCCTTGCTTCCCAACCAACCCGACACAAAGTCTGAATATAACCATTCTGAGTTTGACGCAGAGTCCTAACTTACAATGCTAGTCTGACACGAAGTCCTGAATCACCACTCTAATACATCATCATACTAGGCCTTACGTGGCCACCAAACCGACAACTATATCCTTCTTACAATGTCGTACAATGTACATTTAGCTTATGTATCAACTTTTCTATGGATCGTGTAGGATTAATCTTACACTACCACCATCAACAACATACTATATTTCTAGCAATGAAAACATAGTATGTAGCTCATGGACCTATAACATAGATTTGATACCAACAAACATATCAAAAAAATCCTTAACATGTTCATCAATGCAATATCACTACCATAGCACGAAATAGTTATAGCAACATAGGTACTGGAAAACTAGCATCATCAATCAATACAAGGCATAAACAATAAATCCTACAAATAGCTATACAATCTGTCAGGATTAATTTCACTGTGTTGACTGAATTTATATGATCCATTTAGGCATGAAAAATTACTTTATAGATCAAACTAAAAAATAGAACATTATAGGAAATTGGATTATCTTTATGTACAAAAAAATCTAGCTTTATTCGGATTTTTGAGATGCTCAAAATGTTCAATTTACTTCGACATTTCTTTATTTTCGAACTGCTCTGTCCCAGATTTTTTGCACTGCGTTGTACGTGCAATTCACCTATGAAGGATTTATTTTTAGACTAGGCTACAGAAGAGTTATTTATAGATAAATGAGTTAGCTTTCTCCACAAAAAAATCCTAGCTTCATTTGGATTTTTGAGCTGCTCAAAATATTCATTTTACTAAACTACGTTATGCTAAAAGTTTATGTTTCCAAGATATGAAGATTTGTCTTGCATGGCATGGAAGCCTCAAATTAACAACATCAAACACTTACTAAACATTTCTACATACTATATATGTTCTAAAGTGAGTTAGCAAACTCACTTAAACTTGAAATTGAGCTTGGGCTTTGGATTTAAGCTTAAGGAAGCTTGATTTCAACTTCAATGGTGAAAGCTCCTTGTTCTTCTCCTTCTTCTTTACTTCTTGACTTATGGGATTCTTTGTAGGTCTTTTAAGACTTCTTATTACATATTCTAAGTCCCCATGGTGTCATATATAAGTATATGGATGTGTATAGGTGTTTGCATGGAAGTGTATACAAGGGAGGGAAATGAACATACTTTGGTTTTACTTCTAATTCTTTATCTCTTCATAGAGCTCATCTCCTAACTTATGTGCAAATTTTGGTACCCCAAAAAAATGAAATGCATGAGTGTATGCATGGTTATATAGTGCTAGGTGTAGTGATAGGTGTCAATGTGCATGGGTGCATGTGTACAACCATTGACATGTGTCAAGGTGGTGGACAAGTGTCCAATGGATGGACATATGGCATCTGTGGTTGTGACAAGTTGAGAGGGTGTTGCATGTGCAACCATATGGTCAGCCATGTGGGGTCCACCTTGGGTTCCATGCTACTTCCTCGATTTATGTGATTAAGTCCTCATTTTGCTTGTCTGTCTTGATTTACGTGCAATTAGGTATTATGTCTAATATCCGAGTCCGAGTACAGGACTAAGTTAAGTCTAATTAGTAATTACATTACACATATACTGTCACACAAATAAACTAATACTACAGTAATAGGCCAGATATGGAAATTCATAAAACTCATTTTATAACACGTAGACAAATTATAGGTACTATATCTTCTACCACCTATTACACGATTTCGACCTCGAAATCAAAACTAACTAGTAGTAAACATAATGGAAATTTCTCTCCTATCTCTGATTCTAGCTCCCAAGAAGATTCTCCTTCGTCATGATGTTTCCACTGAACCTTTACTAGTAGAATCTCTTTGTTCCTCAGCTTCTAGATTCCACGATCCATAATTCTTATAGATCGTTCGACGAATGCAGCATTGTCGTTTACTTTGATATCATCGAAATCAATTTGGTGTGCCAGGTTGTGAAGACATTTCCTCACCATACTCACATGGAAAAGATTATGAACTCTCAACATCTTTGGTAGTAGCGCCAATCTATAGGCGACTTCCCCACGCGTTCCAGAATTTTAAAATGTCCAATGTAGCACTGTGGTAGCTTTCCCCTCTTCTGTCCAAACCTTATAATGCTTCAAAACAGGGAAACTTTCAAATACACATGATCTCTAACTTCAAATTCTAGATCTCAACGTCGTTTATCCGTATTTCTTCTTGTATATGCTTTGTGCTACTTTCATCCTTTCCTTTTGTTCGTCAGTTTGTGGATGAAATGCGAAACTCAACTTCAGAGACGTTCCCATTGCTTTCTGAAGATTCTCCCTAAATCCAGTGATGAATCTTGAATTTTGTTTTGATACAACTGATACAAGTACCCCATGTAATCGCACAACTGGTTGTAGATATAGTTGACTCATCTTCTTGACCAGATAGGTCATGTTGTAGGCAATAAAATGGGCTGATTTTGACAGTCGAACACTAACTACCCAAATAGCGACATGGTTTTGTTGAACTCTTTGCAATCCCACAACAAAATCCATGGTGATATGCTCCCATTTCTATTATGGGATTGGTATCGGTTATAGTAATCTTGGGGGTCGTTAGTACTCCGCCTTGACTTGTTGACAAGTAGGGCAGTTGGCTACATATTCCACGACCTCTCTCTTCATGTCTTCCCACCAAAAATTCCTCTTTAAGTTTTTGTACATCTTAATTCTACTAGGGTGTATGGCATTCTTGACTTATGTGCTTCATCCAGAATGTCATTCCTCAAACCATCCGTGTCAGGTACACATAACATGTCCCTACATCTGAGTCATTCATCTCTTCTAATATTTTTATTCGGTTGGACCCTTTGTTTTTGCCTTCTCGAATCATTTCCTCACTCCTTCGTCCTGCTTTTAAACTTTGAGTATTCGATGAACGAGGGTTGGTTGCACCATAAGACATCCAAAAGGTCGTCCATCACTGGGACTTGTAGCCTGAATGTCAAGCTCTGTTAAAGCTTATAAGACTTTCCATTCCTTGAGTAAAAGTGAGGCAATTAACCTTCAGGGTTTCCTGCTCAGAGCATCTGCGACCGCTTTTGCTTTACCGGGGTGGTATTGCAATTTAAAGTCATAGTCCTTAAGTAGCTCCATCTAGTCGGAAATTCGAAGTACTCTTAACCGCCTAAGGAAAACTAAAACGATAAAAATCAAAACCTATTTCAATGGCTGATTTTGAAAATAATAGGAATAATGGAAATAATCAAAATAATATAAATAACTGCCATGACCCATCCCGCTACGTGCGGATATAGGACACGTGGCACACCATCAAGGCTCATCCAAACATCCTCTAACGATATGCAGCGGAAAGAACGTTAAAACAACCCTGGGTATTTTAAAACTTAGGAAACATTACCCTCTGAGTTGAAAAATCCATTAAAAATCGGAGTTACAAAAAGTTTTGGCCAAGTGGAAACACATTCAAAAGAATCAGTTCTGAAAACAGAGGTTCAGTCGACTGTGACTAGGGTCCAGTCGACTGTGCCTAGCAGAAACCAAATCCCAAAATTCTCAACAGAGGTCCAGTCGACTGCACTAGTTACTATTTGGATCAGTAGCTAAAATCTACAGTGGTTCAGTCGACTGCTCACTACCCCAGTCGACTGTGTTATTCAGAATAAAAAATGCAACATATTAAAAAGGGGTCCAGTCGACTGATCAATGGTACCGTCGACTGGTTCTGCCATTAATGGAAGCAATAGCCAAAAATCAATAGTGTTCAGTCGACTGATAAAGGGGTCCAGTCGACTGCCTCCTTTACTATTCACTTTCAGTGTCTCAAACACACGGGATCCAGTCGACTGATACAGGGTTCAGTCGACTGCTCCCCTGCTGGGCAGCCCTGTTGTGAAAATTAACAACTCATGCTTTCTCCACACTAACAACAATCACAACCATAACTGAAATACAACATTTAAAACTTAACCACAGACATTTAATTACAAGATTTCCATACTACGGAACTAATCCATGATTCTATTACAACGTATTACAGTTTCCCAATCCTTGCACAAGTTTTAGGATTAAAACAAAACATATACAAAATGTGATTTCCCCGGCGTTCATCGGCCTCACTCATCGCGCTTCTTCTTGTCTTTCTTCTTACCTGCAATGGAGTACATCTCCACTACTCAGCTATATGTTGAGCGTACAAGTCTAACATGTGCAATATATAACAAAACATGCTTTAATCTCATAAATTATAGCAATAATCTCTAGGGAGAAAAATACGCCTTCATCCGGTAGCGGCAAGTCCAAGCCTTAAATCGCGATGTCAATGGTAAGTCCAAGCCTACAACCATTACATCCCCACAAGTGCCATGGCAAGTCCAAGCCTACAACCATGCACAGTAGCCGTCGCTACTCAAATTCTCAAACATCGAGAAGCTTACTCCGGCATGAATTTGTATAAGACTCCCCTTTGACCCACATAGACAATTCAACTTGCTCGCGTAAATTTAGACATGCTCTTCACAATTTAGCGCGTGCATAATTAACGGGCCTATAAATAACACATGGATTTTGCTCGGATCTCAATTTCGTCGTTGAAATATAAAACATGTATTTCTCTATATTTCACAAGTTAGAACTTCATACCTCGTGCGATTTCCCTCAAACTTTGAAGGATCGACTAGGAGGTCAAATAAACGTCGAATTTTGAATTTGAGAAAATTCCTACAAGTTTATACCTATTTTTCCCAAAAGTTTAGAATTAAGATTTCTACAAAAATTCGCCAAACACGGCCTACGTAGGATCAAAACGTAGATCTTACCTCCACGAGTTCAAATATGAAATCTGGAAAAAATCTGACGGACGGAAGGTCGTCGTATGTCGCCGGCAAGCTCGTGGCAACCAAATCTCCCTGCTTTCTCCTCTCTCTAGATATTTGTGAGTTTTGGATGAGAATGAAATCTCATCCCCCCACCTATTTATAGAAAAACTCTTTGGGAATTGCGTTTACCTCCCCACGAGTTCCTCAAACTTCTAATTAGCTCTCAAAACTTCGCACACGTCCATTTTATAACTTTACAAGTGAAAACTATAAAGTTCAAAAGTTTTCGACTAGGTTTCGTTTGGGTCCAAAAAAATAACGCCCGAAAACTATATTCCGTGGAATCTCTACACAACCTACCTTTTTATTTAACGTGACACTCACATTCTCACCACAGTTCTCAAAATGATATAACAATATCAAAGATTACCAGAATTTCCACAACACAGATAAAATTACTATTTATCAAATACCAGATAGTCAGATAACATTTAAATCGTATAAATGTCATTTACTCATGCCCATGCAAGATGAACTGCCATGTTCCCGTGTCCTCACTAACACCTTATCGTTGACTCACAGTCAACCTCAATTGAAATTATTAATAACATTAATAATTTCAAAATTTCAATTGATGCATTTTCAAAATCATAAATTTCTGGAACGGGTGTGACAATAACCTCAACATACCTCCACCACCACCTCTAAAGGATTACTTCACTCCTACCGCCTACATGCCACCGTCGTGCATAGAATTACCAGAAGTGACTGCAGGTCACTTTGAAATCAAATCGTCGACTATTGCACTCCTTCCATCTTTTCACGGTCGTGCTAAGGAAGATCCGTATAATTATTTAGGTGAATTTCAGAGTATCTGTGCTACTTTAAAAATTCAAAATTTAACAGATGATGAGCTTAAATTGCGACTTTTCCCCTTTTCCCTTAAGGATAAAGCGAAATATTGGCTCCAATCATTGGAACCAAACTCTATAAGAACATGGGAAGGCTTGCATACAGCATTCCTACAGAAATTTTTTTCCATCACTAGAAAAAATAAGATTAGAAAATCTATAACAAATTTTTTCAGATGCAAGATGGAGAAACCCTTTATGATACGTGGGAACAGTTTAAGGAACTCTTACGTTCTTGTCCTCATCACCAGATACCTAAATGGTAACTTGTGCAAGTCTTTTACGAGGGATTAATTCCCGCTGTTCGTAACACTGTCGATGTTATTTGTGCGGGGACGTTCCTCCACAAGAGTGCTGACGAAGCTTGGAAGATATTCAAAACGTTAAGCGAAAATTCAATGCACCAAGCTGTGTCCATTCGCCCCGAGGGTTATCTTCTACCACAACCAAAAAGAGAGGCTAAAGTTGAGTCAAGCCATTCATTCGAAATTCAAGAATTAAATAGGAAAATTGACCAACTTATAATGATGGGCCACATGCAAGGCCCACCTCCTCATGTGGAAGTATGTCAGTTATGCTCGGATTCGTCTCATTCTACATTGGCATGCCCGTTTGCGTCACAATTTCCAAAATTTGTGGAACAACATATTAATGCTGTTCAACAGTTCCAAAGACCCAACTATAACCCTGCAGGTTATAAATCGGGCCCAACATGGAATCCTCATCCAAATCTCTTATGGAAATCCAATAGTGAAGGACCATATTCTAAACCTGAGACGACAAACTTTCCAAACACGTACAAGCCTCCACCAAATCAATACCAACAACCTCCCTTCCGTGCTAATCTGCCTAGGGACAAAACCTTTGAAGAAAGTGTGTTGGCATCATTAAAAAATTTAGAGGCCCAGTGGCAATCACAGTCTTAACTTATTAACTCCCACACACAATCGATAGCTAAGCTAGAATCCCAAATGGGACAACTAGCTAATACATTAAATCGATGTAATGAGGGAAAGTTACCAAGTCAACGGGTCCAAAACCCTAAAGGACAATATGAGGTAAGTACGGCGAGTGACCAAGTAAATGCAGTGTCGACAAGAGCGACTGAACGTCCTGAGGAGATCATACCCCCTCATGAACCTCAAAAAGATAAGGGTAAAGATAAGGGTAAAGGAATAAATAAGGAACAAGATAGAGATATTAATAATGTCATGAAGGACCATGCTCCTTCAGTATCTAATATGTCTAAAGCGACAAATCCATCAAATTACGTACCTCGAATGCTGTTTTCCCCAAGCGTGGATGTCCCATCTAACTTCTCAAAGAAGGGAACACGTCCAGAGGATATTCTAGAGACGTTTAAAGAGGTAAAGATTAACATTCCATTACTCGACGCTATTAAGCAAATACCTCCATATGCTAAATTCTTAAAAGACCTATGCACCCAAAAGAGAAAATCTAGAAATCATTTATCTAAGAAAGTCTTTCTAATGGAAATGGTTAGCTCTATGTTTCAACACAACACTCTAAAATACAAGGATCTGGGTACTCCAACTATCGCTTGTCACATCAGTGACAAATATATCCACCGGGCTCTAATTGATTTAGGAGCGAGTATGAATCTATTACCTTATTCGGTATATGAACATTTGGGCTTAGGAGAATTAAAACCGACCGCTGCAACCTTATAGTTAGCAGATAGGTCAATTAAAGTTCCACGTGGGGTAGTAGAAGATGTGTTGGTAAAAGTTGATAGATGCTATTACCCGGTCGATTTCATTGTGCTAGACACCGAACCAATCCTAGACGCTAGTAAACACGTCCTAGTAATCCTAGGATGACCATTCCTAGCCACGACAAATTCTATTATTAAGTGTAGGACTGGGGTAATGGATATAACTTTTGGTAATATGACCGTTCGTTTGAATATATTCAATGCATCTGATCAACCATATAGAGATAACGAGGAGGCAGACTATTATGCAATAGACCTAATTGACGAATTAGTCAAAGAGGCAGCACCTTTAATGTTGACTAAAGAAGCTTTGGAAGCATGTCTATCTCATTTCAATTTTAATGATTTCAACATTGACACAAATATTGAAGATGTGAATAATTTATTGGAATCAGTAAATATGACTAGTGTACTTCCATGGACATCTAAAATAGAGGCCTTACCACCTCTCGTGCATAAATCGGCATTACCATCTATCGAGTGTCCTCCGACACTTGAACTTAAACCGTTACCCGATTCTCTGAAATACGCATTCCTGAGTCCTAATACTACACTTCTAGTTATAATTGCGTCAAATTTAACTATAATTCAAGAATTACAACTGATACAGGTCCTAGGAAATTATAAGAAAGCAATTAGGTGGACGGTCGCCAATTTAAAAGGAATTGATCAATCAGTTTGCTTGCATAGAATAAATTTAGAAGAAAACACTAAACCGTCTAGAGAAATGCAAAGACGTCTCAACCCTAACATGAAAGAGGTGGTTATGAAGGAAGTCATTAAACTCTTAGACGCAGGTATTACTTATCCAATCTCCGATAGTAATTAGGTTAACCCCACACAGGTTGTCCCAAAGAAATTGGGTATTACAGTAGTGCCAAATGAAAAAGGAGTCCTCATACCCACCCGTCAAACTACTAGTTAACGGGTATGCATTGATTATCGTAAACTTAATACGATGACTCAAAAAGATCACTTTCCTCTCCTGTTCATTGATTAAATCCTAGAACGTCTATCTGGTCAGAGTTACTATTGTTTCCTAAATGGATACTCTGGTTATAACCAAGTGCCCGTCTACCGCGATGATCAAGAAAAGACGACGTTCACATATCCCTTTGGTACCTTTGCTTATCGTCATATGCCGTTTGGTTTGTGCAATGCACCGGCCACCTTTCAACGGTGTATGATGGCGATTTTCTCGAACAGTGTTAAGAAATTCCTAGAGGTATTTATGGACGATTTCTCAATCTTTGGGCCTACATTTGATGAATTCCTTCAAAACCTTATGAAAGTCCTCGCAATTTGGTTTAGAGTTGGGAGAAGAGCGATTTTATGGTTCAAGAGGGCATAGTCTTGGGTCACGTTGTATCCAAGCGTGGTATAGAGGAAGATAAATCAAAAATTGAACTAATTGACAAACTTCCACCGTTGTCTTTAATTCGTCAGATCCGTTCTTTTCTAGGTCATGCCAGTTTCTACCGACGGTTTATTAAGGATTTTAGTAAAATTTCACGACCCTTGTGCAATTTGCTTGCCAAGGACGTTCCTTTTGTCTTTGATAATGAATGTCTAAGGGCATTTGAAACATTGAGAACCTTGCTATCCACGGCTCCGGATATCCAATCCCCCGATTGGTCATTACCGTTTGAATTGATGTGCGATTCGTCCGATTATGCCGTTGGTGCCGTATTGGGACAAAAAGTTAATAAAATCCCTCACGTCATTTATTATGTGAGTAAAACCCTAAATAACACGCAATTGAATTACACTACAACTGAAAAAAAAGAATTATTAGCAGTCGTGTTTACCCTCGATAAATTTCGATCATACTTATTAGGGTCAAAGGTCATTGTTTATACTGACCATGCTGCATTGCGTCATCTCTTAAACAAGAAAAAGACAAAACCATGATTAATCCGATGGATTTTACTCCTTCAAGAGTTTAGTTATGAAATACAAAATAAAAAGGTGTCTGAGAATGTTGTAGCCGATCACTTGTCACGAATTCTTGTCGAATCTAATGATATTACACCTCTCAAGGATTCGTTCTCGGACAAACAATTATTTGCGTTATCTGCCTTAAATCGTCCGTGGTTTAGTGACATCATAAATTTCTTAGCTACGGGATATACCCCGCATAGGTGGTCTCGTTTAGGCAAAGATCGTTTATTTTCTCAAATTAAACATTATTACTGTTATTTAAACATTGTTTTGATCAAATTATACAACGTTGTATTCTGGAGAGTTGGTTCAATTCAATATTGAACTTTTGTCACTCTCTAGAATGTGGAGGTCACTTTGGAGGCCGTCGTACGACTGCTAAAGTCCTCCAAAGTGGATTATATTGGCCAACCATGTTTAAAGACGCTCATGAATTCTGTCAAAACTGTGTACGATGCAAACAAACAGGTAACATGTCACGTTGCGACGCGATGCCCCTAACCCCAATTCTTATTATTGAAATATTTGATGTGTGGGGCATCGACTTTATGGGTCTGTTTCCATTATCCTTTGGGTTTGAATATATTTTAGTCGCGGTCGACTATGTTTCTAAGTGGGTGGAGGCAGTTGCAATAAAAACAAACGACCATAAAGTCGTGGTTCAATTTATAAAAGATAACATATTTTGTCATTTTAGCGCGTCACGAGCGATTATAAGTGACGGGGGAAAACATTTCTATAATCGTCACTTTGAGGCGCTCGTCTGAAAATGCTTCGTCATGCATAAAGTAGGAACCGTGTACAATCCACAAACCCAAGGACAAGTAGAAGTCTAAAATCGAGAAGTAAAGAGTATACTGGAAAAATCGGTTCGTCCAGATCGCAAGGATTGGTCGCAACGACTAACCGATGCGCTTTGGGCATATCGAACAACGTATAAAACTCCGATAGGAATGTCTCCATACTGACTAGTCTTTGGAAAAGCATGCCACTTACAGATGGAACTTGAACATAGATCTTACGGGGCTATAAAATCGCTTAACCAAGATATAAATGCGGCAGGATGTCATAGGAAACTTCAACTACAAGAACTTGAAGAATTGAGACATGAGGCATATGAAAACTCGAGAATCGATAAAGAACATTCGAAAGTTTTTCATAACAAAATGATTGTAAGAAAGAATTTCGAGGTTGGACAACGTGTCTGGTTATTCAATTCAAAATTAAGGTTGTTCCCCAGAAAGTTAGGTTCTCGTTGGGATGGTCCATTTATAATAACGCAAGTGTTCCCACATGGAGCAATTGAAATCCAAGATCCAAACGGTGGAACACCTTTTACGGTAAATGGTCAACGGCTTAAGCCATACCGGTCTGATGAGACAGATGAAAGAGAGATAGAATCAATAGCTCTAGTAGATTCGATCTATTTCGACGGAGCACATGCATTAGTCGAGCTGGCGACATAAAACTTAGCGCTTCTTGGGAGGCAACCCAGGCTTTTGTTATAGTTTTCTTTCATTTTATTCACTTTTTAGGAGTTTTTTCTGCCAATGTCTGACTTTTGAACACCCAAAAAGAGAAAGACTGATAATTAAAACCCTTATACAAGAAAACAGAAGGGAAAATGAGAAAAATAGCTTCTAGCTCGTGCGACCCGCTCGCGCGAGAATGCCCCTTAGACAAAATTTTTGAACAACTTTATACAACGGCCTCTGCTTTAACTCGCGCTTGGATTCGCGACCGCGAGGTCCTCATTGGAGCGGACTACTCGCGCGATGTTGGGCCTTAGAAAACTTTTCAAAAAATTTTTACAAGAAGTCTCTACTTCATCTCATGCTTGGATTCGCGCCCGCGAGGTCCTCGCTGGAGCAGACCGCTTACGCGAGATTGTGACTTAGAGAAATTTTTTTATGAACACAAAATGAGTCTCTGCTTCTTCTCGCGAGGGGATCCGTGCGAGAGAGGCTCGCTCACGCGGTCCGCTTGCGCGAGGTGCCCTTTCCTATATAAGTAGAGTTGTGCCCTAATTTTTCTCAGACACTTTCTCTCTCTTCTCTTCGTCTTCTCTCTCTCTCCCTTTGCGATCTCTCTCTCTCTCTCAAATCTCCCCACCACCAACCACCACACACCACCGGACTACCACCCCGACACCGCCGCCGCCGTGCCATCATAACTACCGCAGCTAATCACGCCACAATTTGCAACCACAAATTTCCTCCCTCCCTCCCCCTCCCCCCTTGATCTTGATTTTTCACCCACAGGTATACACATTTACATATACATACATATATATATGCATATATAGGTAAATACATACATATATCTATATATATACATATCTACACCCACTCACGGATTCACATACTCAAATAGATATACACATATGTATGAGTTAGGGATGATGAATTTGGGGGATTTCTAGATCCCTATATCTATATTTCTATATATATACATATACGAATATAACTGTGAACACATACATACACACATAAATTTCTCCAAACCCTACCCCCTACTTTGTGAGTGTTAGGGTTTGTGATTTGGGCAGAATTATGTGCACACGCCTTTATATATATACATGCATATATATATATATTTACATACACTACACACTGAATTTTCATCCACAAACCCTAATTCCTGACTTGAGTAATATTGATTCTCATGTAGGGTTTTAAATTGGGGCTTTGATATTTCCATATATACATATATGTTTTTCACTCAGATCTTCACACACACATAGACCCACACTTTTGATACACTTGTAAATTTTCAATACATGGACCAAACCCTACTTTCAGACCATATACATGCACGGCCATAGATATGAATCAATATACATACAGACAGATTCGTTAGTGGATTTTGTGAATTTGGTAAATTCTGGATCTGTATCTATATTCATCAATTTTTGTAAACACTCACTCATAAACCCTAACTCCGTGTTGACAATACTGATGCTTGTTAGGGTTTGAGTTTTAAGGTTTTGCATCCACAGAGGTATTTACAGTTTTGGGGATTTCTATAATCTATATCCACCGCAGAGATGCACACACACACACACACACACACACATGTATAGTTTTGTTAACAGATGCACACACTTGAAGTCCAATTTTAAGAACAATTTAGTTATACATATGGAAAGTAATCTTTTGAACTTGTGACTGTGCTCAATTCAACTTGTGATCGTAACCTGAATCTAGATCATGAAACTAGATTTAACAAAAAAAATTCTAGTTACAATGCTAATCCTAATTTCCCGATAACATTAAATTTCTAAGACGAACTCTGAAGCTAAGTAATAAATGTACTAATTCCTGACCCTAGACGAAATTGGCTTAGTTAAGTGCTTTAGCGATCAACGTTTCAACTTACAAACAATAAGGGTCTATGTCTCAACATGGTACATAATCTGGATCTTGAAATTCATTAAACGAGTTTGAATAAACATGTAAACCGTAGAGTTTCAATTCACATTTGAATCCTCGTTTAATCTTAAAAGGCCCTTATCTCAACATAGAGTTTATTGTTGATAGTTATTTAATACGTCCTAAACTTTATGAATTTAACAATTAATGCACTAAAACACAAACTCAAAAACACGACATAGACACATAACAATTTTTTGTTTAGCAAATGAGTTAATGTATATATTTACATTGTGTCTGAACATGCGACAAGTACCCCGTGACTTGTCGCAATGTGTGTGCCCTAGCCAGGACAGTGAATGGGAAAGGGGCAGTCCCTTCTCACAATTGCTGGGTGTTCCCCCATGAACCCCAATTTTATTTCAACTATTGAATATTCATTGATTGTGTCCCTTGTCGGGATTCCTTTTCATTGTAGGTGACCCTTCCCTTTGTTCCTCGACCCCTCTTTTTTCTTTTCTTTCTTGGGCATATCCAAAATATAAAGCCGACATTTCCAAAATGTTTCTTTTTACCTTTTGCAATCAACTTTAAAAACATGACTAAAAGACCTGTCAAATCCGCGTCCAGTTCCCAACTAGCCCAAAAGAAATCAAAAGGAAAGGAAAAATAACTGACCCCCTACGTCGCGACCCTCCACCTGACGACCCAAACCCAAACAAACTCTGCCCTAAATACGCCAACCGCGGCCTAAATTATGAGGCCGCTATCAACGCTGACTACTTCGCGTCAGATAAGGATACCAAGTGGGGCCACAACAACCTCATTGCCCAAAAATTGGCCCCACTGCTCTATTTTTGAAACCCCAACCTAATTAGTTATCCACGCCTAGTCTGCCTATTTTACCAAAACCTTAGATACCATAAACAATCTCTTAGCCAACATGCCTATCTGTCTACAACTATAGACGACCGTGACATCACCCTAAACCCTGACAATATCGCCAACGCCCTCCTAATCCCCTCCCAGTCCTACGAGGTACCTAAATTAAACAACATAAATAAAGCCCACTCCTTTATCCACATTATCCAAGACATGTGTGGCGTCTGATCTGGTTCGGGCAGTCTATATGACGATCTCACATGCCCCGCCAGATGTGGTTTGACGACCATGTCTTCAAAAGAAACTTGTACCCCCTTGGTCACGAGCAAGAGCGGACCAAGGAAATCCACCATGTCCTCCACGCAGTTTACCGCAGAGATTGGTTTCACCAAGGTCTCATGATTATGGAGGGCATGCGCCTCGCCGTCCATGCCATTGATCATTCTGTCGACTCTAAGCTCCTTCTACCCTACCCTCGCACCATTACAGCCATTCTTCAGGCCAAGGCCTTCCCTATTCCACCTGACGAGCCGATAGATGGACGTATCCCGGTGTTCGCTTCCACCGATTGGAAGTTGAGTCTGGATCATCTAGATTTAGAGGTGAGGAGCGCCCGAGAGCAGGCCCAGGCACGTCGTGAGTAGGAGCGACTGCCTCCACCTCCGCAAGAGGATACCCTATACGCGTGGACTTATGGGGATGTATGTGCGTTCTATGGAGAGACCCTTAGGCTCCAGTCCTATATGTGTTTGTACTTCCAGCTAGCCCATCTAGACCAATTGGACGACATTCTAGCCCAGGGCGAGGCTGCTTACCAGTCTGCTTTTCCGAGACCAACACAACAGGTGGCTGAGGAGCAGGGTGAGGTGTCGGGTGAGGAGGAGCAGGCTGGAGACGATGCAGATGATGGAGGTGATGGGAGTGACGGAGATGGCGATGGTGTTGGCGACACTGGCCAAGGGAGTACAGGCTTGGAATTGGTATTGGTCGAGGGTGACGACGACTAGGATGGATAGGTTTGGGGGTGTTGGACAGATATTTTTTGTTTTTGTTTTTTATTTGGTGATGGAGGAGTGATAGACATTATTTTTCATTTTTCTTTGTATTTGGTTGGGTGGAGTTAGATAGTTTCAGACATTGGCATGTATATTATTTTATTTCTCTGCTTTTACTTCAGTCACATCTTTTGTTTATTATTAGGATTATGATGTACTTGGCTTCGACCGGCCTTGCTTATTTTCTGTCTTTCTTTTCATTTTTGTCATTTGGATCTGTAATTAATATTCTTTTTGCACTTTATGTTTTTCTTTTATTGTTTGTATATTCCTGAAGCTTCTGGTTTGTCGCACCATTGCCGTTACTATTACTTGGTTATGTTTCCAAATACATGCTTGGCTATATAATGTTTTGATTTATTCACTTATGCAATTGTCGTAAAACTTGTTAATACAAAGCAATTCCAACTCCCATTGCACTATAACAGGAAGCTCATAGGTTCAGGTTTGGGGGAAGACTATGTCGGAATTTTCTTTGCAATTCAAAAACTAAATTGGTTAAGTTAAAAATTTAACTCATTAATGTTATACATCCTTGTAATCAATAAAGTAATTTTTTGTTTCTTTTTCTAAGAACTCAAACTAATAAAGAGTCAGGTGTGACTTATTTTTGGTTTCAGGATTGTAGCTGCCACATATCCATATAGTGTACCTTGCCCCTCATATCACTCATTTATATCCCCTCACTATGGACCATCCTATATCTCCACCTTCTTCACCTAATAGGTCTTCGGGTGTGTCAACATCATTCAGACTCTAGTTCTTCCACTTCTAACACTGGATCGAGTCCTATGGTAGCCAAGTCTTACGGTCCAGTCGATCATCCCGGCTGGTGTCGTCGTCATCCTCGTGTTCCTATTCATGTTTGTTCTGATTCTTCAAACGAGGATGAACTTTTCGGCGATGACCCTACTACCATTGATGGCCCTTATGGCGCTCCACCTACATCCTCTGATTCTTCTTCTTTTTCGGATTCGGCCGATTATTCGACTGCTGACGATGAGGTCGAGGATGATGAGGGTGTTGTCTCGGGTCTAGCTGCCATTTCTTTGAGTGACCCTATATCGACCGATGTTCCTACACCTACGGTTACCTATTCCTATAGGGACCTCCCTGATTATGTATCGGACATTGTTCAACAATGTCTAAGTCACCCTGATTGGTCACCTGAGGACATTGCTTTGATATTTGCCCCTTATGCCGGTCCTGTGGATGACGAGGTTGATTTGGAACCTAGTACCGCTGAGGAGGATGAGATAGCTGTGGATTTGGAGTTGCCTGTTGAGGATGAGGATGAGGAGTATGTGATGTCGTTCGACCCTGCTGAGCATCCGGAGTGGGAGCTGGTTGATTGGTACTTCCGAGCTAGTGTGCCACCCCTTTCAGACATTTTAGTGGCACGGACGTCTTGGACATCTTCTATGCGGATTACATCCATGTCATTGTCATATTCCCACCTGCATAGGGACATAGAGTGATTTGGTTTGGGAGAGAGTATTGTGGATTTTGTTTATTTTAGTTGTAGTCTTTTATTTTTAGTTGTTACTTTGTTATAGTAGTTAAACATTTTTCTTCTTTCATTATTTCTTTTACTTTCGTTTATTTGTTACTCTTTTCGTTCGTTATATGTAAAAAAAATGAACATTTTATTCTAGTAGTTTTAATAATAAATGAAGTACATGTTCTTATATATGTTTTCTTAATATTGTTTAATCTTGTATTATTTCTTCTTGTAACTAGATTTCAATTGAAATTTGAGATTAAGAGAGTATGTAGTCCATTGTCTACTAAAGCTATGAAGGTATGTTGTGAGAATTATATATCATTAGAATCATTGCTCTATATCTTATACTTGCATATCTTTCTGTGCACGGTACGTAGTCATGTGGATACATATTGATATTGAATTATAATATAACTTGAATTTCTAGATAGCAATAGTATGGAGACTAAAACCCGGTGAGCTTTAGAGCCTTTCATCCTTTTTGAGGGTTTTAAATTTACTTTTATTGAATCTCATTTGACATAGCACATTATTTCGTTGCTTAGTCTCAATATTATTTATCTTGATTGAAAGTCGAGTTAGTATTATAATTGCCATGTTTAAAAATATATATAGATATATAAAATCATTTCCTTTGATATCGTAACATTGAAGAATCATGTGACTTTAGAAATTGGTCTTAATAAACCTTTTTGACCTTTGACCTACCCAATAAAATATATTTGTATATCCTTTGTTAACCCTTTGAGCCTTTTTAATAAACCTTTTCTTTGTTCAGCTATTATCCTATCCACTCCAATATGGAGTTTGCCACTATAAAATGTTACCTAACCCATGTCCAAGAGTAGTAAAGAATAGTTTTTACAAAGAAATCGGGCTAAGAAACGACTCATATAAAGTGAAGTATTGAGTAGAAAAAAGTATAAAGAAAAAAAGGGAAGAAAAAAAATGATAGATATAAAGAGAAAAAGTGAATAGATATTGGAAAAGGGATTGAAAAAAAATTATAAAGAAAGAAAAAAAAAAGAAAGAGAAACTAATAAATAGTCGTTGTAGTAAAGCCCTTGTGTTACAAATTAAGGCTACTCCTATCTACTCAAGTACTCTTTGAATTCCTTCTACCTTTCCTTTCTTAGCTATAACTCTTAACCAACATTACAACCCTTGTAAAGTCCTAGTTGATTCTAGGAAAACATGATTTGAATATGAAACCAATAGAAAAAGGGAATAAAAGCATGTAGTAGCAATATTTACTTGATGATTGATATCTATTCATGAGACTATTTTTCTGTCGTGTCATACATTGTTTCGAGTCATATGCGAGATTTATTTGCTTTACATAATTATCTCCTTCGCATATAATTGAGTGATTATACCTGTTCCCGAGTGATTTTATTTTAGAGTGTAATTAATAATGTGAGATTTGTAGTCGAGGCATCGCTATATAGTTATCCGATTTATATTCCAAGTTCAAAGTCACCGTATATCCACTTGATTACTATTTACACACATGCGAGTCTTCGATATGTTCTATTGACTCTGTTGATATATGTTTTCGGATTACTTTTATGATTTGGGTGGACGCACGATTATTTTACTCTTGATGATTTAAGTTTTATTTGAATTTGGTTTTATCAAGGAAGGATGTTGACATTGAAATATTAAAATTTTGAATAAAATTTTTCTTTTACAAATTAATTAAGATGGTTGTGGGTGACTTGTTGACGAGAACCCTACGAGACTTCACTCATCCGACTAGGGACACCTAGAGGTTTAAAAGGCTTGTTGCACAGGCTAAGTGCAATCGTTATCCATATGAAAATGGATTAGGAATTTTTACTATTTGTAGTTTTATTTTTCTTTTTTCTCGAGGACTAGCAAAATGTAGGTTTGGGATGTGATCGGGAGAGAACAAATCCTAATCTTTGCTTTGAAGGCAAGAGGAGGAGGAGGAGAAGATCTAGCTTAAAAGTCTCTAATGGAAACCATCAACTCAACCTTCATGCTTTCATCAATCATGCTCAACTAAACTCATATTCTAGGATTTCAATGAAACCCTAACTATGTAAAGGGGGAATTCTATGCTTTTTTATTTTAGAATTTTATGTATTGGATAGTAATTGTATGTTGGTGGATTATTTATATATAATTAGTTTTTAATGATAATAATCAAGAGTATTTTGGATCTATTCTTGTCTTAGATTTTTCCTTATGCTTATTGAACTCAATAATCTTTGATTTCTGTGATTGATAAGAGTATTTACATACAATAGTGCTTATGTGATTGTGATGTTTACATCTTTTATAATTTATGCCTAGGAAAGATGAGTTATGCTACACCCTAGTTATAGGTAGATAATTCATGTGAACCGAAGATGAGTTATGCTTAGATTAAACTAGCGATATCCTCTTGTTGATACTATTGGGCTTGTAGCTACGATAGATCATGACTATCCAAACATAGAACTTAAAATAGGAAGTATAGACCTCTGATGCATAGTTAGTGGTGGATTTGCAATCATAGATCTCATCCACTCATACTTAAAACAATCTTAAATTTTGCATTAGTTTATTTAGATTCAATCTTAATGTTTATTTTTATAAATTCATAGTTTAATTTCATAGTTTAATTAATTGTAGTAGTTAAAAGCACAACCAATCAAACTTCCGTTTTTCAACAACTAAATAGATTTTGATTTTATTAATTAAAGGATAAAAATAAACAATTCTTGTGGGTTCGACCATTACTTCCACACTACAAATTTTAAGAAAGTAAAGCATACTTTTTATCTTGATTTTGACAAGATCAGTATATATTATGACTACAGTATCATAATCATTCTTGTGTGATTATGTTATTAGATATAATACTAATTCAGTCAAGTTGAATATTAGCCGTTCTTTATACTTTCGTATTATAACACTATTTTGAGATATTCCTACAAAGTGTTAAAACTAAAAATGACTAATTTTACAGCACTCATGAGGTTGCAAAAACGAAAGATTTGTATTATTTTATATTGTTTACTCTTGCTTTTAAATTTTTTTTATTTTTGTTTGAAATAAACTATTCCAACATTATAATAATAATAATAATAATAATAAACTATTTTAATGATGCATTTTAAATTTAATGTAGAATGTTTGAGATATAAGAGAATGTATTCAAATTGAATTGATGTAATTTTAAAGATAAAATGCCAGTGCTCATTTTATTTCTCTCCCAACATCTATTAGATCCCATTTTTGCAGTCTCACACCTAGATTTGTGAGAACCAAAATTAATTTAGTTTTATGTTTGTCTCAAACTATCATCGTGTCTCACAATTATAGGCTTCTAGTTAACCAGTTTTTTCCCTTCTTAGTTAGTTTTAATTTAATGTCTTTTATGGCTATTTTCAAAAGATGCTTTATTAGCCTTAATGTTATGTTTATCTTCCCACTACAATAAAGTCTCACTTTTTTTTTTAATCTTTTGTACTACTATTTATTCTAAACGAAATGAGTTCTAGTTTCATATTACTCTTCCAACTACTCCCTTTTTTTAATTTTAAAAATTGTTTAAAAAATATTTGTGCTTCTTCTTTTTCTTTTTTAAGTAACCTCCAAGGAAACCATTTTTTATTTATTTTCGTATATGACTATTTATCCTTGAAAAAATGTCTATATTTCAATTTTTTTCTTCTAACTCACATTAAGTAGCACCTTTTATAAGTGTTATGAATAATTCTTTTAACTCCAGTCTTAGTTTCATGTCAAACTCCACTACATATATAAAATTATACTGTTTAAAATTCATACGACTATTTCTTTTAATGAAGCTGTGAAGTTAGCCATGAAAAATTATTCGAGACCTCTTTCCATAATTTGTAGATGTGTAGTTTATGGAACCTTTTATGTACGTATTTTGTAATTGATTTTCATAGTGACATTCTCATGAAATTTTCCACAAGAATACTCTCAATTTTTCACGATATATGTTAAAATTTTTAAAGTTGATTTTCTGGTAGTTTAAATTAGATTTTAAATGTAATGGAAGTATGTCAATTCCTATAAATCTGGCAAAGAATTTGATTAATATACTCATTTTTGTCATTAATTTAAGCTTTTCTTATTTAATTTAGATTATTGCTTCTTCTTATTCTTTTTCACAAATTAACTTACTTTCCATTTAATAAAGCTGAAAATTAACTGTTGAAACTAAATATTGCATTCCAGTACTGAAAGTCATAAGCGATTCAAATTGCAAGACTCAAAATAATCTTTCAAGTATTAAAATAGACTGTATTTAGTGATTTTTCAGTAAATTTTTTACTTATGATTTTCAGTAGGTTTTTTGCTGGTCTTTCAAATAAGTGATACATTATCATATCCACTAAAAAAGAACAAAGTACTTTTTTTTTAACACTTAATTAGATTATCGACCGCACCCTTACTTGAAAGCAGTTAGATACGCATATATTGTAAGCAATGAAGAGTATAGTATAATGTTTTCTTCTTGCAGTGGTGGTTTTGTTCTGTCTTGATTTTTTCCGTCTCTCTTTTCTTGTTCTGTTCCTCTCAGCACATGGATTCAGATCTGCATCAGCTCCTCAATCGACTTGTTCTTACAGATTCTGAGAAAGAAAATATTAGTCTCGATGAAGAGGCGCCCCCTCCTCAGGGCTTACAGGTAGCTAACTGTTTGCTTGGGTCTTTATGTACTAAAAAACTCTTTAGTGTGGATGCTTTGAAGAAGACTATGCTATCCCTCTTTCGTGCCCAACAATGCATGTTCCGGATTTTGGGTCTGAATCATTTTCTCTTCGAATTTGGGGATGTAAAGGACAAAGCTCGAGTTTTGCGTATGGAGCCCTGGACTTCTGATAATCACTTATTTGCGCTAAAAGACATTGATCCTTCAGTTCCTCTTAAGGATATTGTCTTCGACCGTGTTTGTGTTTGGGTGCAGATTTTTTATCTCCCTTTGGGTTGCATGTCAGAACGTGTTGGGCGGAGACTTGGCTCCAAGATTGGTGAGGTCCTCTATGTTGATGCTGATGCTAACGGTTGGGGGTTAGGGGAGTTTCTCCGTGTGCGCGTTCGTCTTGATTTGCCAGCCCCGCTCAAGAGGGGTTCGATGATCACCCTTGATGGCAAGTCTTTTTGGGTTCGATTTTGTTACGAACGTCTGCCTACGTTCTATTATGTTTGTGGCAAGATTGGACATACAGAAAAGGAATGTGGTATTGGGGCATATGAGGATGTCCGATTCAGGGCTACGACAACTCAATATGGATCTTGGTTAAAGGCTTCTTCGGTTTGGAAATCTCCTCAGTCTCGCACTTCAACACCTATTGTGCCTCCCGATACTGTTGAAATCTCCAAGGCTGCAGGGGTTTCTGCTAATTTGGATACTGGTAAGGAATGTCTTGGTAATCGCAACAATGTCACTTCCATGTATGTTTTCCCTATTTCTGCAGAGGCTATGGATGCTTCAGAAGGTGAGGGAATGGTTTCGCTGCCTATGAGCTCTGGTTTGGTGTCGCTGCCCATGATAGAAGGGTCTGCAAACGCGGGCTTTCCCTATGAAGGAAGGCATACGTCCACTTTATCTGGCTCTCCTTCTACTATTGTCAATGCTTGTCATTCTTCTCAAAGCTCTTAGGGCAAAGGGTTTCAGACTCCTTCTTGGAAACGTCAGGCTCGGGGTTTTTGATGGGCACCATGATGGACCGAGTCTTGAAGCTGGCCCCTTACAAGTTCCAAATGGGCCAATCACAAGATCAAGAGCTAAGAAGATCAAGGAAGCAATGCAATATCATCTTTGTGGGTTCTTGAAACAGGATTTCAACGGGTCTAGAACATCTTTGTGGCTTGATTATTGGCTTTCCTGGGTTATTTACAATCTGATTGTGGGTTCACGGAATATCAATTCCACAGGTTCACACCAGTTTTGTTTCTGGTTCGACAGCCTCTCTTACAGGGCCCTCCTTATCTAAGAGATATGTGTCCCTTGTTATTTCGGATACAGGTGAAATCCATAAATGTCTTAAGTCTGATATTGGGGTCACCCGATTTGATTCTTCTCAAATGGCGGAGGTTGCTATACAACCCCGCCGATCGCCATGAGTTGCTTAACATGGAACTGCCGGGAGCTTGGGAACCCCCGTGCAATTCGAGCCCTTCATTAACTGGTGAAAATGGAAGTCCCCCATTTTTCGTTCCTCTCCGAAACTCGGGTTTCTGTCAAGCGTATGGAAACCATAGGCAAGAAGTTGGGTTTCAAATTTTGTATTTCAGTTGGCCAAGTTGGTAGGGGTGGTGGAATTGCCTTCCTGTGGCATGAGGACTGTGTGGTGTCTCTCCAAAGTTTTTCCAAACACCACATTGATGTGATCATTGAGGAAGCCTGCAAGGAGGATTGGTGGAGGTTTTCTGGCTTCTATGGACAGCCGAAGGCTGGGAAGCGTAAGTTCACGTGGAACCTTCTATGGTGCCTTAAGTCAGTTTCGTCTCTTCCATGGGTTCTTGGGGCCGATTTTAATGAGACACTCTGGGGTTGGGAGAAGGTAGGGGGCACTCTCAGGCCTTGTCCTTACGTGAAATGTTCCATTCCACGCTTGATTTTTGTGACCTCCAGGATTTACCTTTTAAAGGTCCAGTGTTTATGTGGCAGAATAATCGCTCGGGTGATGGCGTTATTCATGAACGGCTGGACAGATTTGTGTGCTCAGAAACCTGGCTGCTTCGGCATCCTTTTGCATCAGTGTTTTATCTCACCAGTCAAATCTCCAACCATCTTCCCATTGTGTTGCGCTCGCAATCGGTTCATAGGCGTATGCCCAAATTGAAGCGTCCTTTTCGTTTTGAGGCTATGTGGCCATCTCATTCTCAGTGTACTAATGTTATTGAATCGGCTTGGAGTAGTATTAGAGGTGATGCTCCGATTCTTTACGCATCAGGTCCTGTGGCGACCGTCTGGCCACTTGGAATCGGTGTACTTTTGGTAATGTCCAACGTAATCTGTGTAAAATGTATGCTGAGCTGGCTCGGATTAAAAGCAGTATTGGGTCTTCCAACAACTTGGCCCGTGAAAAAGTTATCTCGAAGCGCATTAATGATCTCTTGGAAAATGAAGAAATACTTTGGAAGAAGAGGTCACGTGATGCTTGGATTCGTGAGGGTGACCGAAACACTGCTTATTTCCACCGGAAAGCATCGCAACGGCGACGTCAAAACTCTATTGTGGGTCTGGAATCTGATTCTGGTGGGTGGTGTGACAAATTGGAGGACATTGAGCTCATTGTGACTAGGAATTTTCATGGCCTGTTCCGCAGCTCCACTCCTCGCGATTTGGATGAAATGTTGGTCCCTTTGAATGTCTGTGTTACTCCTGAGATGAACGAGCTTCTTCTCAGGCCTATTACTAAAGAGGAAGTCCGCCGAGCTGTATTTCAAATGCATCCGACCAAGGCTCCTGGCCCAGATGGTATGTGCCCGTTATTTTTTTAGAAATTTTGGCTTATTGTGGGCGACGATGTTTTCGCCACAGTGTCAAATTTCTTCCTTTCAGGTTCTCTAGCTGGTGATCTTAATGCTACATTTATCACTCTTATCCCTAAAGTTAAGTCTCCCAAGAAAATTTCTGAATTTTGACCGATTAGTTTGTGCAATGTGGCTTACAAAATTATTGCTAAAGTTCTTACTAATTGACTCAAAGGGATCCTTCCCTCCTTAGTCTCACTGAATCAGAGTTCTTTTATCCCTGACCATTTAATTTCGGATAATACTCTTGTTGCTTTTGAAGCTATGCACCTGATAAAGTCTAGGTATAATGGTGGTTTGGGTGCTCTTGCTTTCAAGCTTGATATAAGTAAAGCTTATGATCGGGTTGAATGGTTGTTTTTGGAAAAAAAACTCTTGATAAGCTGGGTTTTGATCTAAGGTTTATCCGCCTGATTATGAGCTGCATCTCTACAGTTTCGTACTCCATATTGCTCAATGGTCGTCCCACTGTTTCTTTTGTCCCATCCCACGGTCTTCGTCAAGGGGTCTCTTTATCCCCCTACCTTTTCATTCTTTGTGCTGAAGCGTTATCAGCTATGCTTACGAACACTTGCAATAATGGCCATATCGGGGGATTCAAGTTTGGGAGAGGAGGCCCCAACGTTACTCATCTGTTTTTCACTAACGATAGCCTTCTTTTCTGTCGTGCCACGGTGGCAGAATGTCAGGCGATCATGGATATTTTAAAGCTATATGAACGTTTGTCGGGTCAATGATCAACATTGGTAAATCAAGTGTGTTTTTTAGCCCAAACACGCCGTCAGATATCAAGGACAACATCCTGTCTTTATTGGGGGTTCAATCTAGTGGCCAACATGATAAGTATCTCGGTCTTCCATCTCTCATTGGTAAGTCTCGTACGCAAATCTTTCAATCCATCGTTGATCGGGTGTCTAGCAAAGTTAAAGGCTGGAAGGAAAGGCTTCTTTCTAAGGGGGGTCGTGAAGTCCTTATCAAAGTAGTGGCTCAGGCAGTACCCACCTATGCTATGTCTTGCTTCTTGCTTCCTAAAGGAATTGTGTAGAACATCACTCAAATTCTTTCTTCTTTCTGGTGGGGAGACTCAGGTAGTAAGAGGAGGTTGCACTGGTGCAAATGGGCTGTTCTTTGTATCCCAAAATCTGAAGGTGGTCTTGGTTTTCAAGAAATTGATGGTTTCAACCGTGCTCTCTTAGCCAAACAATTGTGGAGGTTATTACAGAATAGGGACTCCTTGTTGTTTCAGGTTTTCAAGCACCGGTACTTTCCTTCGGGTAATCCTCTGAGCTCTACTCTTGGCCACTACCCATCATTTACTTGGGGCAGCATCTGGAGCTCTTTGGATATCATTCATAAGGGTGTGAGAAGGCGTATTGAGAATGGTAAGGATGTGCGCATTGGTATGGACCCTTGGCTGCCGCTCCAGAGTTCTTTCCTTCCTTGGTCTCCTATCCCTCCAGATGTTAGGCATTCCACTATTGCCTCCCTTTTCAATTCCACTAGGGATGGCTGGAATTTGGATCGTCTCCAATCACTCTTTTTCAATTTTGAGGTTGATATTATCCTTGCTATTCCTATCTATAGTCACTCAACCAAGGATGTGCTTGTTTGGCATTGGAGCTCTTATGGGGTGTTCACGGTTAAGTCTGCCTACAAAGTAGTTCTGGCTCTACGCCGCGATAAGTTGGGGTTGGGATCTTCTTCTGCTTCTCAGGGGCCAGAGTTATGGTGCAAACTTTGGAACCTTTCTTTACCTAGTAAGATTCGTGTTTTTGCTTGGAACATGTGTAAAGGGTTTTTGCCTTGTGGGGCTTCGTTAGCTCTGAGACACATGCCCATTGATCCTTCTTGTCTTTTATGTGGGCGTGAACCGGAGACTATTCAACATGTATTTTTCCACTGTCCTCGAGTGATTGATGTTTGGGAATGTGTTTGGCCGAATGGCTTGTGGAAGCTTGGCTCAAAGTTGAGTGCAGCAGATTGGATGTTTCAAATGCTTTCGGATTGTAACGGCCCAACTCTCAACAAGTTATTTGTTACGGCCTGGACTATTTGGAACAATAGGAACTCTTTCCTTCACGAGGGCAAATCACGTGAAGCTACCGACTCAGGTCTGTTTATTTCTTGTTTTTTGGATGAGATTGCCACATCTTCCTGGGTTGATTGTAGTAGTCCTGAGAGCAGGCCTCCAGCTCTGGCCTCTTGGACGCCACCTATCCCATGTTCTTTAAAAATGAATGTAGATTGTGCAATTTTTGCTAATAAGTGTTGTATTGGGATGGGTGTTGTTGTACGGGATGAGTTTGGGAAATGTGTTTTAGCCAAGGTTGATTACGGGGCGGGTTGCTTTGAGGCTTCTTCAACCGAAGCCTGGGCACTTCTAAAGGCTGCTTTGGTTGTCAGGGATGCGGGTCTTCCTATTTCATATGTGGAATTGGATCCTGAGACTGTCGTCAAGGATTTCAATGCTTTAAATTTTTGTTCCTTCCCTTTTGGCCACTTGCTGGAAGTTGCTCATGCAGCCCTTTCTTCGTGTGGCTTGTTGAAGTGCTCACATACCAGGAGGAATGGTAATTCTGTTTACACCCTAAATTAGGGTTTCCCAAGGCACGTGACGGTCATGTAGATTCAGGACGTCATCACTGGACCACGTAGGCAGATGAATGGGGATAAGGCCGATGACATAGGAAAAACTAATATCTGATCTAGCTACTGGTAAGGATGGTTGTTCCATATGAGGGTATTGATATCAAGACCGAGGACAGGTTGATGCGAGGTTCTCAAAAATGCACCCTAGTTTTAACAAGTATGGCTAGCCTCAACTGCAGCCCTAACATCGGTAATATTTGACCGATGCCTAATATCGGTAATATTTGACCGATGTGCCAAAACGGCTCTCACAAAATATCGGTCTCAATAAACAAGACCGATATAAGAAAAGAACAGGGACACCTCGGCGCTAACAAGGCCGATGATCTTTTCTACAGATCCTGCGGGGCTAAGTTTATGGGATAACAGAAGCCATGCAAGGAAAGATGATATCGGGCTTGGGAAGTAAAAGCAGTCCATAGAATCAGTAAAGGATAAGGACAAACATCGGTGTAGAAGGACCGAGAGACACAAGTAGGCTTCCTACTAAATAGAAGGCCGATTATTTTTATCACCAGCAGAGATTAGGCTATACAAAGAGGAACACAATCGGTCATGAAGTAACTCAGAAAGTAGACAGTTAAGCAGAAATGAGAACGTGGGTTTTCAGTTTTCAGAGTATGCTGAGCTGGAATGGAAAGCAGTTGCTTGAAAAGGGAACGTCGCAGAAGTGGGAATATCACACAAATCATGGAAGTTGATCATGGGACATAGTGGGAGCATAAACTGATACATGCCTAGAAATCAGGGGCCAAGTACCCCACTACCCCATGATCCCCACTAACATGAGCGGTTGTGCAAACAAGTCTATAAATAGGGCATGTGGTGCAACATTGGAAGGGGGCTAACACACACGTCACTTCTGCTCTCAGCAGATTTTTAGTGTCTCCTCATAACAATTCTTTCTTGTTCTTGAGTGATTTTGAGTGATCTGTGAGTTCTTGTTCTTGAGTGCTCGTTGTTTACTCTTTTACTTTGAATATTTGTAATCACCACTTTTCGATCAATGGAGAAGATATTGTCTGTGGAGGTATTCTAAATCGTTGTATTTAGTTTCCTTTTTACCAGTTTCCATTTGTAATTTCTTACTTGCATCAGAGTAGCGAAAAGCCCACATTGTTGTTTTATTGTTAAATAATAATTGCTTGTTTAGAAGTCAGATCAGGTAATCACACCACTTTGAGTCCGCACAGACTCTGGCACGCCCAACGCACACCACACTAGACCAGAGATTTATTGTAAACAATTTTTAGCACGCCCGGTGGGACCTCGTGTCAAATGGCCGCAAAAGGAACACGATCTAAGGGGATTGCCCAAGAGGCAGGCTCACGTGAACCTCTCTTAGACCCTATCATAGAGCCCGTCATTGAACCTATCATAGATCCGGTCATCAGCTCGGTAGCAAGTCAGGTCGACTTATCTAATATGAGTAATCACTTAATAGGGATATTCAACCAACGATTGGCTGAAATGTCCATTAAGCAAGACCAAACCTTTACCCAAGTGGGTGAAATGCTCCAAGAAATGAGAAAGTGGAAGGAGCACCAAGCGGATGATCCTCCACAGCTCTCTATCCCACCAACTTCCCTTTCTTGGGTTGGGTTGGGGGCAAACCAGACTGCTCCTTCCTCCTCCCAGACTGAAAAATATGTTACACCGCCAAGAAGGGATGGCAAAGAGATTTTAGGAGAAACTGGAAACCCACCTCGGGTAGTGGTCCGACCAAGGGTCACCATTAGGGAACCCAATGTCGGTCGAAACGGGCAGGATTCAGACTGACATTGGGGAAGAGTCAACCCATTGTTCGGAGACAATATAGTAACCGAAGATGAACAAATGTGGAATGATAGAATCGGACTAGTACATGAGCCCGGCATTAGAATGGTTAATCCAGCCCAAACGATGAGAATTGATCGAGAACAGATCGCCGAAGTCATTAATCAAGACTTTGGCGGCCTTCTTCGAAGGACTCAGCGGCCCATGTATAGGAGGCCGCATAGCGATGCTATTGAGAGACTACCTCTTCCACGAGGATACAAGGTGCCCAATTTCACAATGTTCTCTGGTGAAGGAGATCAATCGACCGTGGAGCATATCGGTCGTTTCCTTCTTCAAAGCGGAGAAGTGAGTCACCAAGGGGATATGCTACTTAAGCTGTTCCCCAACTCCTTGACCGGGGTGGCTTTCAGTTGGTATATCAATCTACCTCCAAACTCCTTCCACACTTGGAACCAAATGGAGGAAGCTTTCCACGCTCAGTTTTATCGAACAGAGCCCGAAGTCTCCATGGCCGATTTGACAAGGTTGTATCAGCTACCAAGTGAATCAGCTGAAGTGTACATTGCTAGGTTCAAGCGAGCTAAGCATCGCTGCAAGGTCATATTACCCGAAGAAGAATTCGTTAATATAGCCCTTGGGGGACTCTCCTTCAAACTTCGGAAAAAGTTTGAGGGCATAGGTTTCCGCGATCTCTTCGAGCTGGCAACTAGAGCAGCCCGATATGAGCACATGCTAGAGGAAGAGCAGGAAAGAAAAAAACTCATCTAAGGGAACCTATTACCGGGATCCCAATTTTGACATTCATGCTACTGAGTATGAAATCAATACCGAAGTGGACGTGGCCGAAATCGTTTCAAAACGGCCATATCTATGCCAGCCATTGCCTAAACCGACCGACGCGCAGTTGTCTTCGGTCAAAAAACAACCTTTTGAGGCCGGAAAACAATATTCATTTAATATTGCAATGGCCGACCAGATTTTTGACTTTATGATGGCCGATAGACAAATTCGACTTCCACATGATGTTAAGTTGCCTTCGGCCAACGAGTTGAAAGGAAAGGAGTACTGCAAATGGCACAACTCTTGGCGCCATACCACTAACAACTGCTTGGTGTTCTGAAATATTTTGCAGGACATGATTGATAAGGGAAACCTGAAGTTTGCTGAGAAGGAGAAAGAAGTGATGGGAGTCGATGGCAACCCATTCCCAGGAATAGTGGGGGCAAACATGGTGACTCCTGATTTCACCATCTTACGGAGACCAAGGGAAAAGATCGACCTCAAAGGAGTCGACGTTGCTGAGTCAAGCACGAAACTGAAGGAAGGAAAATCAGGAACGAGACTGGTTTCTAGTGTGGTGGCAGACAAGGTTGCTCCCGAGGCAAATAATGGCCCAACTTTACAATGGATGGTTGATCTGATCAATCAAGGGTTATGTCCAAAGTGCAAGGTTGAGGTAATTAAAAAACCTGAACAAAGCAAGGAAAAGGAGAATCGGCAACCAAGCCCGAGGCGGCCGATCCAAAGCCGCCTCACCTATCCAAAACAGGAGTACCACAGGAGGCCCAACTTTCGGAAGCACGAACAATATCTGAAGGAATCAAGGCAGGCGGCTAGGGATGTGAGACGGAAGATCTACCAACGTCAAGACTGATCTCCACGAATGATCATGCCACCGCAAACTGAAGTAAAGCGATGGACAAAAGTGGAGCACCCCAAATTCCCAGACCGTGCATATTTCAGTAAGACCCAGAAACGAAGAATGCAGCGGTTGTGGCAAGAAGCTCGAGATTGGGAAGCCAAATACCGATTGGAAAAGAGGCGCGCGGATCAACAAAAGGAAGTAATGTCGAGGGTGATCTCAAGCTATAAAGGAAAGGAGAAGATGGAGGCTGAAGACCGAGAGGTAAGGCCTCTGAAGCTAGACACATCAATTCCGGAAACAAACGGATCGGACTTAGAAATGTCCGATATCGGGTTAGACTACGAAGAATCATCGAAGAAGTTTATCCAGTTCGGAAGCATTCCAAAAGACTTTTCAGTGAATATGGTATATACTTTGCCGATGTCGTTCGGAGCGAAGCCGAACCAGGAAAGGAAAATGGAAGATCTGCATAAAGACGAGGTTCCGTCAACGCCCGTGTTTATTAACCAAGAAGTGAAAACGGAGAAGTCAAGGGTCTCGGTCATAAGGCTGAAGACTGAAGATGAAGGAAAGAAGCCTGCGAAGGTGGTCTTTGAGAAGCCAGCAGAAGGAATGTCACAACATCTCAAGCCGTTATACATTAATGCGGCCATTAATGGAGTGACGTATTCAAGGGTGCTTATCGATAACGGAACAGCGGTAAACATCCTGCCATCGATTATGTTGTTGAAGTTACAACGAGATGAGAAGGAATTAATCCCAACTGAACTCACAGTTTGTGGGTTCATAGGGACCCCAGCAAAGACCAAAGGAATCCTCCCAGTAGAGCTCACAGTAGGAAAGAAAACCACCATGACTGCCTTCTTCGTGGTGGACTCTGGGGCTTCATACAATGCCTTGCTGGGGAGGGATTGGATTCACACTAGTTGGTGTATTCCATCGACCTTGCACCAATTCCTGATTTTCTGGAATGGTGATGAGGTGGAAGTAGTTTGGGCTGATCACAAGCCTTTCGTTGCCAGAGTCCATTGCTCGGAAGCTGTCTTATATGAGGATGATATCGGTCCTGTCAAATTCATCGGAACAGGCAAGAACGGAAGGCCGAGATCGGCCACAATGGTGAAGGATCAGAAGAATCAATTGATTCAGGTGTACAAGCAACTCGAACGGCCATCAATTGTGATTACGCCGATCGAGGATGATAAAGAACTTGACATACCCGATGGACCAGAGCCCATCATTAGTGAAGTGTAGAAAAGCACTGGCCGTGCAGGCCAGTGTAGCCAGAATTCAAGCTTTTCTGGCAGATAAACAAGCACGAATATCATCGGCAGACATTACCGATATCCTAGAAAACCAAGAAATTCTGGAAGATTGCATCAACCTCGAGGAATTGGCCTCGGCCCCGGCAAAACTCGACGATTTGAAGGCCGAGGTACAAGATCCTCTCCTTGAGGTTAATTTGGGGGCAAGTAGGGAATACCAGCCCACTTTCGTAAACCAATTACTAGAGCCCGATTTTCAAGCATCATTGATTTCTTTGCTAAAAGAATTCAAAGATTGTTTCGCTTGGGATTATCATCAAATACCGGGCCTGGCAAGGGGACTTGTGGAACATCGGTTACCGATTAAAGAGGGATGCAGGCCGTTCAAGCAATTACCCAGGAGGATGTCCCCTGAGGTGATTCTGAAAATCAAAGAGGAAATAGAGCGGTTGCTGAAGGCTGGTTTTATCAGAACCACAAGGTACGTCGATTGGATTTCAAACATCGTACCTGTGGTCAAGAAAAACGGCAAAATAAGGGTCTGTATAGATTTTAGAAATCTAAACATGGCAATGCCAAAGGATGAATACCCGATGCCGATAGCCGATCAACTTATTGACGCCGCGGCCAAACACAAGATTTTATCCTTTATGGATGGGCACTCGGGCTATAATCAGATATATATAGCTGAAGAGGATGTCCCAAAAACTGCCTTCAGATGTCCTGGAGCGATTGGGATATTTGAATGGGTTGTGATGCCTTTTGGATTGAAGAACGCCGGAGCAACGTATCAGCGGGCTATGAATGCAATTTTTCATGATATGATAGGGAAAATCATGGAAGTATACATCGATGATGTTGTTGTAAAATTGGCCACGCAAGTGAAGCATTTGGCCGATTTGAGGCGATCCTTTGAAAGAATGAGATTCCATGGGCTGAAAATGAATCCGCTGAAGTGTGCCTTCGGAGTATCGGCAGGAAACTTCCTCGAATTTCTAGTACACCAAAGGGGGATTGAGATCGACAAGAACAAAGTTCGATCTATTCAATCAGCGAAGGCCCCGCGTAATAAAAAGGAGCTACAGGCTCCTCGGGCAGATCAATTTCTTGCGGAGATTCATCTCGAACTGTGCGGGTCGGACACACGTTCGGTCCCCGTTACTCAAATAACTTAGGGCCGAAGAAGAATTCAAATGGAAGGCTCAACATCAGCAAGCCTTTGAGGCCATCAAGCGATATTTATCGGAACCACCGGTAATCATGCCTTCGAGAAAGAAAAGGCCGTTAAAGCTGTATTTATCAGCCTCAGATGAATCAATAGCTTGTATGCTGGCACAGGATAACGAGTGGGGAAAGGAACAGGCAGTATACTATCTAAGTAGAGTACTTACAAACGTCGAACGTAGATATACGCCGATAGAGAAATTATGTTTAGCATTGTACTTTGCTTCCCAAAAATTAAGGGTATATATGCTCCCTGTGTTAGTTTACTTGATCTGTTAAACTGATGTCATTAAATACATGCTGTCAAGACCGATAATGCGTGGACGTGTAGGAAAGTGGACTCTGGCAATGATGGAGTTCACATTTCAATACGTTCCACAGAGATCGGTAAAAGGCCAAGCCCTTGCCGATTTCTTGGCCGATCATCCTTGTCTGGATGTCGGCCCGGAATTAAATGAAGCTATTGATTCTACTCTATTATCTACAATCTCGTTGACCCCATGGACGTTAATATTTGACGGATCCAAAAACGCTGACGGAGCTAGGGCGGGGATAATTATGATATCTCCGAGAAAGAGAAAGACCGTTTTTTCATTCAAATTAGAATTTGAATGTTCTAGTAATCAAGCTGAGTACGAAGCATTAATCATCGGCCTGGAGATCATGGCCGAGTTAGATATATCGGCAATTCATATTATTGGCGATTCAAACCTCGTTATAAATTAGCTCAGTGGTGAATATCGGTGCAAGAGTTGGGAATTGTTGCCTTTCAACTTAATCGCTCTCCAATTGTTGTGTGAGTTTGACGATATCAGGGTACAGCATGTTGCTCGAGCTTATAATTCTGAGGCCGATAATTTAGCACAAGTCGCGTCAGGAACTAAGTTGGAAGTCACTGATAGTGAAAAGTTGATTAGAGTACAAAGGAGAATATTGCCATCAGTAAGACAGCGAGAGATGGCAGCAGAAGCATTCTCAGTAGTCATGGATGATCAGGACTGGAGAGTCCCAATAATCAGGTGCCTCTTGTATCCAAGCGGAGAGGCCCAGAGAAAAACAAAGCTGTCCTCGGTCAATTACGTCCTACTTGATGGAGAATTGTTTAAGAAAAGCTTCAAGGACGATGTCTTACTGAGATGCTTAAACAAACTTGAGGCCATGAAAGTAATGGCAGAAATACACGAAGGAATCTGTGGTGCACACCAGGCTGGTACGAAAATGAAATGGCTTCTTAGGAGATATAATTACTATTGGCCAAGCATGCTAAAAGATTGCATTGACTATGCCAAAGGATGCCAGGCATGCCAAAAACACGGGCCAATCCAGCGAGTACCAGCCACAGAGATGCAGGTGATTGTTAGGCCATGGCCATTTCGGGGTTGGGCCATGGACTTAATTGGAAAGATATATCCACCGTCATCGGGCCAACACTGTTTCATTGTGGTGGCTACCGATTACTTTACCAAATGGATAGAGGCAGTACCAGCAAAATTGGTAAACTAAGCATATGTGATTAAATTCATTAATGAACATATAATTCACCGATTCGGACTTCCCGAAACGATTACAGCAGATCAAGGATCGGTCTTCACTGGGGATGAAGTTAAGGCATTCGCTGAAAGTCGGGGAATCAAAATCCTTAATTCGACTCCGTATTTTGCTCAAGGAAATGGACAGGCCGAATCGTCAAATAAAACAATCAAAGGGATAATTGAGAAGACGGTGGAAGACAACCCAAGGGTGTGGCATGATCTATTATCAGAGGCGTTATGGGCATATCGGACTTCTAAAAGAGCGTCCACAAACATCACTCCATTCATGCTTACGTACGGTCATGACGCAATGCTGCCAATAGAAGTAACCGTCCGGTCAACAAGACGAGCATTCCAACTCGGCCTTAATTCAACTGATTATACTGAGGTAATGATAGCCGAGTTGGAAGAACTTGATGATGTTCATCTTAAAGCATTGGATTGTATCAAGGCACAGAAGAATAGGGTCACTCGGGCGTACAACAAGAGGGTTAAACATAAGTCATTTGGCAAAGGAGACCTAGTGTGGAAAGCTGTGTTACCGCTGGGTGAAAAAGATGCCCGATATGGAAAATGGTCAGCTAAATGGGAAGGACCATTCCAGGTAATATCGGTCATTACGGGGGGTGCATATCGATTAATGGACTTAGATGGCGAGATGCATGCGAGACCGATAAATGGAAAATACTTAAAGCAATATGTACCATCCCTTTGGGAGTCAGTAAGAATAGATGAATGAAAGAATAGATGGAAATTTTCATTTTCATTAATGATCAAAAAAGTATACATAGCACTAGCCGCTAATTCTTAAAACGGCCACACACACAAAAAAAAAATAAAAAAATTACATTATTTCTTAGCAAATCTCAATCTAAGCTCTTCCCAAGCCCCGTCCAGGTATTCCAACTCCTTTTCCGCAGTAGCTTTGTCAGCCTCCCACCTGCTTGCAGCCGCTGCTGTTCCGTTCAAAGCATCTATATGTTCCTGCGCGGTGCGCCCTACATTGAGAATAGCTTTCTCAGAAAGCGCAAGGCCTGCATTAGTATTGGTCAACTCGGCCTGGAGCTTTGCCATCTCGGCCTCGATTCTAGCCTTCTCCTGAACAAGGCGCTCCTTCATGGCCATGGACGCTTCAAACTGCTGCTTGCAAGCACCCAGACGCTCGACCCGGGCTTTACGTTCCCTGGACTTCTCTTCGATTCCAAAAATAAGCTTGGTGGCAGACCAATGACGGTTCAAATAGTCTGGCAGCCTTACTTGCAGATCCCGGAGATCGGCCTTCATTTCTTCAGATATGTCAAGCCAGGAAAGTAAGAGGCCCATGGCTGAGTGAAATTCATCAAAGTCTGGGAGCTAGGAGAGTTTGCATTGAACCGTAGTTCGAAACCACTCCTCAGCCCGTTGGTACTCAGCAAAGGAAGGACCAGCGGTAGCCTGAGCAACGACAGGTTCGCCTTGTAGGAGTTGTTCAGGATTAAGCAGAGCAAAGAAGGCTTCAACTGAGGAGACCGAGCTGAAGTCCGGGATGGGAAGAGAACTGGAAACCTACAAAAGGAAGTACATTAAGCACAAAGTACAATGAAGAAGCAGACGATGCAAAGTACAGAGGTAATAAATTACCTGGACCGAGGGAGAGCTGGTCGAGGAAGTCGCTGGTGGAGGTGGTGGCACAGTGAATGCCTGCACTTGTACCGGTGGCGAGGCCGATGTCTCGGTATGAGAAACATCGGTAGAAGGAGGCTGATCGGGGACGGATTGCTCACGAGTGACCTCAGTATCCCGAGGGGTTCCAGGATCGCTGAGATCGATGGGATCATTGCGATCCGATCCGGAGGGTCTCTCTTCCTCAGTAGTTCCCAAGGTGTCACCAGCACCGGTACTGTCAGTGGCGGACGACAGTACCTCGGCCCCACCACAAAGGATGGCCTGCCTAGCCTCGTCCAGCCCTCTCAACCGTTGGAGTTCGGCCATCAGCTGATCGTAGGTCATCTGAGGGGTTGTCTCCGCTGGTACAGCTGGGGAGGATGTTGGAGTTGGAGGTTTCAGAGGAGACTTTGGAGGTGGAGGCATCTTAGCCCGAGAAGTTGGAGGCTTCATCGTCGCCTGGCCAGTCTTCTTGGCAGCAACACCGCCAGCCCCCTAATAATCAAAACAAGTATAGGTCAGCCTCAAAATTTTACATATTTAAAGGCAAAGCAAATATTGGAAATTTGATACCTTGGCCGATTTAATGGTGGCCGTGGCAACTTTACGACGTTGACGAGTTAAGAGAGGGATATCTTCATCCGACTCGATATCGGTCACGCCAGATGGATTCTCTCTAGGAAGAGCCTCTGAACATGAATAAAGATAGAATCAGTTAGAGAAAGGGATGGTTTATTGAAACAAAAGGAAAGAATACCTAAAACTGGTGCTCCAGTTTCTACAATCCTTATGACCGATGAATGATCGACCGCGCCAAGATCATGCCATCCGGTATAAGTAACTCTCTCCCAAGTTTCCATCATTGACAATGCCTGCTTATCCACCATCGGAATGGCAATTGCAAAATCGGCCTTGGGTAAGGGAGGTGGACGACATTCAAAGGGCTTGAGGAACTGCTCGAAGGACATGACGGATGAATAGTCAACCGTCTGAAGGTACTTTTTGTATGCCCTTGCTGTTTTCTCCTTGTGTTCCTGCTCAAGCGCCCTCAAATGCCACTTCATATCAGAAAGCATGATCTCAGGATGTCGAGGGTCAAATTTGAATTTAAAGAACTTCTCAAATGCAAGAACGGCGTGATATGGAGTTTTACCTTTGGAGGTAGTAGCTTTCCTTTTATGACCTGCAACCTGAACCATAGAGGGGTTAGATGAACAAGGTGGTTTCTCGGCAACAGGTGGAGTAATACGTGCAAGTATAGAGAAAACGGGCTCAGAACGTAAGCCCGATAGAACTTTGGACCACCAAGTTTCAAACTCGGTGGATGTTGAAGGAAGCTCTTCAAATGGAAAAAACTCCAATCCTGCTTTGGCCGATCTACTGAAGGAACGGCACTTCTCGACCTTGGCCAGGTCAGAAAAAAGAGACCGTCCTGCCATTGAACGGTTGAATGTTCGGAATGGAGGAATGGGGATTAGTTGTTTTAGCCCGAATTGGCGGGCTAGAGAGGGAGCATTATAGTACTCCAGCCCACATTTATTGTTGTGTTGGGGTAAGACAGGGATGTACAAGAGATCTCGGCCAACTAAAAAGTTGGTCCAGATTTCCTCATGATTTTCTTTCTCGGCCTCAGGAGCTTGACCCGGACCATAAAGAAGCCATCTCGGGTAACGAAGACGAGGATGGAAGGGGAGAAATTGTTGGGGCGATCGGTTCCCCATGAGTTCATAAAAGAAAGAGAAAAGATTATCAAAAGAAAGGCCCTTCGGGCCAAATCCAGCAAAATGAAAGGCGAATGCAGAAGAGTCCTCGGGAAGAGTAGTAGGGTCAAAGGTATCAACTAAACATTTCTCGGGGAAGTAGGATTGCAGCCAACATTGGAGGAGCCAAAGGGCTCCTCCCGAGTTTTTAAAATCGGAAAAAATGAACTCAAGAATACCACAGTATAGGTGGGAGAGAACGAGAGGAGCAAATGCAAGTTTTGTGCCTGAGGCAAGAGCAAGGGCGATGTGGGTACACTCTTTGGTTATGCCATAAGAGGCCGAGCAAAAAATAAATCGGTTCAACCAATAGATCAAGAAGGCAACATGTTCTTGATCAGAGACCTCCCCTTGTCCCATACTGGCCGAAATGAAAGGACCAAAGCCAGTAATAACACGAGAACCCTTGCCCGATGTGGTCCTAGGGTATTCAAACTCAAGTACAGATGAAAGGTTAGGAGTAATTTCCTCACCATGGGCAGGAAGACCGGTGAGGAAACAAACGTCTTGGATTGTTGGGCTCATAAGGCCGCAACGGAAGAAGAAAGCGTTGGCCGAGGTCGACCAGAAGAAGAGAGAAGAAAAGAAGAGAGGCTTATCAAGGTAAAATCTCTCTCGGCTAAGCATGATGGCATCATAGATGTCAAGAGCCTTCCATATGTCCTTTTTCACCTCCGCCACTCAGTCTACCCAGGAGATCCAGTTAGGAGAAGGAATAGGCCAATTTCGTAAGGGATTAGAAGGGGCATACTGGGAACACCAATCAAAGGAGGGGGATTGATAGAGTAGTTCTGTGTTTTCTACAGCCAGAGGAAAGTAGGGATCTAAAGAAGATGGGGGAAAAGAATCAAATGAAGGACCAAGGCCTATTGAAGAACTTGGAGGAAAAGGAATCAATACCTGAGGGTTGATTAACCCAGGGATGGTCTCAAGGGCCTGCTTAACGGCGGTGGCATTTGTTTTCGCCGCCGGTGCAGATTCAGTAGCAGCAGGGGAAGACGAGGTTGCACCAGCGGTGTGGGAAGCACCAATTGCAGAGGAAGAAGCCATGGAAGTTGAGAAGGAAAGAAAATTTTCTGGGAAAATATTAAGGAGAGAAAGTAAGCATGGAAAATAACAAGGGTGAGAATAATTTATATAGAAGAAGGGGGTCATTATGAGTTGGGAACGGGTTTCCAAGAGGTACGCCTCTGTCACGCCCCGACGTAGCATAATTCAGGAAAGCATTTAATTTCCTTTATGGACTCGTAGGTCGTGACAAGTGAGTATGACCAATTGTCCCTGCAACAAATAACTTAACAAACAATTCTAGAGCAAAGGATACTAACAAAAACATAAGCTCTGAAAAAAAAAACTTACTAAACTATTACAACAGTCATAGTCTTAGGCACAAAACGCCTTATTCAAAAGTCCAAACTAGTTTATTACAAAACCCAAATTAAAAGACTTAGGAAATATAAAGCAGCCTCCTG